>OW796117.1:5387565-5827148 GCA_941860345.1 Chrysodeixis includens | reverse complement strand
GAAATGGATTCTGTTATCGATTCTGAACAAAGTAGTTTCAGGATGTGCGTTAATTATGTTACACGGTGTATATTTATGTACTTATACTATTTGTATATTATTGTTATAACATTACAATCTTCTCAATATGACAATATACATATAAGTAATTTAGAAGTGTTGTATATTGTTGTTTTGCAACTTAACAACAATATAAATATTCATATTTTAATTATAATATGCACTTAAGTCCATGTTTATGTGGCCACCAACTATTATATATTTTGTATTCTATAATTTAGTTGCATTTTATTTTATAGTAAACATTTTAATTTGTCTATCAGTTAGATATTCATTTATTGTACTTATAGTAGCATTTTGATTGTAAAAAGGTTTTAAATTATAAATTATTACTGTATTTCTCTTATTTTTTTTAATTTTCAGGGTGTTTATAATTCTAGTAGTTAATAGAGCTACACAGGGTTTAATGCTCTTATTAATTCATCTAAAATACATGTTCAGACAAAAAAACATATCCGTACTTGTTGTTTATCATTGCATGATAATAATGCAATTTTTGGACGGGCTTCCCTTTTAAGAAAATTCACCCTTCGCCACTGGAGTGTAATATACAACGTGTAACGAAAATAACGCACATCCACAGACACCCCAAAAAGAATATCCTTTTTTATCCACAATTAATGTATTGAAACATTTTTATCATTTTCTTAGATATTTGTTTTTATTACATATTGTCAGAATAATTTGTACAAATAATTGGCAAAACGCGTGGGCGCCCTATTGCTCAATACGTTACGCGCGCACACAGACGCACAAAAGTGGAGGTCTCGCAGCCCGCGCGGCTTCTCCAATACCTACTATCATAAGTTCATAAAATCATAACATACGAAAAGTAAAAACTAATTTGAAAACCTAAAGAGATTATCTACATTCTTATGTACGTAGATACTATGACGTCTTTGCATAAAATTGTTTATGTTTATTATTAGAATTGTTTAGTATGAATGATTTTAATAACCGTAAGTTATTGTTATTGAAATGCTGATAGAGATGAACTTGATAGGTACCTAAACAAAGGCGGTGTGTTTAAAAGATATTAATCATAATATGTAATTAAACAATGAGAAACTTACATGTTTAAAATTAATCGACACTCATACGACGGCGTCCTGTTTTTAAAACACTTTCAAAATGTCCTCCACCTTGTTCTATGCACTTAAAAGCTCGTTTACGCAATTGTTGTCGCAATGCACTTAACACTAGAATGTCCCTTTTCACTGTTTCAAAAGCAGCCACTATCCTATCTTTAAGGTCCTCGGCACTTGTTGATTCGTCACAATACACTAGGTGGTGGTGTCACAATACACAATACACAAGCGTGGTGCGGCTTCTCTGGTACTTTGCTGAGGATTCTCGCTAAAGTAGTCGAGTATTTCATCTTGTAGACGAGTAGATGCCTGCACGTTTCTCCCCCTGTCGATGGCCGTATTCGGTCGAAATGTTCCGAAGTCTCGAAGCCGCTGGGTAGCGCCTAGCATAGTCCTGCGGTCAACACTCGTGCCGTGCCTATCATTAAATGTTCTACACGCTAATGCTACGTTATCACCACACTGTGCTAGAGTCCTCACCATCTCGGTGTACTGTACGTTAGTATACCGGAAAGACATCGCGCGCGAAAGTTTTGTTTTGACAAATAACGACGAACATTCACTGATAACGATCGGCCGATGACTAATGACATGGAAGCGCGAGCCACGCGGGCGGCGCGGGCGCCGCGCGCTGTCTCGCTCTTTCCTATTGTATTACGTATTTCGGCGGTCCTTTTTATGTATTTTTGTTAGTGTTTGAAAGTGTGAACTTGTGTGTGTGTTTGAAAGTGTGAACCGCTGTGAATTGCTAAAGCCTGCATTGCATCGACTTAAGGCTCATTTTCGTTTACTTCGAGTGCTTTATGAAAATAGTGTCTACAATTTAATTATTTCTAAATATTTTTTTGGTAAAAAAAAATATTTATTTTTATTAATGAAATGGATTCTGTTATCGATTCTGAACAAAGTAGTTTCAGGATGTGCGTTAATTATGTTACACGGTGTATAAAAGTGCGTAGTGCATACCTGCAGGGCAATCTCGAGTACAGTGGAAGGTACAGGTACAGGCGGGCTGGGCGCCGGCATCAGGAACACCGTGTAGTCGCTGAACAACGAGTCGTCTGGGTTCGAACCCGCTGCAGACAAAAAAAAAACATCATTATTCTTCGTTCTACAATCAGTAATATATTATGTTGACTAAAATAGTATCAATACATTTCAAGACTAGGTAGATGATAGATTACTTTGTACGTTCCATGGCTGTTTGAAACGACACATAAGTCAATATTGATGTCCTGCGAATATTATTTTTTTTTATTTTATTTTATTTATAAAAAGCACACCAACAGCTTCTGTATATAAATTAACAAATACAGTAGTAGATAAAGGTAACAGGCTTATACAGTTGCCAATGACAGGTGAACCAACATTCACAAACATAAGTGATAACTTAAACTAAATGGATACATACTAATACTAAATGGAAATAAACTGTATGAATAAACTGAATTACAAATATTATAACAATTTAAAATTATGCTTAACCTAAAATACAAAATCAACAAACAAAGGTGAGATCCAAATTAAACTAACGAGATCAAAAACTCAACATAAATAAATAACTTGACTAAATATAAATAATATAACTTAAATTATAAGGAAAGAGGTTGCAGAACATTTACGAACAAAAACATATTTTACGAATAAACTTTTGGAGATTTATGACTCAAAATGTGGGTTTTAAAGATTTTCATACTACTATGGTATATGTCGACATCTGGGTTTAACTTAATGAAACAGTTTGTCTCTTTACTAAGCCTATTGAGAGGTGAATTTTCTCCCATATTTGTGTTGGATGTAGCAGTATGGAATAATTGGGTAATGGGATATCGGGGTATTCTATAGGGGACCTTTATTCCAATTTGTTCAATTAATTTAAAACAGTCTAATTTATTATTAACTAATTTGTAAAAAAATATAAGATCTTGTACCAGTCGACGATCGCGCAGGGTTATAATTTTAAAGAATTCGATACGCTGCTCGTATGGACATCGGGGAGATACACCACCAAAGGAATATGCTAGGTGTTTTGTGAATGCCCTTTGAATACTTTCTACTCTTTGTGAGTGCACAGCGTAGTGTGGGTTCCATACTACGCTGGCAAATTCAAGATGGCTCCGAACTAAGGTGTTATATAACACAATTTTGGTTCTTATCTGCTTAAATCCTTTAGTGCTTTTCTTAAGAAATCCTAGTAGACGTGCCGATTTCGTAACGATGCTATCGATATGACTTACGAAGTTGACTTTACTGTCCATAATGACGCCAAGATCGCGAACTTTATAAGTGGTTTGAAGATGGATGGATGGACAGCGTCGTTTTACAATATATTTTTATTATATACTGTAAACAGAGAGTTTTCACTGTGATTAATAGTTTTAATTATAGCTGTGAAGCTTATTTTGGTTAGGAAAATCTGATAGTTTTCACAGACTTCTGACTTCTGTTACTAAAATTGCATATCATGGTTACTTACTGATTAGTTCCACAAACAGCGTATAGTTGGCGTTGGAGTCGAGAGGGCCATCTCTAACCCTCACTTCAGAATCATCGTCCGGCTTGTTCAGCATTGTAGGGTTGTTACTGTAGTCGCTGAAAATATAGAGAAGTTTAAATAAAACACGGTTTATTTTACATTGGTTTTGAAGTATGAGGTAAGGCAACTATTATACTTTGCACCATTTTCACCGAAATCAGCGACGACCGAAAGTGCGTTGGGTTGATGACATAGGTTTGATGGAGGCAGTTGGATAAGGAATGGCCCAATACACAGAAGTAGTAGTAGTACTACACAACAGTGTGTGATGCCATACTGAAATGATGGTGATGCACCATTTTTATATCATTCATCATATTTTTCAGTTTATGTTAGACGTTAACCATCCTACAAGTCGATTCTGCGTCATATGTATTCTTTGTTGGAGACCCTTAGAGATAAATAAATAAATATGTCTGAACACCGGGGTGCGCAGAACAAAACCTCGCAGTTCGTTTTAATGGACTTTCAAAATGAGATTCAAAGGATTTCGACTAACACATAACTTTTGGGGACCTTTATATAAACTGACCTCTTAAATAAACTGTAACAGTTGTACAAGTTTCTGAAATAAACCTTTTTAATTATTTTAATTTACCTTTCAGCATTCCGCCTCTCCCTATTAAGTTCCACAGCATCATCAGTGGTATCCTCAAACACATCAGTAGTGGTTGTGACGACAGGCGGCGGCGGCTCGTGATGCACCCGTTTGGGGCGCTTCAGACACCGCCTGCACTCGTCCCGGTTGAGCGCGGGGTCTAACTGCTTGTCGAATATCGTCTTATCATCGCCGAGTACTAGTTCCGAGTCACGAGGGAATCTGTCGCTGGAAAGAGAGTTAGGGAATTAATATGTAGGCAAAGAATTGGCATTGCCATTCAGCGTGGTAATGCGGCCAGTCTCCTGGGCACGTTTCCCGTCATTGAGGTAAGGATATATTTTTCGACGCTTTGTAAATATGTAATTTTTTAGTTACATAAGTTTAGTTATAAATGTAGATATTTCTTGTTTAGTGTTGTTTCTGTTCAATAAATTATTAATCTGTAGGCTATAACAAAATTTAAATATTTTGGTTAAAATAGAGTAGGCTTTTTCAGGCACTTTCAAAACGTTCCTGACTTTAGATTGAGCGGAAAAGAGTAACAAATATTTATTTTTACAAATTCTCGCGTTTATAATATTATTTACTAAGAATTTGAACCAACTTAAAATATGGACATTATATATATTATATTCTGTTAAATACGTGAATATTTCGTCATGAATTTAATTTGTTTTTGACTGTGGTTTATCATTACTTGCCTAACATTACAGGGTAAACATTGGCTATTATACAACTAAACTTTTCCTGTTATTGTTGCTAGAGAAAATTTATATTTTAATGTTATATTGATTTTAGTACTCAATTATTGATTTGATTTTGAATCATTGTTTTGATTGGATCAATTTTGATGTAATTTGATGTCACTGTCACACTGGATTAACACACGCTATTTTAACCGACTACATCAGAGGGGGTAATGTTTTTCTAACTATAAACATTGCGCGGGTGAACGTCACGCCTCTTTCCCTTGGGGGTAGGCAGAGATCACATCTTTCCATTTGCTACGATCCTGGCATAACACTTTAGCTTCATCCACACTCATCAGTCGCTTCATACACGCCCGTCGGTTTAGGGTCGGCGCAACACATTTTTTTCTTCCATTCTGCCCTATCAGACGTCACACTAAAATTTACTCTTTTTTGACTGTCTGAATGATGAAATGACTTACTGTGAGAAAACATCAGCTATATAAGCACCGAGCTTGGGCGGCGCGCTGTGGGCCTCCTTGTAGTCGATGACGCTGATGTCTCTTGACGAAGGCAGGTTCTTCCAGTCTATGTGGGACGGGAGGTGGACCATGTATATCCTGAAAAATTAATAATGCAAGTTGAATATTGACTGCACGGATAGTCGAGTGGTTTAGGTCACTACGCCAATTACCACAGTGAGCGACGAGTCGCAGGTTTGATCACTGCGTAAGAGAAGAATCAATGCGATACATAGATGCTTTTTCTGAGTCTGGATATCTTTGTGTGAATTGAGTGTCTGTGATAAGTCTCCCAAAAGACAAGGGTTAAATTCCTAAATGCGAGAGTTGATTTAAAAAAAAAAAGATTTTTTGACTACAATATTTACCTATAACAGCAGATAGGTCCGTTTCTTTCTGATATCCTTGGTAGATACATTTTGAACATGTATGTGCTGTTTTCCAAGATCTGAAATGTAGAAAAATAAGGAGATTTTATGAGTGTTCAACTAATTTAATGACTGGGAAATCAAAACATTAATAGTTTATTTTTAAAGTATAATTAAATCATGCATCCTAATCATCAACATTGGCACCTTTTACCAACCCAATGCTGGGCACAAACCTCCGTTTCATTACGCCATTATTCCCTAATATTGAGCTATTTTTATATTTTTATCTATTTTTATGTCGTTATTGTTGAAGTGTTTTAGACAAAATTATTAATATCCTCGACCCATAATACAATTGGTTTTCCTACCCCTGTCTCTCACTCTACCAACTTTTCACAAGTCAAGCATTGCACACTTTCCTCTAGGAGGTGAGTGTCCATGAAGATTACCCTGTCTTAAGAAAGAAAGATAAATAATGCTTGTTTTACCTTTCTCCACCGTGGTCTTGGCGGATGGTCTGGCGGCGCGGGCAGCGTGCGGCAGTAGGTGACATTCTCCTCGCCACGGCGACGGGTGCGAGTCATCGCGCTCAGACGAATCGTGAAGTTCGTGCGAGGGGGCAGGTCGTTCACCCTGTATAACAATACCAATATGAAATTATGGTGGACTTAGGTTTTTGAGAGCGATTCTCGAGAACAAAAAAAGACGCTTAGAGGATGCTTAATGCCACATCTTTAATTATTTTTGAAGTTGTGGAAGAGAGACGCCGTTCTATGTGGTTTCGTGCGCTGTCACTATTGCAAAAAACTTCTTCAAATTGACCTTCCCTAACCAAATCACTAAAATGTATTGGAATGACAAGTCAAAGTCACGTTACTTTGCGTCATGAAATTTACATTCTCACACTACTTGAGCAATCGATCTGTGCACACGCATGTGTGTAATAATGTTACTGTCAAGGGCCCAGGTTAAAGACAGGATCATTAGCAAGGAGTCATTTTATGGATAGTAAGAGATCATAAATTCGAGCAGAATGTTGTACAGCAATAATAACTGCAGCCATTGACTTACAGCATAATTTAATTAACATTACATGAAGAAGTTATTTACCTGGTGCTTGTAGAGTCATTGGTCATGAATTTGGACAGTGGACCCCAAGTTGCCAGCTTCTGCACTCCATAACGATCCATATATGTTGCATTCCCAGTGATTTCCATCTAAAACAAACCATTCCTCACATTACTGTAAACTGCTTAATGTACGAAACATTTAAAACAATTTCTACCAGCCGATAAAAGATCCCGCGACTGGGCAAAGACCTTTTCCCTTATACAGGACTAAACATTAGTCATTAAACCTTTTTATAATGCATACTCCTTCTGATAAGAGTTAAAGTAATTGTGGCTGGTTAGGTTTGGAAAAGCTTTCCCTTAACCAACGAGTAATAAACTAAGTTTATTTAAGGTTAATAGCCAAGTTGGTAATGACCTGGCAATGACCCTAATAATACTAAGTTCGACGATATTTGTAGTCCCAAGGGTCGTTAACCTAGTAGTTAACTACCTTTTAAAATATTAAAATTACCCTAATACGAAATTTAAGGTGGATAATTATGTCAATAGCTTGTTATTTGTGGTGCTTGTTAATAGCTTTTATTTCAAAGCCGTAAAGTTGATATTTGCATATTATTGTTACTCACAATGTTCGACACTACTAGTAGTAGTGTCGAACTGTCGATATTACAGTTTCAGTGTAATTATTGGTCTAGTTTGTATTGGCTTAAACTCCAACTCTGGTCGTACATCCACCATACTTTTAAAAGAAGTGACATTATTGTAAATCATTTGCTATTTATTAACCTTAATTCATTTAAAATGTATACCTAATCTTTTAACCATAATATGAAGTGGATTTCGACCAAAAATAAACATTGCATAAAAACCATCACAAACCGGTTTTATAACCAACTAGCTTAGCCGTATAGTGATTTACTGTAATCTGCCTCGATAAATCGACTATCCAACACAAGCTCACCAGCTTTACTATAGTCACATAATATACAGGGTGACTTCGAAGTCGTGGGCAATATTTTAATCTAAGACACTATTAATGACACTAATTGCGTTAGGGCTACTTTTACGCAAAAAAAAAATACATTGTGGAGTGTGTGGCTTGGGCCGTGGGGCGGCCCCGTACCGACTAAAACCCCCGGGTTTTCGGTGTGTGCCACATTGGACGGGTCACGGGAAACGAAGACGATTACTTCCGCGACCCCTCCGGCGCCTGGCCGGGCGTCGGATGCCCGGCCCCGCCGGGGGGAACTACTTACATTTTTATTTTTTTTTTACGTAAAAATAGCCCTAACGCAATTAGTATCATTAATAGTGTCTTAGTTTAAAATATTGCCCACGACTTCGAAGTCACCCTGTATATTTGAACTTGCCAAGCAAAAATAAGCTTTAACTTACAGTATATCCCTTGATCTCAGCATTAGGTCGTAGCGGAGGGCTCCAGGTCAGGTTCAAGTAGTCGACACTGCACTTCACGTGGACATTACTCGGCATGCCGGGCACGCCGTCCAATGTCGCTGCTTCCATCTTCTCCGACCACTCTCCACAGGTCTTTGAGTAGTCAGAACATGCTTTTACCTGGAGATTTAGCATAAATACATTTTTGCTGTTGTATCCAAAAAGATTAAAAAAGAAATGGAGACAATGTAAAAGTTTAGTTTTTACATTGGTTGCTACAAACCAAAATATATGAGTTTAACAGTTAAATCTGTAATCCTTCATTTCAGATACTTATGATTTCTTTAACTATATTTAACCTATTAATTTAAGTAATTTCATGAAGTTTAAACGTTAATGTTCCTTTTAAAAGAATGCACAGTATTAAAACTGCTTTTTTCTCCTGTTACTGTCATGCTAATTTAATATTAAATTTAGAATTGAGAAAATGGATGACAATCATGAAGCGAATTTTCCGCTGAATGAAAAATTAAACTTTGAATTATTTAATTTTCAATACTTCACTTGATTCTTTAAAAAGTACTAATTAAGCAAAAGTATTTTACCTTAAACACATAAGTGCTGTGCGGCTCAAGGTTATCGAACATGTACGGTAAGTTCCTGCTGTCCCTCTGATGATAAGCGGTTCTTGGCACGTCTTTATCATCATCCTTCTTCCTAGCTTCCAACAGGTAGTAATGTATCAGTTCAGCAATATCAGGCGGCGGCGGCGCCCAGCCAATCGTCACCGACGTCGCCGAGAACCCATTGATAGAAATATTCGGCACAAAAATCGGTTCTTTCGACAATGTCTTCACCATTTCGTCGTAAACATGAGACTTGCTAACGCCATGAGCCGTCCTTACCTCCAATTTTATTCTGTACGCGGTAGAATTATCGAGACCACCTAAAACGTAGGAGGTGTTCTTCGGATCTATTTTAGATCTAGGGAGGTTGTATTGCGAGTCTTTTTGGTCACGGAGATACATCAAAGTGTACCCTAACACGGGTGAGTTGAATGCTTTGACTGTCCAGTTTATGTAGAGCTGTGTGGTGTTGATCGCTATGACTTTGTCGATGTTGACTTGGGGCTCAGAGAATACTAGGAGGGCTATATCTCCGGTGATATTCGAACCGGTGACAGCATCTTCTATAGTACAAGAGTAAGTGCCGTTGTCGAGTGTCTTGTCTTGAATCTGGAACTTGTAAAAGCTCTCGATCTGTTTAGCGTTTATACGTTTTGGATTTTTATCCGGGTAGAGTAGTCCGTCTTCGTCCATAATTTTCTTGAACCATTTTACTTCAGTTGGCTTGTACACTGCAATAAAAAAAAAGCTTAAGTTTTTTTTTAACATACTAAATACAAAAACGTATAATCAGTCAAAACTGATAAAACCACCATATTTTTCCAATTTTACCAATTTCACAAAATAATTTTCTCATTTCTATAACTTTAAAAAAATCGGCAAGTTTTTTGAAAAAAAAAAAAATCCGTAAATGAAATTATATTAAATAACAATACATACCTTCAAAAACACATTTCATAGTGATATTAGCATGATCAGTAAAATTCTCCATAATGGTATCCGTCTTGCTGATCAGTTTAGCCGGGAAGGCCAAGTCCAACACAGTGACTTTGGAGTCCCTGGCGTCGCCCTTGGTGGCTAAACAAGTGTAGTTGCCAGCGTCGTTAGCCGTCGCGTTGGTTATAGTCAGCGTGGAGGTGTTGGACTTGATCGAGGCCCCGTCAAGGTCACGTACGTGGAGTACACTTTCGTGGGACGTTAAGTTCAGTCTGCTGAAGAAGGAATACATTTCAATTAGTAATGGTAAGTAGTTAGTTCTTACTGGTGCGTGTTGTACTGGAGGCTAATAAATAAGTTACTCGTTTTGATAGTTAAAATTACTAAGTCAAAAGTATCCTGGGAAAAAATTTAAACAGGTAAAGATTTATTTTCAAAATGTTAGAAATGTAACCCAATGACTAACTGTGCCTCGCATTGTTACCCCTAGATAAAAAGCCTGTATGTAAAACCAAAATATTACAGTTACCTACGTACTAAATAAATCCGCAATTGTCAAGCCATTTGAGTGTGAAGACTTATCAAACACTCAAATGTTTCCTTCATAAACAAATAAACAAATTTTCCTCAACATTCACACAACACTATCTAGTCTCAAATGAAGCATACTAAAGATGCTTGTGTTGAGTACTAGACGACTGATAAACATACTTATACTTATATAATTCTAAATACATACATAGATAAATTACACCCAGGCACGAACAAATGGTCGTCCTCATCACACAACGATTTGTCCTGGGTGGGGATCTAACCCGCGATCTCTGGAATAGCAGTCAGGGCCACTAACCACTAGACCAATAGGCCAGTTAAACATCATTTCCCCTGCCCTTAACCCAATTATTACTTGAGGTCCGTGCTGCATGTCTTCTTCTTTCACAAGTCTGCCGTCATCTCGCAAGCAACACCCTTCGGAGCCATATCATCTTTTACACAAATAGTAGGCCAGTCAATATCATCATAATATTAGCATACCTATTATTCAGATGTAAAGGTAGTCCTTGGAACAGCCACGTGATCCTCGCTGTCTCAGGAGTGACGACGCAGCTGACGTTTGCAGTCTCGCCCACATCGCCTTTCGATAAAGTTATGTTCTTCACCGCGACTACATCTTGAGCTGTAACAAGAAAATTAGAACCTTATAGGTTAAGTCATAAAGTACATTGTTCAGTGTTTAGAATTCTTATGGCTTTTGGCAGTTGTAGTAAGATGTAATAAATAATTTGCACTTTATGCAGCTGATTATAGAGTTAATTTTTCAATGTTTAGGTTTCGCACTGATACTAAACTGTGACAAGATATTTAGAACCTTATAATATACTTCAACATAGATATCATTTTTCATTGTTTTCATATTACCATTCATAGCTTTTGCACAGGTAGACATTTGAGATATGATAAACAAGTTATGGTTAGTAAAAGCGTTCTAGTTAGGTCATATAAACACCGTTTGATTGTCAGACCAGACCTTTTATTTAGGAGACAACACTTTTCAATAGCTGTAGTTGCCGTACAATAAATTGAGCTGGTTACTATGTTGTATACTATATATTTAATTAGGAAATAAATATAGGTAACAAATATATTATAACAAATATAGGAAACAAATATATTATTGGCACGCGTCACTAGAGGATACCATTTTTAGGTATCCGAGACTTGCTTCGTTTGCGAAAAACCTTTGAAAAAACAAACTCAGAATTAAAGTTTTAGCTAATAAAAGCCTTCTAGTAGTAATAAGTATCGTTACAGATACTGTTACACAGCTGTGGTGTTACACAATTACGTAACAGTTTTAAACGAATTTATATTTGTGCGTGTTTCGTGTCAATTGAAACTTTTCAAGGAAGTCTTTAAGATTAATTGTATCAGTCAGTGCACTTATTGATGGCTGCACAGAGGCCTACCGCCACGTTTTAAAGTAATTTTATTGTGAGTGGCCAAGCGAGATGGCGCACTATACAGCGTAGAGCGGCGTCTCTTTTCCACACCCGCAATAAATACTACTACTAGTACTACATTAGAACCTCGATAAGATAAAGTCCAAGGGAAACACAAAATATTTTAAGTTATAGATGTTTTAATTTATCGAAGGTTTATGTTAGGGATAGGTTAATATAGAGGGTATGTATGTATGGACATACTTTAAGTTGTAGAGTCAAACCTTCTGTGCACATGTTTGTAGGTGTATTGTATATCTATTATAATGAGTGCGTTAAACATTTTTTTTAGACATAAAGTTTTGATTTTTGAAGATGAATCACTACATAGTATAAAACAAAGTCGCTTTTTCTGTCATGATGTTGTATGTCCCTATGAACGCTCAAATCTTTAAAACTACGCAACGGATTTTGATGCGGTTTTTTTTAATAGATAGAGTAACTCATGAGGAAGGTTTTTATGTATAATATCATCCATTAAATAGTGGACAAATACTGTTATTTTTGAGGTTTCTAATGTGATGTCGCAAATAATTACATTTTTTCCGCTTACATTGCAAACGCAGGCTGAATCCTACGAGATTTATCAAAATAATGTACTAAATATTGTACACAATGAAAAGGTCTACAGAAAACTCCGCGATGGTATATGTCTATCTCTTATGAATATCCCACAATAACATTTTTTTGTCATTTACTTTTTACGACAAATAATGACTAATATTCGAAGCGATTTTAACCAATACAGCATTAATCCTTATCCAATTAAATACCTTAAATACATTGTTGATTTAATATAGATCTATTTGGCCTTTTACAGCATCTGATTTAAATCAATATTTTTGAAGATGTACAGATTTAAAAATTGCGGAACGTAGCGTTTACGGCGACGCGGCGCGGCGGCAGCGTGCCTATAAATAGCGCGTCGGAGGTAAATGTAAAAAAATGTAAAAAAAGTAAAAATGTTAAAAAATTGTAAAAATGTAAAAAAAAAGTAAAAATGTAAAAAAAAAAGTGAAAATATTGTGTATAAAAGATATTCCAAAGATAAGGAAAGGGGAATTGTTTTAAGTACTCCAAAAACGCGTGCGGGCTACGGGCAGTAAATGAATAAATCAAATCTACTGGATTGATTTTATCACTTTTTCAGTGAGTTACATATTTTAAACCCGTGCAAAGCCGGAGCGGGCCGCTATGTTTTTTTATAAACAACGTTCACAGTTTTTCTGTAGCGTATTTAGTATATCAGCATTGCACCCGTGCGAAGCCGGGGCGGGTCGCTAGTATGTATTAAAATAAAAAATAATAATTCTATCCTCTTTACAATTAATACATTAGTCACAAAACAAAAAAAAACCGCACAAGAAACTGATATTATTCAATAGTTAAAATAAAAAAAAAACGTAAATATACAATGAAGCAATCTTCCGAAATATTGTGTAATACTAGTTACATAGTATTGAAAATAATACAATGTGAATGTGAATACTACAGATTGTAAGATTAAACTTAGTCGACATTGTTATTGAAAAAGATAAACGTATATCTTTAAGATATACGCAATATACGGATAGAAAACATATGTTGTAAACAAGCTCTAGTTTTGAGTGTAAATATTATAAGAATATGTAAAAAGTAATTTTTAACAACGTTACGTGATTAGTGTATGAAGTGAGCGTTAATTTGCAAATAAGACTCAATACATTGATATTGTAATAAACTGTTGATTCGCAGTCCTAAATAAAATTACGTACTTTTTTAGCAATTTCAGTCAGAGTGTAACAATTTTGGGTGACTTTTTTCTTCAGCCACCGCAATTGAGTGCACATCTTAGGTTTTTATACATCAATGTTCAAATTAAAAAATTGTCTACTTTACACCTTTAAGTAACAGAGATAGGTTAACTTTGACTTAAAACTGATTAACGTCTTACAATTAGGCCGTAGATCATTTAACTAACTCGTAAAGATTTTGTATTAGAGTCCTAGTTCTATTATAACATGTGTTTGGCTGTACTGTAAGAGAGTTCTGTTGTGGTTGTATAATATCTATAGACAAGCACTAAAAGTACTTACTACTATTTGTTGTTGGCAAAACTGATAAGATATCTTTATTATTGTACTACGCATTAGTATTAGGTTTCATGAATGAATGATAACAATATATTTTTGTACTAGCATCACAAATTCACAATATAAACATGATAACGTATCGTTATACAATCCTACACATTCTAAACTAGATAGATATAAGGAAGTATATTGTGGTCAATAACTCAATATCAATGAATACTAGCTTGTGGTCAAATAATCACAGACTATCATCATTTCTTAAAATAAGATTTGCAGTAGATTTGACTATCGATACTAATTAGTTCATCAGATGGACTTACAAAGAATATTAGACACGTGTACCTATTGTCATTTATCGCGTAAATAAAAAGTAAAGACTCTGAGTTAAAATCTCGTGTGACGTCACTTTTCAGTACTTTTTATTGACTAGTGACGTTATTTACCATCGTTGATGCGTTATATTGTCTTACTTACTTTTACTGATTCGACAAAAGTAAAAATAAGTATCAATTTTATTGGTAATCTATCTGATGGAATAATTTGATTTAATACCCCATTTATTGAAGTGAGACTTCGCTTTACATCGTGTAGTGCGCTGTCTCGCTTTTACAAGTGGTACTTTCAGAAATCGTGGTAGGTGTCTAGGCAACATGACGATTTTTTGAGTTAAACGCTGTCTCTGTTCATTTTAGATGTAAAAAAGAGATAGATATACATTTAACAAGAGATTCTGCAAAAAATAGTTTCTAAAAGTCGCCTGATTCCATTGATCTTATCACGTAACGTATTGCTTACGCGACGCTGAAACGAACAAATTATTGGGAAAGGAGTACACGATTTCAAATGTAATATTCTATCATCTATTTTTTTGCGATTATTGTGATATTAACACAAATCGGTTTCTTGAATAAGAGAATATTTATTTTATACCAATTGTTAACATTATAATAAAAACGGTTTCAATAAAACATTTAACAATCAGTACGAAAGTTATTAAATCATTCTATTGTCTGAATTTGTTTACCATGTATGTTAGAAAGATCTTCAGAGGTTTTACGTATCTAGCAAAATAATTTAAATCAGCAGAAGGTGCATATTTTTTTGCTTTTAATACAATATTCGTATCTTATTATCTTCTGTGACTCAGAGACTGTATAGAATATAGGTACAGCTTTCGTCTTCAGTCGTTATCTATTCTCTTTTAAAATACGTAACACTGGTAATACGGTTCCCGGTATAGTAGTGTGTCTGTGTATTCCCGAGCGGCGATCGATCAAATCCGTTGCAACGTGTTGCTTCTAGAAGCGTCCCGATGAATTTGGAAGTCAATTTAAATCGCCTTCGGGATTCGGGATTAAAGCAATTTCGAAATAAAGGGCCGTGTCGTGAATTGCAAAGCTGTTGAAGTTTCGTTGTAAAAAGAGTTGTTGCTATATGTCTATAGAGGAGGTAGTATGTGTCTGCATAGGAACAGCTCTTTATGGTTTAAAACGGTCTTTCATTACTTTCAAACTGTTTGAGATGTGAAAATACGTATCACGGTGAAATGCAGTGACTTTAGCAGTCTCTCGAATTTCAGCCTTAGAACATCAAATTTCGACTGAGAGATGAGACTTCTTTGCTTTTCTCTTTTAAAGTAAATTCTTTAGAAACATGGCGTTGAATGTAAAAGGGTTCCTAAGTAGCTAGTGAAAAATGTCTAGGCGTATCATGTCTATCTCATGTACTAGTTTTGTAAAAAAAGATTGAAATAAATAGGTTTGTTGTTGCATTTCTATGAACCGTTTGAAAGTTCTAAGGTACAGGCTTTGTAGTGAGCACGAAAAGGTGGTATTTTGCATTGCATAAAACCATAAAAATTCCGCACATTACGTATATCGATTCTAATACGAGAGACAAAAGTCCAATAAAACCAACACTGAACAAGTACTAAGCTAGAATATTGTATTTTAGATTTTTACGTAGCGACTTCGACAACCTTATTAAACTTTTTGTACCCGATCTAGATAGTTACAAAACGGGGCATAAAATGTAACTGCAGTGTACAATGAGTTTCCGATGTAACAATTTGCTTTGTTTGAGTAATAGGTATAGTGATTCAGCAGAACTGTGAATCATAATGGTTGAATTTCTTACGAACTTGGATAGTGTTATTCCTCTGTTTTCATTGCCCAGTTACCATGGACCATGTATAACGTGACCAGACGTCCCGTTTTGAATGGGACTGGACTTCCCGGTGTCCGAAATGAACTGTGGGACACGAAATTGTCGACACGAAATCTCGCAAAAAGTTGAAGTTCTCCTCAATTTCCCTAGTCTTCCATCATCAGTCCCTGATTTCCTTATCATGAGACAACTTGTATGTCTACTTTCCAACAAAAAAATAATTATCAAAATCGGTTCATAAACGAAGTTATCCGCGAAAAAACATAAAACAGCTTATACCTCTTGTTTTTTGAAGTTGGTTAAAAAGACATTTTTTTATTAACTTCCCATTAGTTAACCTAATAAACCAATATCCCGTTTTGAGTCAAAGACACTCCAAGAATAAAATGGTCACGTAAGCCATGTAAAAGGACAGCTGGTTTGTTGACCTTTACTATCGATTGAAGCATGTGGATTTTACTCGGAAGCTTTAACAAACCAGTGGCCCTAGTGTAGATGTTATGAAGTGCCATCACTTTTGTTTCGGATTCAATAACTATTTGCGTAATTGTCTGTGATGTCGTAATGCCTTTTGCTGTGCCCTAACAGGGTGCATAATTGTACCTAGCCTTAAGCCTCTTCAACACCTTTGTAACATTATGGAATGCAATATATGAATATTATTCCGCTTAAATTATCTTTTATTGGTGTAATAGTTTTATAATCTCTTACACACGACTGATTGGTCTTTACATAATAAACGTCAGCGAGGAAGACCCAGGCGGAGATGGCGAGATGACCTGGATTTATTTCTACCCAACTGGTCAGTCGTGGCTCTTGAGAGAGACAAGTGAAATAGGTAATAGAGTATTTTCCTTTTTAGAACCCCGATTTTTTTCACATCGTTCGATACAACCTCTTTTTTAAATCGAATCGACTACCATAACAGTATGATCATTCGAATGGCTTAGTCGTGATAAATGCATAAATTAGTAAGTGAAAAAGGCGCCGACAAGGTAAACTAGATGCAACAAGGTTCTGTCCTGGGTCCAATAGATTGATGGATATAGAATTAAACATCGTGTTATAAAAATCTGTGTTACTGACATTAAGATTCGTTCCAAAAACATAAAAAAAGATAAACTGATTTATAGTTCTCGCGGCTCCTGCTTGTCGCCTATATGATAAGAACTGGAATTCCCCATCCTAGTTTGGGGGAAACCGAAAAATACGGACGCGAAAAATACATACGCACGATAAAAGCCGTTTTACTATTGATAGATAAATCTTTACAATTGTACATTTTGCATGCCTATTTTGGGCTAATGTTTGTATGCTTTTTTCCTGCGGCTTCACGTACTCTTTTTTTAAAGTGGGGAAACCTGGACTGGGTGTCCTCCTTGGGGAAGGATGCCGGTAGTGACAGATTTTTATTGACTTAACCTGAACCGCCATGCAAAAAAACTTACATTAGTTCGGTGCCGGGTGAGGGTATATCTACTGGCAATGCGTAGCAACTCATAATGCACCAGCTGTAAAGTATCCTATATGTTAATCTAGGGTATTACCTACCTCCAGACAAGCCTCAGGTCTTTAAGCAGGAATAAAAATAAATAATACACACATACTTAGAAACTTTCACCCGTACATACATCGTTAATTTGGGTAATGTTTTATACACAAACAAATTTGACATAAATAGGCAACCGAGAGTCCAAAGTCATTACGTTTGTAAACTAATTACTTGATACTGTCTAACAATGGTTTGTGAACCACACACAAAACAAATTAGATAAGCATTAGTTCTGATTTACCTTTTACTATTTTTGGTATTCCTTTTATCCTTGTATTGTGAATCATGGACAAAGTGGATATCATAATTACAGTAAAAATATTTGTTTATCTATCCATTTCTCTTATAAAAAGTAAACAAATATTGTCTTCCTGTTTACCTATGAGTTATAGAAAATAGGTAGATAGCTCTTAATTGTTTTATTCTCATGGTTCATTGTCTTCAACGATGCTGATCCAAGATGATGATATCTTTATGTTTTTGTAGCTTTAGCTTTTATTATCACACAATCCTCATACTCAAATGAGCGACTACAGTAACCCCTGGTTTCCCAAATGCTGATCCACACAAGAATTCGTTGAGCATCAGACATATCTCATGTTATGCACTGTGATTGGTTGTAAGTGTAATGGTCAACTAATCAGTCAATTGATTTGACAGCAGTTACAATTATCAGTCTTTCAGAAACTGGGGGTAAAATATAGTATCTTTTTGGACAGCTTGTAAGTACCCCACATGGTACATACAGTGTCTCTATGCCTGGAATATCCTACTAATATTATAAGCATGAATGTTTGAAAGTTAGGATAGATGAATGTTTGTTACTCTTTCACACTCAAATGGATGGGCTAATTTGCAAGAAATTTTGTATTGAGGTAGCTGACACCCTGGATTAACCCATAGGTTACTTATTATCCGACTGTGTTATAGGAGGTTAACATTTTGCAGCTACAACTAACACCTACTGGGGATCCAACAAAAAGTAACTGGTATAATACAAATAAATATGTGTTTATATTTTTTATATGCATTTGTTTATTTATAGTAATGAACTATGAAAGTCTACCTTATCACTAGGAGAGAACAGTTGATGTTGGTCAGTGATACTAACAATGCATTTTTATACATATTTTTTTCTATTGATTACACTTTTTGGCCTCAATAACAACCCTGACCTGTATAATCTAACTGTAAGCTTTAGGTTTTTCAGTTGGGGTTTATATTTAAATGAGATAACTATTATACACTTGGACTTGAGTTTTGAAGGCCTACCCCAAGTCCTTCCGTGATTCTCTATCCTGCACCGCTTTGAAACAGTCCTTAAATTGTAATTTAGAGCAATAGGATTATAATATATAAATCAATTTCTATTTAATTATGTAGGTACCAGATTAGGCTAGGCATGAGATATTTTGGGCAAAATTAATTAAAATTCTATCAGTATACATGAAATAATGCTCATATAATTATTAAAGTTACAATTATTAATATCACTGAGGCACAAGGATAGTTATATTAATAAATGCCAAACAATTGTTTCACTGTGTGGTAAATGATATTATTTTCATAATTTTAATTGCATTTTCTACATAATTACAAGAGTGGTTGTACATATGAGCATATTAAAAATAGAAAAAGGATTAGAAAGACTGGAAGACAGGGTAGTGGTCCTGTAGAGTGTAAGTATCGTAATCAATGCTAAATCCTTTTCTATATCACTTGATGGCTGGCGAGTTTGTTGCACCATTCTTCTCCCGTAGCAAAAAAGGAATTTCATCCTTATGTCACAGGGGGTTTCATAGACATTCTAGTCACATGCACAAAAACACCCAGCATTTAACTTTGCCTACATTGGGTTCATTGTCGACCCATAGTGTGCAAGTGAAGTTTACCAAATCTGAATGAATAATTATGTCCCAAATTATTTACATAGCTGAATACAAATTAATTAAATACATCTAAATAAATTAATACATTCTGACACAAAAATGCAATATGTTTAGGTAACAGGTATTCAGCCAGACATTGAGTGCAACTTTTATTTACTGTAGATGTGTTGATATATCAATATACTATGCACATAAACTTGAAAGTAATAAACATACATTATCACGTCAAAATACATTTAATTATGATAAATTTCATAATCAATCACACCAATGCACAGGCTACCAATGACTTATCTTTTATTTATAACATTTATAGTTATCCTGTTTCCCTTTGCAGCCAAAATTATAACTGGTTTTGATTGTTCGTCATTTGATATATCTAGGTAGAACCTAAATATCAACATACCTATTGACGAAATGTGTATGTTACAGTTCCTGCCAGAATATTTAGCATATTGTAAGTAAACATCATTTGCATAACTTTAACAAACAGGAATACATTCATTGCGAAGTTAAATAGCATCCGCTAGCAGTAAATTTTGAGGAAACACATCAATTGAAAAAAATGCGCGTAGAGCGACAAAAAATATTGTCTCGTTACATGTTTCCGAACGCTAAACGGTAGATATACACGTTCCATACTGAAATTCTTGAGCTGTTACGTTGAAAACAATCTAAAATTGATTATTACTCACCTAAAATTGGATACCATAGTCCCATACACAGAAAATATAGAACAAGTGCCGCGGGATACTTTCCGACCCTGCAACCCATTGTCATGGCGGAAGCACCACAGTATTACATACAATATGCGCGATTATGCGGTATTAAAGTCATCGCACAATAGTTAGACCATTTTCTATTCACTTAAACAACGATAGCACTGATTATTTCTATAATTATCACGCAAAACTACAAAGCGGCTGACACCCAAAGCCGAACAAACAATCTTACTGGTGAGTGTTACCAGTCACAGCGTATTTCAACGTATGTCGTATTCCTGTCTATGGCACTACTAAAACGTTGGAGGCTGGTCACTGGCGTACACTGACAAATTAATAAAATATATTGATTCTGATTAAAATTTCAACAAGCCAATAGTTTAAAGGCAAGCGAGATAGATCTATAGCAGGAGTATTTAAAATAATAATAACAAACAAATTTTTCTCACACTTGCATTCAAGTCCATCAAAATTGGTTTAGCCCTTAAACGTATTTAAATAAATGCCTATGGCATAGATTTTATTTACTTCACGTTTGATTAGAGATAGAAATGGTAAAAGCATTTAACAATTGTGGTGAAATGTGAAGTAGGTAATAATAAGTCCGTAATTTTAATAATGTTACTAAATTTGGCACATACTATGTAATGTAATTATGTTTTGCTACAAAAGATTCGAATTCATACAATGACAGGGGAGGTGAGATAGCAAGGAAATCAAAATGAAAGAACAGGGTACAGTAGCCTGTAGTGTCCTATCATGTTTTTAAGCTCAATACAGTGTTTTTCTGCCATAATTTTCTCATTAACTACTGAATTTACGCTCATGTTTGGCAGTTAGCCAGCAACTTTGATTACTGCGTATTTTAACCAATATATGACTAACAGACGATTATTAACTTGATTGTATTAACGCTGAACCACACCTGATGTGATGCCTCAGTAAACAAGCAAAAGTTATTTTTCTTCCTACAACTGAACTTGGCGCCATAGACTATTGCCAGTGTCCGAAATTCCCCACAGTTTTAACGATTCTACGCCTTTAGAAGTTTTAGTAGAAAAATAAAACACACAGTAGGGATACTTAAACTGAAAACCGCTGGAAACATTTTGCCATTTTTAATTGTATCTAACTAAAATATTAAAATTATTTGTGCAGTGACCCAGGGTAATTATTTTTTATAATCTATTTATTTAATAGCACTGAATAAAAAGTACAAAAATGTATTGCTTATGATCTTATATTTCATATTTTACAATTTATTATTTGTTCCTTGCAAAAAGTGGTCTACAATTCTATGAGTTCTGCTGCTGTAGAGTGGTTATTCAGATGGCTGCGATAATGGAATACTCAAACGTTGGAGTTATGTGCAATGTATAAATGTGAAAAAAAAAAACAATTTTGTTGCTAACTTTTATCACAAAATTACACTGTCGGTTTCGTGTTATTTATAATTTATTACAGTTGTACATTTTTAATTATTATTTCACAATATCAAAATTCAAAATATTTTTTCTTTCCTGAAAAAAAATCGCGTGGGTAAGAATAAAATATATATACCTGGCAACATTAATTGTTTATTGACATGACGAATGACAGACGGCGGGGTCTTGTTCGATGGCAGCTCGATTGGTACAATTTAGACGAATTAAATGACTCGTTAACGAGATTATTTCCGCTCTTATCCGATAACGAAGTGAAAATGTGTTTTATAAATACTGTTTAAGCTATTTACGCACGCTACTTACGTGCGTATTGTGTTAGTAAGATGTATATTCATTACACCGTAGGAGCCATTTTTATTGTATTTATTTTGTGCGTTCATTGTGATAATGTAGCCAACGACAACGAAATCAAGGAGATTTACGGTGAGTTTGAAGCTTTGTTTGTAATCTTATAGTTTTTAGTGTCTGTTACTATTATTTTTTGTTGTTTGACGGTATCACGCCTATGCCTGGGGTCTGAGTATGACAGACCGCCCACGATCATTCAGTTAGTGATCAATGTGATCACTCGAATTCAAACTTCTTAAAGATGTTATTTATCCAGTGCTTCTGTTTATAATTAGTACTGAAACTTCCTGTTTGAATGATAGTTTTGTTATTATTTTGTGATGCCTGATTTATATGCACAGCTTCCACTATGCCTTGATTTCTACTGCACTATTAGTTATCACATAATAAACAATAAACTCCTCAGTACAATTGTTATCAATAATTTGAAATATTTTGATGAGTTCTTGTTAGTCTTATTAGAATTAGTTAGTGTGTAGAACCAAGCAAACTGTAGATGCTAGGTATAAAAAACAACTATACTTAATCTAAACACCAATTTTTTCAAAATAATAATGTCTTATCACATTTGTATTAACCCTTCTTGCAATTATTTACTAGTTTACTGAACCAAGCTTACCCAACTTTTTTTATTCACCTAGAACTAAGATACACCCTGTCATTCTTATACAACCTTAATAAATACTTCCAAATGGTTTCTTACAACATTATGATAGATATGATAAGTAATTATAAAGATAGAGTAGCTAATTAATCTGGTATTACTTTAATCAAAATGTATGAATGAAGATAAGACTGTATTACAAATACTTTGTTTACATTTAACAATAATAACATTAGCATGCTTTATGAAGTCAAAAAGGATTTATACTTAAGAGAAAACACTGTCATATAATATGTACTGTGGACAGAACTGAAATGCAGTTGTTTTTTATTAGATGCATATTTTAATGAAAGATTTAACTTAAAAAAAAATCTATTTAGTGTAAACTTTCTGTTCCTACATTTAAATATCGGTATGAGACATATAATTAACAAAACAATTACTTTTGATTCTGTTATACATGAAATCAAACAATCCAATATAACTACTAATATACTAATTTCAAATGCCATGTAAAGTAACATTACTTAACCAAAATACTAACAATTAAAAACATTTACAAATGTATAATTTACATCTTTAAATACTTAATAGGTTAAATTTGGCAGGGACACTACCATGCTTAATTTACAAATATAAACTTTTGTTACATTTGTTACAACATTGAATAATGCATTGAACTTGGCGATGACACTACCATACCTCCAAATATTTAGATAAACTACACTTTGGTTACAAATATTTATTAACTTCAATAATATCACAGTCAGTTAAGATGTACAGTTATTATGACCGACAATGTAGTCCAGTTAACTTGTCATGCTTTTACATGACTCATCTAATTGGTTCAGTTAAGTTATGTTGTGAGAAAACTTGGTTTAGTTTTAATCTTACTTGCTTTACTTTTAATGATGTTGTATTTGTATTGTTTTCTGTGCATTGTTTGATATTAAGTTGGTTTCTTTCTTTTTATTTTTAAAGCAGAAGTAATTGAATATATTTCGTTAAGCGTAAATTTAGTAGCATGGTATTACAATTAAGTGAAATAAGTTTGGTTAAAGCAAAACTAAAACATAACTTAAAAGATGTTAAGTTTCAAAGTTAAATATCCAAGAATTTTTTGTACCGAAAGCAATAGAAGTTTCGGATGCCTTATGATTTTGGTTTGAGATAGTCCACTATATAAACGCGAAAAATATTCGCATCGAGCGCATTCGAGCACGCGTCATTAAATAGTAAAGTTGACAGGCCTGTTGTTCTAGCGGTTAGTGGTTTGATTCCCACCCAGAACAAATGTTTGTGTGATGGGCACAAGCATTTGTCTTGTGTCTGGGTGTAATTTATCTATGGTATGTATGTATTTTGAAGTATATCAGTATGTTTATCAGTTATCTAGCACTCATTAGACAAGCTCAGCTTAATTTGAGATTTGATTGCGTTGTGTAAAAGTCGTGAAATACAAAAAAAATATCGCCCAATATTGTAACCAGCCCGATGATGTCGTAAAACGTTTTTAAAACCTAAGAAGTTTACACATGTGTGTTTACCTCAATGTCAAATAAACAAACATATTCACAATAATAGTAACTCATGGTAATTAAGTCATGTTTATTAATTAACGTGAGTAAAAACTTGATTTTCCTTGTACTAACAAAGTACTTAAACATCTGTGTCAGTGTAAACTTGAGGAAAAATAGTAATTGAACCAAGTGCGTAATTAAGCAATAGTATAAATAATTTTCTTTATCTTTTGATGTTATTTGCCAATTGCCAATTTATGTTATTAATTCATGATTATATTTTTTGACCTTACATCTTTTGACCAGAACCAATATGTTAACTCTCATTTCAAATTTTGAATAGACATGATTGGAGAGGCCTATGTCCAGCAGTGGACTGCGATAGGCTGATGATGATTATGAAAATTCAATTTGGGGATAATTATCTCACCTATATATTTTTTTCTATTTAACATCGTATATTTGCTCAAAGTTCATACAAATTGTGCTAGTTCAGGTCTCGTAGGGAGAACAAGTCGTGGCAATAATGCCCGACCGGCCATAAACATTAGTCGTAAATTACAAGAATATCGATTCTCAATGTGTTGAGAATAGAACTGTTAATAATAATAATCCTCCACACCGATTTCGGTAAAGGCGACCGCTTCGACTCTCTACTGGCGTGCATGTGCCCGTACATGACTGGTATACCCTATTTTGTGCGTAAAAGTCCGCGCACACTGCGGACATGTCAGGGTACCAGCCACAAAATTGTAGTTGATAGCTGCAGGTGGTCGAGCTATCAATTCGTCACGTTTGGCATCCAACTCAGAAAGCCGGCGCTTTTCAAAGTCGGAGACTTTTTCTCTTACGCGGTTTCTCCAGTCCCCGCGGTTGGATGCCAGATCTTCCCATTCAAACGGACCCATGTGGCATTTCTTCATGTGGCGCTTCAGCACATCCTTATATCGTAGCAGCTGTCCGCCACGTTTTCGCTTGCCCTCCTGTAACTCGGAATAAAGGATGCGCTTGGCCACTCTGTTGTCTGACATGCGTGATACATGTCCACACCAACGAAGCTGTCTCCTCATGAGGTATGCTTCAATGCCACCTACATTGGATCTTCTCAACACTTCTGTGTTTCGCACACGATCAGACCAATGGATGTTAAGAATTTTGCGCAGGCATTTAAGGTGGAACCGGTCTAACTGTCTGATGTGGCGCTGGTACGGTGTCCATGTTTCGGCAGAGTACAATATGCAGGGCAACACGACTGCCATATACACAGAAACCTTTGTGGATACCTTTAAGTTGTGTGAGCTGAAGACCTTTTTGTCAAGTTTACCAAAAGCAGAAGCTGCGGCTCCTATCCTGCTATTGATTTCGGCATCAAGGTCACACTTTGATGTTATCAGGCTCCCCAAATACCGAAACTTGTCGACCTGCTTCAGTACATCTTCACCAAGCGTGATGGTCAGGTTTTCATGACCATGACTGTCTAGTGACATCACTTCAGTCTTTTTGACACTAATCTTTAAGCCAAATCTAGAACACTGTTCGTGAAGGTTAGTGACTAGCTGTTGCAGGCCTCCTGGGGATTCAGCTACGAGACACAGATCGTCTGCGTACATAATGTCCTGTATGTGTGCATAAGACACTTTTGTTGTTGCCCTAAGTCTGGCCAGATTAAAAAGTTTGCCGTCAGTCCGATAGCGAATACGAATTCCGTCAGAAGAAGAAATCAGTACCTCTCGGACTACAACCGCGAAATATAAGGCAAACAATGTCGGAGCTAAGACACAACCTTGCTTCACTCCACAAGTGACGGAAAAGAAGCTTGATTGGTCACCATCGACAGCTACACAACATTGCATGTCGTCGTGCAAGAGCCGCAGCAGCCTTGTAAACTTGTCCGTACACCCCAACTTTGACAGTACCTTCCAGAGGGCCTCGCGAGGAACGCAGTCAAATGCCTTTTCTAGATCAACAAAGCAGAGGTACAGGTGCTGGCCCTGCTCTCTACTTTTCTCCTGCAGTTGACGGACTGTAAATATTGCCTCACAAGTACCTCTGTCTGGTCTGAAACCAAATTGGGTTTCTGGCAGAATTTTTTCGGAGAGTTTCCTGAGGCGGTTTAGCAGTACTCTAGCGAATACTTTCCCAGGGACAGAGAGAAGTGATATGCCGCGGTAAGAACCACATTCCGACCGGTCGCCTTTGTTCTTATAGAGAGCCCTAATGCGAGATAACTTAAAAGTTTCGGGAATCTGCTCTTTCTCCCACATAAGCACAAACATTTCCCAGATACGCGAATGCAATTCCTCGCCGCCGTATTTCAGAAGTTCACCCGGTATAAAGTCTACGCCAACCGCACGCTGGTTTTGCTGTTGTTTGATGGCACAGAACACTTCTCCTTTAGATAAGGCATCATCTAACTCCTCTGCTACTTGAAGTTGAGGAAGACTGTCAATGTATCGTAAATCAGCTGATCGATCTACATTAAGCAGGTTATTAAAATATTCTGCCCAACATCTCAGTACTTCCTCTTTGCTCTTAAGTAGCCTATTACCATCCAATGACTTTAGCGGTACCTTTGTGAAATTGGTAATACCAGTGAGTTTGCGAATTTCACTGTAAAATTCACCGAGTTAATGATTATTCATAGCTTCTTAGTTATAAAACTCTCTGACGTAGTAACAATGAAAGAATTTTGATACTGTCAGTCTCAATACAATCGCAATTGTGAAAAACTGTTGAAGAGAGATGCCGCTATGCTGTGTAGTATAGTGTACATTGACAACTGCATTGCTAAAAACACTTATATGTAGTACAGGAATTGGTCCTAAGTCTCTTCGACTGGAAGCTTACGAGCAAGCAAATGCACACTGCTGGAGGCACAGCTAACACATTTAAAGACAACAATTTAATAAAAATCTTACTCCCTTGACATAGGGTCTTTATTAGAACAAATTCGCATGCGATTGCTCGAAGCGCGCTCAAGCTGCTCCGAATTTATCAAAACCCGACATTGACATTAGAAGACGCTTAAAATTTACATATTTGTCAATGAAAACATTTACATACGTAATACATACGCGAAAACCGAAAAGTCTGACGTGTTTTCATTAGCAACTCATTGTCGATTGCCCACATTTTGCATATTGAAATTATTACAAAGTAAATATCGGTACAGTTTCAGCTGACCGCAAAATCGTTGCTTCCATGATAACAATGACGATGTATCAATAATTTTGTTTTTCACCATCAGTGGTTGTTATTATAAAGTAGTCGATATTACAAAGGTGATAAGGTCTATTTTTCTGATTTTGTAGTAACGTCTGCCAGTCTGTCCACCGTAGGCATTGCTGTAAATTAATTAGACAGTGTTACCACAATCATTATTTATTTCGTGTCGTAATACCATTTATCGGTGATCGGTTTGGATTACCGTGGGTGCGTTTTATACGATTTTATGTTGTCTACAGCAACAAGTCTTCCTTAAATATGTAATCTGTGTAATCCCGAAGTAAATACTTTTTTAGTAATTTATCTATGTGCAGTAGACCGCTAAATTGCTGCATAAACCGACATAAAAAACGAGTGTACGACATAAAATGAATAATTTCCGCGGATAAGTTTTTAATTTTCTGTTTAACATTAAGTAGAGCTAACGTTTTTGTATAAAATGGGTACTAACCCGCAATTTCGCATTTGACGCAGTCGGTTAAAAAGAACCTGTGTTAATCCAGGGTGACAGATAACTCCATACTAAATTGATCTAGCCGTTTAAAAGAATGAAAGGGTAGGAAACATCCATCCATTCATATCCATACATCCATCCACCCATTCATCCATACTTACAAACTTTCGCGTTTCTGCCATTAGTGTTTTGATGCAAATAAAGAAAGACTTCCAAAATCTAGTACGCGGGATTAGAATCTTTAAAGAACTTCTCCTTAACTGACAACCAGCTAAAATCTAATCATTTTTTCAGGAAATAATAATTAAATATAGTTGTAAGTATGACAATGTAAAGTTCGTTACATACGTAGTTACGTACAGTCCATCGGCGATGCATGATTCCCGTATACCGTGTTCTGTGACTCACTCGCTAATGGATTTGACCTTACTCCGTGGGTCTGCGTTAAGGGGCCGGCGCTTTGGCAGCGGAAAAACTATACCGATTGTTCTTGAGGTTTTAAACTTTTAAAGTAGGTTTATTTACTTATATAATTCTAACTGGTACCAGAGTCGGTTGTAGCTGCAAAAGCATAACACTCCTCCGACCTAGTCGTTAAAAAAATTGCCTGTAATCTAGTGTGTCAGCTAACTCAAATTTAATCACAATTGATTGAGCCGTTTGAGCGTGAAAGTGTAACAAACATCCATCTATCCATATCTACAAAATTTCGCGTTTATAATACTAGTAGGGTGTTTCTTTTTTACGTATTATAGGGGAAAATTATATTTAAAAACAGTTCAGATATAAAAACGTTCAGCTGAAAACCGCGATCGACTGAGCTGAATAAAAGGTCCGCTTGATTCTAAAAAAAATATATATTTTAGTAGACTTTCGAACAAAGAAATGTAGTCAAACGTGAAGAAAAGTATCTATCTGACTGTTCTATGTACAATAAGTTGGATAACTACAAGACATTTTTCCAAAGATTTTTTTGACAATTGTCAAAGTTATTTTAAGTCTATAATAATATGCGTGGGAATGGCAGTAAAGTTCAGCTATCATGAATCTATAATAACCCTGTTTTTATATTGATCATAAAGGAATGTCTTCGTCTTAAATATTTATGCGAGCAGCACGCAGTGTTCCATGTGTGTCTAAACGTAGCCTTAGGCGCGAATTTGTGGCAGTTTTTTTTCCCTTTTTGCTTATATATCGAATAGTTTCTTTCTAAGAGCGAGTTGTTTTTTTTTTCTTAGATTTTTTTGTCTTGTATAGCACGTGTATTCGTAGGTACTATAGTTTCAAAGGTGTGATAATTAAGATTTTGTTTTGAAGAGATTACAACACCTTTTTACATGCTTTTGAGACATAATTAAAAAAAAAGCAACTGGAATTAGTCACTTTTAAGCAGGTTTGTGAAGACCGAGATTCAGTATGAATGTATCATCGAAGGTAAAGATTATAAACAGTATAATATAGTCATCAATGTGCAATGGCAAAACAATAAGTATCCAGGGAATTCATAGTCCAACTGGTACCTATGATCATATTATTGAATGGTCGTAATACTCGTAAACATAAGCTGCATTGTCCACATAATTAATATTACAACCACACATTGCCCTTAAGGTTGAAGTTCCAAAAAGTATTTAGCATTGTCTTGCATTAACCTTGCTTGTTAAGGCACTACTTTGTCATTTCGGAACCAATGTTTTCCATCCATACTTGCCTGTATAAGTCTTTGTACTGTTATCGGTAGACACTAAACGTCAGAGTGCATTTGAAGGAGAGTCTTGATTGGTAAAACACTCCTAAGACTACGTCAATGTTCAGTTAAATGAAATCGTCCGGCGAAAAAACAACTGACGTGATATGAACTGCTATTTGTCACCTGTATCTCGGTACTACTTGTGAATAAAACTTTCAACAGTAATCATCACCAAGTGATATTTCGTTCAAGCATTTTGTTTCTTAGCTTCGATCAATGGCTATAACAATCCTATTTAATAAAACCAATATTCTGCAACCATGGTAGCATTGATGGTGAACTCAAGTCCTGGCGTTTCGTTAGCTTTGACAAAAAAAGTAAAATGTGAACCGGACATATGTAGCTAAATCTCGTGAATCTTATACAGAAATGTCATCATCGTTTGCGATCGTTAACGTTACAGTAATGTCGCGTGTTAAGGAGGACAATGAAAGTAAGATGAAAATGCAAGTTGTAGTTAATAAAAGTAAATATATTGCTTAGAGAAAGGTGTGTTAAAGACATTGAAATATACAGGGTTATTACGCACGCCGCTACTAAGTAACCTGTGGTAACTGTTGCTTGTTAAGTCCACGTGGAAATAGGCGCGACTGTTTATATAAATACTATTGCTGAATAACAAGAGCAGACAATAGCCGTGAGTAATATGTATTAGTTAGTGTAACAGTGTTTTGTAAGCCTTATGCATTCGTTTGAGTTCCTGTGGTAATGCCGGGGTTCGAGTTTTTGATGAACATCACACTAAGAATGTATAGAATCATGCTATATTTATTATCTAGTCATTGCCGTCCGACTATCAGTAGTTAGGGTTGAGGGGTTTCAATAATCAAAATGGCAATAAGTTGTCTGTCGATGAGCTGAGTCAGACTGGATCTTTTGCTATTTATGGGATCATCCGGGGGCGTTAATTCAGTCGTCTAATTATCTATTATCTAAATTTGATTAGGTCTGAAATTTTAACTAGTTCCTCTCAAATGATTCCCTGTTGCCTATCTCAAATAAAGCCAGCATTCTAGTGCATATTCCAATAAGTATGAAACTCGTCCCACTCTAAACAGCTCAACTAATTTCACTTTGCCATAGCAAATGTTTCTGTATATTATCCGCATATCTTTTTAACAACCATCCATTGGCTTTGAAGAACCGCTTAGAAACACGCTGACCTAGCTACAGCCACTTACAATGTTCTAAGAAACCGTCGACAATGACTTCCGTAGTTATAAAATGTCCCTAATACGTAATATGGGCATTTGAATTAGTTTTCCCTTTAAAACAATATTGGTTTGCAACTCCATGTGGAATTTATTGAGTACTATAAGTCTACTAAAATAATGATACTTAGTGTTAGTTTATTAAGTTCCAATGTTGTCTTAACAACCATTATTACTTCATTTCCATTTGGTTCTTCCACATTGGTTTTTTTGCCTTACAACTCACCTTAGAGTAGTAAAGTTATGCGATACTCGACATGGAACGAAAAATTAACGTTCCGACTTATTTGACCCCCAAAGAATATAGGCGTACCGCAAAGATTCCCGTGCCAAGAAATAAATTGATGTAGTGAAATAAAATTAAAATGGTAAAGTTTTAAATTCTATTTTTAACAACCGAAAAAGATAAGCGTCTCCGGAAATTGATCCCAAAACAAATTAACTTTGACACCAATTGGTGATCTTACTTATCATGCAAATTACTGTTTTCAATTTTTATCTATTGCCGAGTAGTCTCATTTTACTAAAATTATATAAATGCAAATGTTTATTACTCAATAACGTAGTTATGGCTTAATTTATTTGGATAAAATGTCTAACACAAATAGAAAGTGGCTATCAAATCAAAAAGTTTTTCTTTACGCAATCCAATTTCAGACGCTTTCTCGTTCCTGGCTGTTTTTTTAGTTTTCCCTGATCTTTGTGTTCTGGAAATGAAAATGTTGTTTTTGGGTTATTTCGGTGCTGTTTCATTTGATAGGCACGATAATCTTATGTATGGATGTGGCCGTGTCTATCTTAACCTAGATTTTTTTTTGTTTCCTCGAAGAATGGGACTTTTAAACTGCTTTTTGTGAAACTTCCTTATGTTTCATCCTACAGCTAAACATAATACCTTCCATGATTCTGTCTCAACTGTTGTTCATTATAGATATTGTAAGGCCTACGTGAAATAGTGTACGTTCGCCATTAACCCTATTTCAATACAACTGCAGGCCTGTGTTTCTCACCTAACGGATGAGAGGTTATCTCACAATAACTCACAGGACCTTACAAAGTTGTCGCCGTACTTTAACAGAACAACTTTAACCAGATATTTGTCGACATTTCTCAATTTATAGATTTGATTCTAAAGTAACTTGTTGCGTATCTATCGATGGAATTACGCACGCGCGGAACAGCCCTTTGCCCTTTTGCTTATTTCATTTGCCTCGTATCTAATTAAAAGGCCGTTCCTAATTCTGATCGTTTGGCAAACTTTGCCCAATGTTTTGGAAACCATTCTTTCCAGTTATGTAGAAACTATTTATACGGATTGCTTTGTTGGATTCGAGATAATTTGCCCGAGGCTGGGATTCCAGGAACTTTTATTTTTGGATGCTCTTGTGGTTATAGGTGAGATATCTCTTCCAAACTGCTCTCTATTGAGTTAATGTCATCACATCTAAAATCATTTAAACGATTTAAAGTTGTATTGTGAAACAAAGAACGTCGTCATGTCAACAGTGTCTAAGTGTAACTAATGCTATTTACAAGCAAATTATATATTTAGGTAAAATGGTATTTTCAAGTGTCCAAAAGACATAAAGGCTACCTGATTAAACAGAGCGAAGAGCATAACGAAAGGGAATGACATGCTGTGTTTAACGTCTTCAAAATCTTCACAGTAGCGTCCAAAATATTTTAGTTTTATACTCGTACTTGGAGATTATCGTTTGCCCATCGATATCTTGGCCTTCTTGAGTATCGGACCCTGAAGACTCCCTGCGTAGACAGTAAGAGGAAGATAATTACCCGCAAAATTGCTCAAACGTAACACTGGTTGAGTAACTGTTTTTATGACATTGGTTTATATCAAAGATCTGAATGTATTTCGTTAATTCAATATAGACAGCTATTGATTTGGGAAAGATGAGACGAATGCCTGAATTGGATTAGTGACTATTATCTGTTTCTTGTTTTAATTGTAGATCTACTCGTACTTTTACTTTTATGTATTGTTTAGTTCTGATAACTGTCGCGAATCATGATGCCACTATAAGATTATAAACATGAGTGGCTAACGGAGGATGAGCAACTTGTTTTGAACATGTCCGTGACAAGTTTACTTTTATCAGAAATAAGAAGTTGAATAACGTCATGGTGATATACTTTTTGCAGTTTGCTGTCATGATTATAACGAGCCATAAGCGCAGAGAAATTTGAAGACGGGAATATAGCGCTAAAACGACTGCTCATACAAGAGTGAAATTTGCACGTAATTCCAGCTTACCCATTACGCATAATCGGATCATAAAACATGATATACTAGCTGTTGCCCGCGACTTCACCTTCTGCCGCAGTCGGTTCAAAAGTAGCCTGTTTTAATCCAGGTTGTCCGTTAACTCCATACCAAATTTCATCAACATGGATTCAGCCGTTTGAGCGTGAACGTGTAACAAACATCCATCCATCTATACAAACTTTCGCGTTTATAATATTAGTTTAATAAAAAGCAGTTGGCATTAGTATTAAAGAAAGCTACACTGAAGTTGTTTGTCACTTCGCGTGAGTTGTTCGTGTAATTTAACGAGGTTTGTTTTAGCAAGCCATTAATCAGGGCACTGTCACTAGTGAGATATATAAGGCCACATAACGTGCGATACTTTGACGGTTTTTTTTGTTGTTGTTAATACGATTGCTGCTGTCGTTAACTCGTTATAATTCTTTGAGTGTTGAGTTATTACCAGTAGTAGCTCAAGTTGACTTGACTTTGAAATTATTAGAACTGTAACAGGTTGATTGATTGGTTAGGCTCTAGACGTTGTTGTTCATTTGATCTATTAGACTTCCTTACATTGAATGCAGTAAGTTATTGTTATATTATCATAAATTAGTTCGTTGCTTCATGATTTTTCAAAGCCTTTTATTTGACTTGCCGTGTTCGATAGTTTGTGCGGGCCAAATCTTGGAAGCAAAATTTGCGCTACTTATCGATCCCATTGATCTGAAATTTTGCAGAGATATGTTACATAGTAAGCAAAATACTTCACTTTACAAGTTTACAGTTATAAGTGATTGACGAGAGCTGCCTTCAGCGGAGAACAAATTTTAATTTTTTTCGATTTGATTTCCAAATAAGAATGTGAAAACCAAATAAAGGCGCGGACCACGAGTCTGCGGAATCGTAGTAATTAATAAAAAAAAAATACTTCGAAACCTACTTCTTCTCACCTACTTCGATCTCAATTCAAAGAAACTTGTATAATCTTTATTAAAATCACTGTTCTTGTCATTCCCATCCCTCCGTTGTCGTTGCGTGTTATTTTTAGCGCGAAACAGACAGCAGCCACAGACGTAATCCCTTAATCGTCTTCTAACACATTCGTGCTCTATATGTGTATAGCTATCGATGCGATAAGCTCTTGAAGACTTGAATATCTTGAATTAATGTTTTTTTAAATAATATGCCTTCTTCAAGGAACGTGTTTGGGAAAGCTCAAGCTGTAACGGCCGAAATGCTGGAATAATCTAGTATCTTACTAATATTCTAAACACGATAGTTTGTAAGAATGACATAAGAGGATGAGATGATATATTGTGGCAAACGGTTGGTGTGGAGCTAGCTGACAACTTGAATTAATACATAGGTTACTTTTATCCGACTACTTAAAAAGAGGTTAAGGTTTTGCAGCTATAACTGACCTCCGTGCGGGCGAATCCGCTGGAACAAAGCTAGTATTTGTATAGCTATAATAGAATTGTAAGCGAAAATTATCAACTCATTTTGCCCCACGCTTTAGCCAACAGAAATAATCAAATCTAATTAACGTCTGGTCGACTGTTTATTTATTATGTTCTGTTGCCATTATGCTCAAAGCTCTCCCGTCCTTCTGTCTCTACCAATACAGATGCACGTCTTGTTATTTGCGTTATACATTAAATACTACATCCACAAGCCACAGATATCTGCAGACCACACAAATGTTTATCCCGTGCTCTTTGCTTAGGAGGTCAAGCAGGAAGCACCGTGCCAATTGGGTCATCAGTTTGTCACAGCTTTGAGTAACTAAAACATACCAACTTATACACTTTGAGCATCATAAAAACGCAATGTTATTGTTACGCAAGCGGGCAATGACCTCTATACTATTGTTTAAGACCGACGTAACACTTTAATTGTCATCTAATCGCTAGGTTTTCATTCATTTTCCATTGGATACGTTTGTTATTAGAAAATAGTCTTTGTTGTCTACGTAATTAGTGCTAATTTTGTCTGCAATGAGAGTATTGGGCCTTGTAGATCGTTAACACAGTTACCGCAATTTTGAGTGTTGTTTGCTTTTGTAGTTACAAATGGGGTGTCTGCAAGCGCTTGGAGTTTTATAAGAGTTTCTCTCAAGGGTTTTCCTTAATAGAATCGGGGCTCGATGTATACTCACACACAATTTTCGAATGCTACAAAAACATGTGATCCTTGCGTGTTTTCCAAATATTTGCGTAAAATAATAACAACGTTCTCGAATCTCGGTTTTGAGACATCGTAAAAACAATGCCTATAAAAACTTATGAATGGCTTATCGAGTTGTTTATTTATATATTGTTATCTATACGGATACACTTGAGTTTTTATCTGATGCACTTGTATTGTATTATTAATCTATAGATAGAAAATTACTTCGTAACAACGCTCAAAGTGCGAATTAATATTAAGTGGGATGTAAGACATCGTGTAATGAATATGAAATTAATGCTAATTGAAAATTATGATGCTAATAAAAAGTGGTTTTATGTAGTATATAATTATATATTCACGGCTAGATTATTGTATGCTGTTAACCTATTTTACAATAGTTAATAAGGCATATTAAGTGTACTCCTACTCTGTTATGTAAAAAAGTTTTGCTATAAAATGGAAATTGAGTCTTGTAGAGTAGAGTTATAAACGGTAGCTCAAGAAGTAGCAAGAAATTATAGTTTAAAGTATTGTAAGACAGACCATACTTTAGACTATAATATGGTAGGCCCCCTAGACTCTAGGGGTCCTACCAATACCTCTTGAAAATGCAGTTGTGGAAAATAGACGTCGCTATAAGTCGTTGTAGTACACCGATACGTTTCCAAAAATGCAACAATCTAACGGTTGGTGGTAAACCCCTAGATATTGAGTAGCCAAGAGCTTTATTTCCAAGTGTTATACGATAACAATAAATATTGTTTTTATAGTGCAGCGTAACAGAAGGGCAAATAGTAATTTCACGCGTATTTGTAGGGTGGATTATTGCATAACGAGCCGGACCATACATTGGTTTACTTCCCCTAATATATTTATCACAATCACGTACAATAACATTACAAACAAAATTAGGACTAATAACGGAGACAACAAAATCTATTTTACTGCAACAGTCGTATCTAGTGGAAAATGAAGTAAAACCTTGCGATTAGGTGACGACTTTTCGCGAAATAAATATACAAACAATATAGCGGTGTTATCTATGAGTCTTTTCTTTATCTTGTTTTTGTGATTTGTTTAAACCTGTATGAGTTATCAAAAAGTGTGTAGTTGTTTACAAATATTGTAGACGTCCGGTCTGCTTTTTCATCTACGTAACTTGGCACTTTTAAACATTATGTAGAGAAGTTGGGATCCAAAAACACGAAAATAATTATTTCGTGTTTTTTTTTTATTATAATGAGAGCCTAAATAGCTCTTAGTCTTAATCTGTTTAAACAAACCAAAAAAAAAACGTTCTGTCAACGGCCCGTCAGAGGTAACACGACATTGACGCCAATTTAATTCTAATTAGCTTCGTCCTAGTTTTCCCGCGCTTGGACTTAGCACTTTATCTAAATAAAAAATATTCGGATACTAAATGATCCTAATAACCTAAAGATTTTGCTATTAAAATGTAACAATTCTTACTCAAGCTCGCTTTTATTATAAGTATGCTTCTTCTTTTGTGACTATATAATATTTGATAAATTTCACACAACGCCCATCTAGTCTCAAACTAAGCGGAACTTGTATCATTTTATTTTTATTTTATTTTATTTTATTTTATTTGGAAAACAGACAACTATACATTTTTCCTTAACTTAAGTGTACATACATAATATATAGTCAAATGTACAGTCCACGACGTTTTCACAGTTTACTAATTATTAGGTGTACAGTGATTGCTTAAATACTAAATTAAAACTAAGTGAATACAAAAAAAAAGAAAACAATTCTGAATAATTACGAATTTTGGGTGGTTAACAATTTGGAAAAACGATACCGCTAAGTTGAAAATTCTGATTGCAGAATACTTATAATTTCTCTTCTAAAATTAGAACGACTTAAGGCAAATATATCTACGTTAAGAAAGTACTTATTATATGACTTAACTACTCTGTGGAGAGGCGCGCGCTCACCTGCGTTCGTGCGGCTGGTGTGTGTGGCAAAGAGAGGATATGCACGAGCCTCACGTCTAATGACCGTTCTCGGCACAATATAAAATATACTATTTATGAGTTCTGAACTGTTAATCGTGTTGTGGATTAGTCCATAGAGTAACATGGCTTGCAATAGGATACGCCTTGATTCCAGTGTTAGCAAATTAAACTTTTGTAAAGATTCATCATAAGAGGCACGTTGTATTCGACATTTAAAATGCATACTTCTCATGTATTTACGTTGAACACTTTCTATGGAATTAATGTATTTGACATAATATGGATCCCAAATTACACTAGCGTATTCAACTTGTGGTCGTACTAAAGAATTAAAGAGGTGAAGGTATGTAGCAGGTCGCTTAAAATCAGACGATGCTCTCATAACAAAGTTATGCATTTGCTGCGCTTTGGTGGTTATTTTTTCAATATGTAGGTTTAAGTGTAATTTGGAATCTAACACAACTCCAAGATCACAAATGCTCAGCTCTCTCACCAAGATCTCGTTGCAAAGGGAGTAGGGAAACTGTATAATGTTTTTGTTCTTAGTGAAATTTACCAGCTTGCATTTTGATAAGCTTAATTTAAGTTTATTATTCTCACAATAAGCTGATAATCTTTGCAAGTCATCCTGGAGCAGAACACAATCATTGGTAGCTTTAATAGGTCTATAAACCTTCAGATCGTCAGCGTACAATAAGAACCCACTGTTACGGAAGCATCTGCCAATGTCATTGATGTATAAAATGAATAATAGCGGGCCCAGAATTGAGCCTTGAGGAATACCCGACGTAGCATAGAATGCGTCAGAGCTGTACCCATTGCACACGACTGTCTGATTACGATGAGATATATATGATTGGAACCAGCGCAGCAAATTCCCACCTATGCCGTTGTATGCAACTTTTTCCAATAGGAGTACATGGTCCACTCTATCAAAGGCTTTTTTAAAATCAGTGTAAACAGTGTCTATTTGCACTTGCCTGTCCATATTTTCAAATAGAAAGTTGGCAAAAATTATGAGGTTAGTGACCGTTGATTTAGATTTGACAAACCCGTGTTGCTCCGGAGTGATATTGTTTTTAATGAAGGGATAAACAGCTTGGTGTACCAGTTTCTCAAATAATTTCGCAGTACTATTTATTATTGATATTGGGCGATAATTCTCGATATTTTGCTTTGACCCGGTTTTATGTACAGGTATAATATTTGCACACTTCCAAACACTAGGAAATATACCATTACTTAGACATTTATTAAAAATTATATGTAGAGGTTTATCAATAGTCTTTGATGTATTTTTCAAGAAACGTGGCGGAATACCATCTGGTCCTGGACCTTTGGTTACATCAAGCAAATCCAAGTGTTTACGTACACAATGTAAGCTGAGGCATAAAGTGCTGAGGTGATTGTTATTAGTGCTAATACTGCTATCTTTAGGACACCAATCGTTTGTCAGGCTGGACGGTTCGTAAACGGATTGGAAAAATGATGAGAACAGATTACAGATCATCCGAGGATCGTTAGAAGTATCATTTTTATAGTGCATACGTGCGGGAATGCCAGATTTATTGCGGCGGTTTGTTATATAGGCCCAAAAGTATTTCGTATTTTTTGGGATACTTTCCTCTACAGTTTGTATATATCTATGATAGCATTTATTACATTCAGAACTAAATCGGGCTCTATAAAGTGAAAATATTTCATACTCGGATACATTTTGATACTTCTTCCATTTATTCCAAGCTTTTTTCTTGTTTTTAAAAATTTTAATCAATGGTATGGAGAACCAGGTTGGGAAATTTGAGTTTTTGGCCTTAGATAGGGGAATATGTTTTTTTATGATACCGTGTATTAAATCATAAAAAATGTTTACCGACTTTTCGGCCGAGTGTTTGCCTAATAAACCGTCCCAGTCTATTTTTCCAATTTCATCGTTGATGACAGAGAAGTCCGCCTTGTGATAATTATATTTAGGATTTATACGGGGTCTTAATTGTGTGAATTTAATATTTTAAATCATGAATACTAGACAACTGATAAACATTCGTATTCATCACACAAACATTTGTCCTGGGTGGGATTCGAACCTTCTGTTATAGGTATCAGTCAGGGCCATTAACCACTAGACTAACAGGCCAGTCAAATACAAACTTACTTTGATAAGAGCCAAAAAAGCAACCCAGACTAACAGTATTCTAATATTTTCGTTCCTAAACCACTGACGTAAGCTCCTACGACACAGATCAGGTATTATAATTAATAATCCAATTAATCACTTAAGCCCATACGTATATGATATCACACCTCGTATCTAGGTTGAAAGATAAATCGTGTGTCAATCAATGGGATTAAGATTGAGACGCCTGCAGGATGCGGGGGGTACTTAGTTACTCGCTAGTCGAGTGTGATACTTCCTATGGACTATCTGTATTGAATTATATTGATGTACTGTTAGTGTACAGTCACTGCACGGAGCTGTGCGCAACGTGTCGCGGCTTCAATCCCCGCGTACGACAAGAATTTGTGCGTTTCACAAATGCTTGTTCTGAGTCTGGATGTCTCTGTGCATGTGAATTGAATGTCTGTAAAACCCCCCGCGATACAAGGATTACTCCTTAGTGCGAGGACCGTTATAAACAAACTGGAGGAATGCGATTTTGTTTCTAAGATACTACAAAGAAATTCTTCAAAGGCTTTAATTTTTATCATGTAAACGTCTTCGTGGGCTTGGTGAATATAGTCCGGTGAAGCGGTGAAAAGAATAAGTAAGCCTTTAATAATCGGTTTAAATCTTAGCACTAGGAAGTTACTAATTATTATCATTATCATCAGCATCAGGCCACTGTTGGGCAGGGGCGGGAGGTCTGTGCCGTGGGTACTTACTCTGGGCGATATGCTTTTGTTATTCTCCCCGTCTCTTGCCCGTCATTAACAATTCGTTCTATCCACAAGATTCATTTTTAATTCAAATACCTCAGCGTATGCTCGTTAATTAATAACTAAACATAATTTCATGTGTTAAGCGATTCATTTCTATTTCATTGAGCCGTGAATGAGATATCACCGGTGATCTCTCTAATTCACATGATAAATGAAAGTATTACATTAGATCTTGATCGCTTGATGTGTTTACGTATCATCATATCATTTGTAATTTATATTGGTATAAGTAATCTGCCTGTGTTCTTGATGTATATCTTAATACTTAACGGTTTTTAAACGTTGTTCATCATCATTCCCCTGCCCTTATCCCAATTATTATTTGGGGTCGGTTGTTAGACGTAAAAAATACTGAAGAAAAAAGTTCGTAATAAATGTCTCCTGGTTGTCACTGGTCTCGTCCCATATAGGTATGAGCATTGATCACCACACTTCCTCCTTACGTGTTACCGTTGCATTTACTAAAATGTAACCAAATTCGTTACTGTATTTGTTGTCTGGTTCTTCTCTAATTCAAAACATAATATGCATTTTCATATTTATTTGCTTTCCACATCATTGAGGACACCGAGTTGAGTACATATGTGTACTTAGATGTTAGCCTTAATAAAAGTAACAATTATGGACCATGTTTGGGCACAGTAAATTGATATATACTATGATATATACTGATGTTACGATCCTTTGTCTCAACAAGAGACATGAAAGTGTAAATTTTCTGCATTCTAAACTGATATTTATGACATAGCCACGTAGGGATGATGAGGACATTGACCCGAAACAGATGAGATAGAAGTCGTTTTCCATAATACATAATTTAGTTTAATTGATAAATTGTAGGTACAGTCAACGATGTAAGTTCATGAATACATTTAGGTTTAAGAAATACAAAAAAAAACAACGAATGAAATTAGTGATCTCACTTATGGAGTTTCTTGCCGAGTCTTCTCTATAATTATGCCATTTTAGAACCTTACACTGAGAATCAGTAATTAGTTGTATTTATTTTTTCGAAAGTGCCTGAAATCAAATTTTCGAGTCAATTTTTTTTTAATTTCAGTATAGACTTTTACTGAAATTAAAAAAAAATTGACTGTGACTAGTACATTTAATATCTGTGGTATTAAAAATTAACTGAAAACTCGCCATTAATATTCTATTCATTTATTATTAAATTCCAGTTTGTTTATTTGATACCATCAAAAACCGTAATTGTAGGATGGAAAACAAGGTTTAATTGATAGTTTCCACGCCCCGTGTACCACAACTCACGACCTATTAGGTGAAACTCGGCGTTATCACCGGGAAACTACCTACTATTAATTGTCTCAATCATATTTAATAATTGTTAAGCGAAAACCTTATAAGGAATGTTTTTTTGCAATTATAAGGAAGAAACAAGGCCTTCTCAGGCACTTTTAAAACGATTCCGACTCTAGTTGCGCGGTTTCAAAATGTCATTCTTATGGAGAAAAACCGGCAAGAAACTGCATGTTATTTTTATTTAATAAAAAAATATAAATTGTACTTAACAATGCATGCAATAACGACGCAAATTAGCAAAATGTAAATATTGCCAAATGGGGGAATAAAAATAGGAATATAGGTACTAATACTAAACTTAAGCCAATATTAATACATGTAGAGTATTCTCTTATCGGGATAACAAGAAGTCCATATAATAATCTACGTTATAGATTTAATCTAGATCCATCCAGAAACGTTTCATTGCATCGTCGAAGCAGTTCGTCTGGTGTAGTTTATTACGCACGTCCACCCATTGAAACTTTAGCAATATATTTTTTTCCAGACTGTGTCTGTCCCTCTGTAGAGCAAATCCTCTCTACTCTTCTTTCATCTTTCTCTCTCTCTCTCTGTCAAAAACTATGCTGATACATTTTTTTTGAAAGAGTCAAACTAGAACCTTACTAGCTGTTGCCTGCGACTACGTTTGCGAAAAAAAGGGAAAAAAAGAAATGTTGGCAGATTCTCAGACCCACTGAAGGCATATACAAAATTTCAAGAAAATCGGTCTAGCCGTTTCGGAGGAGTGCGGTACCTAAATTGTGACACGGGAATTTTATATATTAAATATAATATACATTCAAATACTGCAGTTTAAATAGGATATAAAAATATAACTAATAAATAACCATACCTTAATTAAATCTATAATTCCGGGATTCCAAGCATTTATCTGCAAGTGCATTCCGCGCTAACATCAACATCAGTTCGTTGACCTCAAATAGCTCACCCAATTCCGATCTATACGTTTCAGTTTATCGGGAGTCGTAAGACATAACTCACCACGCTAATCCATATATCAGTTATGTAGTAGACATAAAAAGGTTAATATGAAACGGTGAAATATCGCTTTACTCACTGAGATACCTGTCAAATTGTCTGCAGTAAGACTGTTATGTAAGTTGCGATATGCGTCACCGATTTGCTGTCAAATAATAAGGAACTCTTAAGGAATTGACACTTTTGATAGCGATATTGCTGTAGCTTTTGTTCTGCATCTTGCGAAATAGTCCTGCGATTTAAGACAAAAAAATTATGTATTAGTTGAAGTCCTATACGTTTTCGCACAGTATTCTGTTTAAATTTCAGGAAATAATTAATGTATTCGATATAAATATATTTGTCGTTAAACCGTAGTCGTTCCATTGATTAGTACAGTTCCACTGACAAAAAACATACGATATTTATATAAAAATGCTATTAGATTTATATAGAAGTGTTAGACTATTAAAACCTCTGTATGTTTTATTATTCACTTGCCATTTATGCTACAATAACTGTAATTATTCTACGATGTTTTTAGACATAGCGTTACCTAGACACGGTTTTATGGGTTCTATAATACCTGCACAATACAATATTACCATTATACCATGATACCTATAGGTCTACCACAACGTCTTAAAGTTATTTACACTTGTGGAAGCCTGACAACACACTGTACGGCATAGAACGGCGTCTATTTTCCACAAATACAAAAATATTCAAGAATGATAAAGAAAAATGCAGTTAGGCTGACCGCACATTGGAGTCAAGATTGTTTTAAGACAGACTATTGCTATACAAAACATATGAAGGTGCGCACACTTCAAACAAAACGTCTCATAGACAAAATTGTCCAAATCGCACCACACGTCTGACTAACGTTTGTCGGCTACCCTTTTTTATTTATACGGGCGCGCACATCAACGACAAAACAGTCTAGTCAACGCAGGTATAAGGCAGACTTGTCTATGTGAGGAAAGTCTGTCTTAAAACTGTCGTGACTCCAATGTGCGGTCAGCCTTAGGTAGCTAAAAAAGTTTACCTTCGTCATTAAACGGAGATTCTGTCTTTATCTTGTCCGGATGGACTATCTATACTTTTGTAAACCAGTCTAGAAATTGTCACATGATTCTCCAGATGTGTAGATGTAGGAGTAAATATGTATTCCCTGATAATATGACTGTTATTCTATTAATAATATCTCTTAGTCACAATCTACAATGTAAAGGTTGAAAGTTAGAATTTAGCGATAAATTGTCATACGGACGCTCTTGTCAGCATTGTCGCTTGAGGAGACAATTGTCTGTTTGTACGTATTATATCACTGTAGTTTGATGATGTGTCATCGAACGAGTGTTATGAGAAAGTTCTTAATTTTCTTTCAAAAGATACCGAGTGTTTTTCGGCTTTGTGTTTAGTTTTAAGGTTAAAACAATTAGACAATAAGAAATGCATAAAACTATTAACATATTTTTGTAAACAATAGTAATGCTTGTTTACTAATTTATTTCTGTTTCTCTTTTCAGTTCCGTCCGCCCCTCAAAACCTGACAGCTAACAACGTAACAACAGAGGAAGTGCACCTTTCATGGGCCCCGCCACTAACTTTCACACTACGCACTTTACCTAACACCAACGCTGACATAAAGACCCACACCTCAAGACCAGAGCCTGAACCTGCCACGTCCAACAAAGAACCACAGGGGGACGAGCCAGTCAATGACGTCATCAACGACTCGGAACCCAACCCAAACGCAGACAAGCAAAAAGACTTCGAGTACATACCATACAACTTCTTCAAGAACGACAAACAGAAGTACAATGATGATTACTCACTTGACTTCAGAAGTAAAAGGGAAGTACGATCACACAGACACAGGAAAAGACGACAAGACAATGCAACAGATACGAAACACTTCGAGAAGAATCTAGAAGAATTAGAAACGCACCAAGCGTTTGAGCTTCCTAAAGAAGTGGTCAAGAAATCGTACAGTCAGACAAAACCTCATACCACCACACAGGTTGCCTATGTCCTGTATTACGAGCAAGGAGTCCCAAGATACGATGTGAATATAGTGAATGGCACGCAGACATCAGCCAGCGTGAAGAGAAAGAACGTGTTCCCCAGCGACTTGGGCATGGAGGACTACTCGAGGGCGACGAAAAACTTGACCCTTTTGAACACATCCGGGAAGGTGACGAAAGTCGTCGGGTTCCGCTTGAGAAACCTAAGTGAGTGGCGTTCATAGTTTTACTCACCGTTGCTGTAACCGTTGATTCTTATTTAATAATGTGGTTAGAGAAAGTTTTAGGGCCGTGATTTGCATGTTTTTTTTTTGAGATTTAGATTAACGTAACATCCATCAAAATTCATGAGAACTTCAAAATATTTGTGGTGTAATTTTAGAGTTGTATCTTCCTTGTACATTGTCAAGTTTATTCAATCAATTAGGGTAATTATTTCTCCTTGTGTAGTAGGTTTGTAAGACGTTGATCCAATTACAACTCTAAATACCTTCAGCCAGTCGCAATTGTCTTCATTACTAATCGCCTTTTGATGTCTCGTTGTAAATTACTCGCAAACTTCGTAGTCATTATTCTACAGAGGTAGTTTGTCATTTGTATGTTTAAGATTATTTATGATCCTCATGTGTACAATATTCAAATATTTCTTCATGTAATTTCCCCTTTCTGTAATCATTCGATGCCTCAGCAAATGTCTCGGTTATCCCTTTTAAATAAGACCTGGTTTTTACCTTCCTTCAACAGTCGGCTTTCTTATTTTATCTTCTCTTTGTCATATAATTAAAAGACAGGTAGCTAAGGACTGTGTCTATATGATAAAGTCTATCTAAATACGTAACATTAGTCTGACTGCACCAAACAGCTGATTTTGGGCCGGTACAAATTTTATTGTCCTGTACTTAACTTTTATCACACAGATAAATACCCAACGGCCTTGCTTGTTATCAATCTCTATGACAAAATGTTTAACAACAAAAATATCGAGTCATTTCTATCTACAGCTGATATTTTTTATTGATATTTTTTTGACAGGCCTTTTGGTCTAGTGGTTAGTGGCCCTGACTGCTATACCAGAGGGTGTGGGTTCGATTCCCACCCAGGACAATTGTTTGTGTGATGAGCACGATCATTTGTCCTTTGTCTGGGTTTAATTTATCTAAAATATGTAAGTATTTAGAAATATATAAGTATGTTTTTCAGTTGACTAGTTCCTCATATTACAAGCTCTGCTTAGTTTGAGACTAGATGGCGTTGTGTTAAAGTTGTGGACTATTTATTTATGTATTATTATTATTTACTTTCAGAGCCTTTCACTCCGTACAAGATCTGGGTCCGAGCTTTCTACAACTTCTCGTTAGCCGGAGTCCAGTCGTCCGATTTGTTGGATCGGTTGGGACCGAAGTCCGACCCGCTGTACGTCTTGACCGACGTTAGACCGCCGTCCGCTCCAATAATTTTGAATCTCACTTGTGATTCAACGAAACGTAAGAAATTTCTTATATTATAATGTAATTGTAAACATGTATATTACGAATGTTTTCATTCGTCATGGTTGTTAATCATCATTCTCTCTGAAAAATTGTGATAATATTTGCAGTTGCGTGTGTAGTCATAATAAACCTGTAGTATATTGTTTTTTCACCGCTTTTTATTACAATAAAAATGCTTCAATTGTTTTAAGTATCTTGTATATCTTGTTGATTACATGTTTTCTTAAATGCTTTGGTGTAGAACTAAACTATAATTGTAAATTTATTTCGGTAGCTACAACTGTCTTTAACAACCATATATTAACGATTTTATTTACTCAAATCAAATCAAAAGGTTTTTATTTCGAGTAGTCCTTCTCAAGCACTTTCAAAACGTTACTGACTCTAGTTGTGCGGTTCCAAAATGTCATTCTTATGGAGAAGAACCGGCAAGAAACTCCACTCTGAGCTAAAACACTTATATTGTTGGATAGATATTGTCTGTAGGGAGAGCCGAGAGCCATGCTCATCATGTGGTGGTGCCTCTATGCGCAATGCTTGTTTTAAACCTGTGGTACACGTGATTTGAATGTATGTGAAGCTTCTGACGACACAAGGATTAGTTTCCAGGCGTCGTTAATTAAAAAAATAAGATGTTAATTTTCTTTTTATTTCTCTTTGCAGGTACTTTATTCCTTCAATGGCGTCAACCGCTCGAGTATAACAACTCTTTGGACCAATATGTGGTGACGTTAAGGAAGATTCCAGAACAACAACCCAGGACCAGACTCACGCTGCCGACGAACAAGAACGATATAGAGACCACCATACCTATTGTAAGTACAAAAACTACCTCTTCTTTAACACCGGTACCAGTATGCTACAATGCATAGTGTCATCATCATCATTGGCCTCTAGCATCTATGATAGATGATTGAAACAGCAGCCGTGGCTGGACCATGTGCAACGTATGGAGCCTACTCGTTCGCCAAGACAAACTCCCCTTGGACAAATTTCGAACGCCACACGACCAGTTGGGCGGCCATTATTGAGGTTTAAAGATAGTGTTAAACGTGACATGGTATCGTTTAATATTGACCCGAACACCTGGGATAAAGTTTCTGGTGAACGCACAGTGTAGTGTCGTTTTTATACTACACTGCGTAGTTATGTAATAATTCAAAAATTTAAAACCTCTGCAGACCTCCCGCGAATTCAGCAAATAATTCATATAAGAAATATTTCTTTTCACGATTTTTAATACATTCATTTTCATATAAGGATTCCTACAGAACCCCATACGCTATAATATGTTAAAATATTCAGAGGTTAGGGTGGAATAATAAAACTCACAAACATACTTTCATCATGGAGACTTTCTGTATAAAGTTGTGTAATAATAATACTCTACGACAATTTGTAGGTATACGGCAAATAAATAGATATGCCTATATTGCGGTCACTAATTAATAACAATAACAGAATAGTAGTTGTCTTCCTAATATTAAGTACCATTGAAAAGGAAAACATTGAAATATAAACTAATATAAACAGGAAAACCAACTTGTGTCTACTGTGAACTATGTAGTAGTTGGCTGTGGACCACTGTAGTTAGCAGTCGCATGTTTTGATAAATCTGTAATAAAGGATATTCAATGGAGTAAATTAATAGGTGTGGTCAAGCGTTGAACCACTGGATATGTTAACTTGTGTGTGATTATTATTATTAGTATTTTATTCTGAGAGTTCGCGATATATGTGGTGTAGTGGTAGTGATAAATGTAATAATGCATATATTCGGTCTTAGGAAAGATTTGGTAATCTAATGTAATTATTACATATACTTTGATTTACTTAAGCATGTATTTGTTAGTACAGTCAGCAATAGAAATCCTTGAATGATGTAATTTCAGCGATTTTTTTTTTGTCGACCGTACACTTTAAAAAAAAATTAATTAAATTTGCCTAAAATTAATATAATTTGTTTAATGAAAAGTGACGCTATTCAGGAAGTAGAACATGAAATAGAAAACCTGTTATTACAAATTGATTGGTCTTATTCGTTGTGGTAGACTTTACTCATGTTTTAGTGAATTCTTCATAATATTTTAGTATGGAACTGTTAGTATATTGTGTTATTTCGTTTATACAGGATGTGGACTTGTGGAACGTGACAAAGTACGAGGTCAAAGTGTACGCTGTGACACAGTCTGTCGCCAGAGAGAAGTCGTTCATCAACGGAGCTGAATCTCCGCCTGAGGTAAATAAAATTGAGTATTGTTACTTTCATAACAATAAAAACATTTAATAAGTTGTTTGACTTATTAAATGTTTTACTCGCATTTTTTAGCCCACGTAGCGTTGCTATTGTTCTAATGAATATGTAGAATTCTGTTATACGTTTTTTTTTTTTTTTGTTATATATGTCCCATTGCAAGGCAAAAGTTTTCTTTCTACTCTTCCAATCTGTACGGTTTATTGTTATTTTTGTTTTGTTGGATAAAGATTACACCGTACTTTTACCGGTTAAAACTAGGTACTAGTAGTAATTAACCATCTTTGTTACGGGGTAAAAATATCTGTCAACTATAATTGTTTATGTAATATAACTTTGAAAGCAGACACACAGTTTATTGAACCCGAATTTTAAGCCATTTTCCTCGTAATTAAACTGAAAATACATTAACCCACAGGAGGTATCGAGCGAGTGGTGCGCGGCGCATTCGGAAGCAATGTCCCCGGGTGATATGCCGACGGCTCGTGCTGTCAGCAACGCCGCTCTCCTTGCTGTCTGCCCGCTGTTGCTGTTTGCTGTCGCCGTAGCTGTGTTATACTGGAGGTACGTGTAACTATAATCTCAATAAACCAAGTGCCACTGTTGACCTAGACCCAGGCGGAGATGGCGAGACGACCTGGATTAATTTCTACCAAACTGGTCAACCGTGGCTCTTGAGAGAGACAAGTGGAAGAAGAGTAGGGAGGCCTTTGCCCAGCAGTGGGACATCTCAGGCTAGTAATAATAATAATACTGTTGACAAATGCACATTTTGCTGTTCTCGCTTTTGTTCGGCGCCTGCCGTCTATTTGCCGACAGTGTGCTTCGTCTGCACAAGACTAGAAGTCCCATTCGGAGAGAAGAAATTCTTAACACTATATACTGCAAGACACACTAATGCGGTAGTTTTTTACACTAAATGATCTCATTAACGCTACCAGTACCCTGGATTCCATTGCAAAATGAGATAAAAATATAGCAAATTCTCTTAATTTCAGATGTCGAGCTCGCCTCAGTAAGTGTATCAGCGCTGCGTACAACTACTTAGAGGAAGGCGGAGAAAGAGCGGCTCGTGCACCACTCAATTCGTATAAAAAACCAGGTATGACATTTATTTATTTATGTACACAAATTATTTAATAGAAGCACTTAAATAGGAAAGCGGTGTACAAAGGTACTGTTTATTTCTATGAAAAATCTTTTCCAGCAGACCTGCAAAAGGAGACATAAATTTAAAATAATTGTTTTTTTCTTTTAATTTTTGCATATAAAAATACATTGATTTTTTTTAGTGATAATAACGTGAAATGAACGTAGATTATTTTACTACTTGAACCTTAGCACTCCCAAATGGGATTTTCCTTCAAAGCTTTGACTAAGCTTTTTTTTCGTGGGAAATCATCAAATGACCCCGCCCGCTGTGGGTGCAGCGGGAGGGAGTGTCAGACTTTTACTGACTAAAACCCACTATGTTCCTTCTGGAGCCCTTTGAGTGCCGGGGTCGCGGTAACTCTCACGAACATCCCGCAGCAGGCTTTGACTAAGCTTCTAATCTTTCCATTTAATACAATATTCATCCCTTGCCCCCCAGTGGTAAACTGCTCGCCGCTAGTATCATGCGCAGCGGGCACAGCGGAAGACGCGGGCGGTGCGGGTCTGACGGGCGCGTGCGGGGCCGCGCGGCCCCCGCGCATGGCCGGCCCCACGCAGCCCGCCGTGCGAGCCGCCGCCTTCCCCGCGCATGTCGCCGCGCTGCATGCTGATGGAGATATTGGATTCAGGTGGGGATGTTGATGGATAGGATAGTTAGATAGTTGTGTAAAAAGGTGTGTTATATTTGCCAATGATTGGCCTCTATTTCCTTTGTGTTTTTTTTTTGAGTATTTAATTACAACTCATTTTTGCCCTTAATTGTAAAAATGTGGTGTAAAAATGTGGTTGTATTTGTATTGCATAATGTACACAGTTACAGTTACACAGTTCCTTATAACTATATACATCACCCTGTAAGGGCGCAGAAAAATCCTTAAAACTAGATATTAACAGTACAGACTGCCAAACACATGGCTGGCAGGGTTAGCATAATACACAGATAACAGACAAGATCATGCAGTCGACTGGTCGTCGAATCAAAATATGAACGGGTCCAGTACAAACAGTCCGTGTATGAATGAAATAATATAAATACACACATAAAATACATACACACTATAACAAAATTCACACAAAAACATATTTATAGATAGGTAAACGTAATTAAAAATGTGCTATTTTTCGATTTGCAGTAAAGAGTACGAGATCGTGGTCGCGAAGTCTGCCGCATTAGGACACACAAGCCACCATAGTCATAGGCCAGAGAACAGACTGAAGAACCGGTACCTGAACATTACTGCATGTGAGTCTATTTCATATGTATAACAATTATTTATTTTGAAGATAGCTTGATTTTCTGAACGTAAATAGCATGTGCTGGCTCGATTAGTGTATATTCATATGTGGTCTTTGCAAGTATTGGTGCGGTTTGCCATTGTGTTAAATTTTTTGACATAATATGACAACCGCAAAAACTGATGTGGTGATTGCAGTAGTTGTAAACGTCTGCAGAGCCGAGCTTGGGCGTGCCGGTGTGCAGTTCAATCTTATATGGCCGCTATATGCCCGTTTCTAACGGTTTAGGATATTAATATTACGCCTACAATGCCGACAACCATGTTACGGTCCACACTTATCGGCATCCGTCGTTCCTTAGTCTTGTCCGGTGCTGGCGTGGCTATTACCGTAGCTTACGTTAACTCTGTGTGGCATCGCCGGTATACAACAAAATGTATTCTTTATTTATTTATTTATTTATTTATTTATTTATTTTATGTACACACAATTTACATACAGAAAAAAATATATACAATATATAAAACAATAGGTACAAAGGTACTGCTTATTTCTTATGAAATTTCTGCCAGCAGACCTGCGACAGGAAAAAACAGGAAGAAACATAGACACAGTGTGTAATATAACTAATAAATGTATAACATTAAGAATAAAAAATAAAATAAAAACAACAAGTATAACAATTATTTAAAATGTACTATATAAATAGTATATTATAATAGGCATGGAAATCAACTAATGTAAAGAGGAAAGAAAGTGTTCTTTTACACGTCGTTTAAAAATAGCAATGGACTTAGAGTCACGAATGTTAGACGGCAACGCATTCCACAGCCGGGCTGCATGTACAGAAAAGGAGTAAGAATAGAAGTCTGTGGAATGGGGTAGAATTTTAAGGTGGGATTTAAGATGGGATCTGCAAAGGACATCAGGAGGGCGGATATAGGAGAAGCGCTCACGTAAGTAGGAAGGATATAGTGGATTGCTTATGCTTTACTTATGTTATATAAATAATTATAAAAATAAAGTCGGGACGGAGGAGGAGGAGGAGGAAAAGAGGTCCAAGAATTGAAAAAATGTACAGAGAGTTGGGAGTTTTTTTTTTTGGTAAAGCGGGGGAATCCACATGGACACCCGCGACCCCGGGGGGAGCCGCGGGTAGTGTCAGACTCTTACTGACTAAACCTGAACCGCTGTGCTACGTCATCCGCGTTTTGGTGTCGGTGCATGGCATCGCATAGCATTACTTCATGCACCGACCGCGGGCTTCCGCTGGCCCCGTTTTTCGGCCAGCGGGTTGCTCTGTCGCAAAGTTGTTGGAGGCCGACGTGTAAAGGGCGTCGGCCTCCTCGCCTGATACTGGGACCACACCCATAGCACCGAATGTGGCCCCCCGTCGCGGGTCCTCTACTACGGACGGCGGCACCCCCGTGCCACCGTCCGGACCCTGGTAAGGGCGGGAGGGAGCGCTCATGCGCGGCCCTTCGCCGCCCCACCCGACGTCGGCGTATTTGGGGCGCGTCCGGATCGTTTTCCCGGACGCGCTCCGCGGCCTCCTTCTGCGACATAACGGTCTCGCAGCGCGGAGGCCAGTGCGTCCCACGCTGCGCGGCTGCTGAGAGCGGCTGCGACAACAGCCGGCAGCGCGGGAGTTGGAGGGACCTGCACCAACAAGTGCTAAACTCTTAAATTAGTGGTGTGATCAGGTGGTCCAGTTTAATGTGTAAAAAAAGGTATAATATGATAAAAAAAACTATATTGTTGAGAAAACATCACAAAAAACGCCGTTTACATACGTGATTACCCCTCAAATGAATGATATTGATGAGTTATGGTATGTTTGTCCTTAGACGACCACTCCCGCGTGTGCGTGTCGGCGGGCGCGCGTTGCGGGGCCGCGGGCTGTGTGGGGCTGGGGCGCGGCGGCGCGTGCGACTACGTCAACGCCAACTTCATCGACGGCATGCTGCCGCAGCTGCAGCCGCACCACGCCGCCAGGCTGCGCCGCAAGCTCGAGCGCAGGAACCGCCCGCACAGGTACACACATCATCATCAACAAGCAATGGGCTGCGTGGGGCTGGGGCGCGGCGGCGCGTGCGACTACGTCAACGCCAACTTCATCGACGGCATGCTGCCGCAGCTGCAGCCGCACCACGCCGCCAGGCTGCGCCGCAAGCTCGAGCGCAGGAACCGCCCGCACAGGTACACACATCATCATCAACAAGCAATGGGCTGCGTGGGGCTGGGGCGCGGCGGCGCGTGCGACTACGTCAACGCCAACTTCATCGACGGCATGCTGCCGCAGCTGCAGCCGCACCACGCCGCCAGGCTGCGCCGCAAGCTCGAGCGCAGGAACCGCCCGCACAGGTACACACATCATCATCAACAAGCAATGGGCTGCGTGGGGCTGGGGCGCGGCGGCGCGTGCGACTACGTCAACGCCAACTTCATCGACGGCATGCTGCCGCAGCTGCAGCCGCACCACGCCGCCAGGCTGCGCCGCAAGCTCGAGCGCAGGAACCGCCCGCACAGGTACACACATCATCATCAACAAGCAATGGGCTGCGTGGGGCTGGGGCGCGGCGGCGCGTGCGACTACGTCAACGCCAACTTCATCGACGGCATGCTGCCGCAGCTGCAGCCGCACCACGCCGCCAGGCTGCGCCGCAAGCTCGAGCGCAGGAACCGCCCGCACAGGTACACACATCATCATCAACAAGCAATGGGCTGCGTGGGGCTGGGGCGCGGCGGCGCGTGCGACTACGTCAACGCCAACTTCATCGACGGCATGCTGCCGCAGCTGCAGCCGCACCACGCCGCCAGGCTGCGCCGCAAGCTCGAGCGCAGGAACCGCCCGCACAGGTACACACATCATCATCAACAAGCAATGGGCTGCGTGGGGCTGGGGCGCGGCGGCGCGTGCGACTACGTCAACGCCAACTTCATCGACGGCATGCTGCCGCAGCTGCAGCCGCACCACGCCGCCAGGCTGCGCCGCAAGCTCGAGCGCAGGAACCGCCCGCACAGGTACACACATCATCATCAACAAGCAATGGGCTGCGTGGGGCTGGGGCGCGGCGGCGCGTGCGACTACGTCAACGCCAACTTCATCGACGGCATGCTGCCGCAGCTGCAGCCGCACCACGCCGCCAGGCTGCGCCGCAAGCTCGAGCGCAGGAACCGCCCGCACAGGTACACACATCATCATCAACAAGCAATGGGCTGCGTGGGGCTGGGGCGCGGCGGCGCGTGCGACTACGTCAACGCCAACTTCATCGACGGCATGCTGCCGCAGCTGCAGCCGCACCACGCCGCCAGGCTGCGCCGCAAGCTCGAGCGCAGGAACCGCCCGCACAGGTACACACATCATCATCAACAAGCAATGGGCTGCGTGGGGCTGGGGCGCGGCGGCGCGTGCGACTACGTCAACGCCAACTTCATCGACGGCATGCTGCCGCAGCTGCAGCCGCACCACGCCGCCAGGCTGCGCCGCAAGCTCGAGCGCAGGAACCGCCCGCACAGGTACACACATCATCATCAACAAGCAATGGGCTGCGTGGGGCTGGGGCGCGGCGGCGCGTGCGACTACGTCAACGCCAACTTCATCGACGGCATGCTGCCGCAGCTGCAGCCGCACCACGCCGCCAGGCTGCGCCGCAAGCTCGAGCGCAGGAACCGCCCGCACAGGTACACACATCATCATCAACAAGCAATGGGCTGCGTGGGGCTGGGGCGCGGCGGCGCGTGCGACTACGTCAACGCCAACTTCATCGACGGCATGCTGCCGCAGCTGCAGCCGCACCACGCCGCCAGGCTGCGCCGCAAGCTCGAGCGCAGGAACCGCCCGCACAGGTACACACATCATCATCAACAAGCAATGGGCTGCGTGGGGCTGGGGCGCGGCGGCGCGTGCGACTACGTCAACGCCAACTTCATCGACGGCATGCTGCCGCAGCTGCAGCCGCACCACGCCGCCAGGCTGCGCCGCAAGCTCGAGCGCAGGAACCGCCCGCACAGGTACACACATCATCATCAACAAGCAATGGGCTGCGTGGGGCTGGGGCGCGGCGGCGCGTGCGACTACGTCAACGCCAACTTCATCGACGGCATGCTGCCGCAGCTGCAGCCGCACCACGCCGCCAGGCTGCGCCGCAAGCTCGAGCGCAGGAACCGCCCGCACAGGTACACACACAGCAAGCCAAGGCAAGCTGCCAAGGATAAGATTCTCTTCTTGGTCGCTACACTCTTGACAGAGTGGTCGTGGTCGTCAGCTGGGGTTTGTAGCTTGCTTTACTATCCGTCGCCACTCGTCTCGGACTGCTGCTTTCCTAGTACACTCATAAAGAGGACCATTAACTGCAGCCTTGACTTGATCTGTCCAGCGCATCGGTGATCTTCCTCGAGGTCTTGTGCCATCCCATCCACCTTCCCCTGTACTACAAGGCGCTCAATAGATGAGTCGATAGACATAAAAAAAATATCCTCCACACCGATTTCGGTAATGGCGAATCAATTATTTTTATTTAATTCAGATAAACATAATATAATAACACATTGTTTCACCCACAGACAATCATCAGTAAAACCAACGAAGCCGCCTCCAAACCTCGCGGAGGGCATAGAGTCAGCCTTCCTCAACATAGAGTTCTCCGGCATTGTGGAGTCGGACGACCAGAACGACGACTCCGACAGCGACAGGAGCGACTCCGACTCCGAGTTGGACGACGTGTATGTTGATATCGGTGAGTCGTACATATATGAATGAAAAAAGTATTGTTTAAAAATGCGTCTGTCATTAGTGTTCTGCAGACTTTTTGTAGGTCATTAAAATGTAAGTCGTATAGAGTGAAAATTACTTTGTGAAGCTCAAGTTAATAATTATAATGAAAATCTTATGTTTTAGTGTAGTTACGTCGACTTATTTGTGGTGATAAAATTATCCAAAATCGACCTTACTGCTTTGAAATAAATTATCTGTTTAATACTACTGCAGACGCATCTATAGTACATATTTAGTTTATGTTGTCCCACTGCTAGGCATTGGCGTACTTCTATTTCTTTCCTGAATGATTCTTTGCTTCTTCAGTTGTGTTATTCTATGAACATAACGTCATTTAATTGCATCCATTCTCCCACAGATGGCGTATCAACGCGTGTGAAACTAGAGTGGCTGGTATGGCGACGTCGTTACATCGCCACACAGGGCCCCACGCCGGCAACACTCGACGCTTTCTGGCGCATGATCTGGCAACACCGCGTACACACTGTCGTCATGATCACCAACCTGGTTGAGAGGGGACGGGTATGTATATTGAGATTTTAAAAACTATCCATTATGGCTGGTAACTTGAAGTTTAAAAACAACGTATGAAATAGGTTGCTGTCTTAGGCGCTGGCTCCTTATATCGTTGGATAATCTCCACGAACGAGCGATAATTCCGCCGCGTATCGTTGCGAGTCGTAACGGAATCGCAGCGTTTCCGCGGCGACTCGTCCTTGATCAACGAGAGGCAACGCTGAAACGACGCTGCGTTTGACAGCGCGCCCGGTCGTCCCCGTCCCCGTTTGCCCCCGTTGCGTGTGTGCGGGGCGCGCCTCCCCGTTACGGACGCCCGCGACGGAGCATTTTTGTATGAAACCGCGCGGACGCCCGCTTAACGTAGTTCCAGGCCTTATATTCCAGGTTTCATTAAAAAAATATAACTAACCAGCGATGTATATTCCAGCGTAAGTGCGACATGTACTGGCCGGCGGGCGGCGCGGGCAGCGCGGCGGAGTTCGGCGGCGTGCGCGTCACGTTGCTGCACGAGGACGTGCGCGCCGCCTACACCGTGCGGCACATGCGGCTGCAGCTGCTGCGGGATACTCACACGGTGAGGGAACACCTTTATAGTTCTTAAAGAACGCTCAAAAAAACGCTGGGTGTGTTTGCGCATGAGTACAGGCCCGCAAGAACGTTATGTCCCTATTATTTTATTTTTAAACTATTCTTTCACTTGCCAGTCGTGAATTCGTTCCTACATTATTAGTTATATATAACATTGAAAAATATACCAGATAAAATACGATTAATTGATCGCCAGCGTTCGTTTTACGTGACGCGAACTGTACCTGTATTTTTTTTTTGGCAAAACGGGGTAATTCACATGGATACCCGCGACCCCGGGGGGAGCCGCAGTAGTGTCAGTCTCTTACTGACAAAACCTGGACCGCTGTGCTACGTCATTCGCGTTTTAGTGTCGTTGGATGGCAGCGCATAGCAACACTTCGTGCACCACTTGTACCTAACTATGCATGCATGCTATGCTATGCTGCATGCTAACCATGCAGTCAGAAACTTGCCCATCGTTTGACTAAACAAGTCTAGTGAAGTAGACTGACTACGCTACTTTAACTGTAACTTTCGAGATTTGTACACATATTTTACATTTCGGTCGAGTTACACCGGTCGTGGTCACGGGTGGAACGTCGGGAGATCAGAAATATCGAATTATATCCGGTTTGTCGTCTAAAATCTCTTGTTTGTCAGACAAGCATTATCCTAGTTTCCAAAAGGCAAGTTAACTAAAAACCCTTTCTACTTCAGCAGGGTAGTTCCCCTAGCAGCGGTGACAGCTCGGGCAGTGGTACCGAGGGTCGCAGCGTGGTGCAGTACCACTACACCGTGTGGCCTGACCACGGCACGCCGAGACATCCACTCGCCGTGCTGCCCTTCGTGAAGGCCGCAGGGAAACATCCCTCCACTGTGCTTGTGCATTGCAGGTATGGAGATAGTACTGTTACGGTCTAATGTGAATACTCAGTCACAGACATACTCAAAGTCTTAGGCTCAATTCACACCAAAAGCGCGGCGAAGCGCAGCGAAACGAAGCGCGGTTTGAGTGTCATTTGAATTTTTACTTTATTACCATTACTATAAGGTATATTTTCGCATGAGAAAGTCGAACGAGACTCCGTTAATGGAATTCGCGGGAAGTCCCGCGGCGCCGCGGGCATCCGCGCGACTCGTTCGACTTTCTCATGCGAAAATATACATTATAGTAATGGGAATAAGGTAAAAATTCAAATGACACTCAAACCGCGCTTCGTTTCGCTGCGCTTCGCCGCGCTTTTGGTGTGAATTGAGCCTTATACATACGTGAACATATTCTACCACATACATGTAAATGTTAATACGTCCAATCTTCCACAACCAATCTTGTTAGTTAAACTTTTTGTTAATAATAGACACTCCTATCCAAACATGAATATCTTAATTTATAAGTTCATGAAAATAAAATAAAATATTTTGACGATATAGCTAAATTAAATTACCTTCCTTCTAGCGCTGGCGTTGGTCGTACAGGCACATACATAGTACTAGACGCGCAACTCAACCAGCTCAAACTAACCGGCACTTTATCCCCACTCGGGTTCCTTTGCCGCGCGCGCACACAACGCAACCACCTCGTGCAGACCGAGGAACAATACGTGTTCGTGCACGACGCGCTACTCGAGCACGTGCGCTCCGGCGACACAGAAGTAGAGTTCCCCAAAGCCAGGGAATACCTAGCGAAACTTCTCGAACCTATCTCCGACGAGGAACTAGCCGTTCTCGACCTTAACCCCCCTAAGAATAAGAGCACTAATGACTTGACCAACGGCGTCGAAAACGGCGAAACTTCAAGCATCAAATCCAGTCAAAACAATAGTGAAAAGGAGATTTTGGAAAATGGGAGTCAAGTGTCGATAAAGACTGATGATTTGAACAGTGAGCAGAGTAAGTCGGTGAAGGATTCTGAAGGGACCGATGAGGCTAAAGATGGGATGGTGAATGGGGAGGAGAGTGAAGGAGTGTATGATCTGGCTCCGAGGTCCACGGATACGTATAGTAAGAAGATGCAAGCGTATAATAATATGAGTGAACAGGAGAAGGAGGAGATGAGACGGTGAGTTTTTTTGTGGTATTGGTTGATTTTCAGTTGTTTAGTTAATGTATTTATTAAACTAGAGACAAACTTAACTCACTTACGCAACGTATGCGACGAGTTATAATCATATATTGCAACGACACATTGCGCTTATAAAATGAGAAATTATTTGGTCTTTTTTTTTTGTATAGCAAATGAAAAGAGATTTATTAAATTCAATTGGTAAGGCAAAAATACCAGTTACCAAAAATAAACGGTTTCAAGAAAATGACCGAATTATTTTAATTATAACCATGTCATTTTTGACACTAACTGAAATGTGTTATTTTTAGAGCAAACCGTGCAGAGAACTACGCGCTATTAGAACGTATGAGGTCATTAGCGAACAGACATCACACGTACCAAGGCCCGCCGCCTGTCAATCTACTCGAAAAACAGTTCCTGGTAAGTCTTCTCCTGATAATTTATCTAGACAGTCTTCTAATTCTTTATATACTTCAGTAGATAAAAAATATCTTTGCAATTTAAAAAAATATTTTTTAGCAATGAAAATATACTAAACAAAAATATCTACATTTCAAACTAAACTTATATAACTAGGTATATAAAATAACATATTTACAAAGCGTCAAATGGCGTCTCCGTCAATGGCGTCTTTTATGAAATTCATAATAACAGCATGTATTGTATTTACGTCATATATTTTAAAACTATACTAAAACACATTATAAATACTTAAATTTAAATATTCCTCTACAGCTAATAACCAGATCGTGCGTTGAAGCGAGTGTATGCGCGCGCGCACCTCACAACGCGGAGAAGAACCGTCCCGGCGGGATCCTGCCCTCAGATTCTGCGAGAGTCATGCTCGTACCTAAACCTGGTGTCGAAGGTCAGTGTTGGTAACCATTATAGAACGAAACTCTCCGGTCGTGTCGGACTACCGTCCCATCGGGTTATGAGAGTAAAAGGAATAGAGAGTGCACCTGTTTGCGCACACGCTTGTGCACTATAATATGTCCTGCGTAGCTGGCTGGCATAGTAACACTGGCCGCCGTGACCGAAATCGGTCCGGACATTATTATATAGAACGAAAGTTTAAACGTTGTCACGGCTAAATCGAAGTGTCGGTTTGAATGCAGCTGGAAAACGAAAGTAGTAAAACGATTGGTAATATGTTTTTGTAGTGTTAACTGATCCGACATTCATATATGCAGTACCGCAAGTTAAAGTTTTTCTAAGATATAATTTTGAGTATAAGAAATTAACTTTCAGGCTGTAAACTTATGTATACTTGATATTTTAAGCCCTCCCTCACACTACGCTGTGCCCTAAAGTGTCCACATTTTGATCTATAATCTATGTATGTACCTACCTAGTTTTAAGCTGACACCTTTACTACGTTGTGGAATGCAATAAAGTATTGAGTATTGAAACTATCTCTTTATACACTGAGTGAACGATGACCTCATACAGAAATACTTTGGTCTTTAATTTAGGCATGATTTAAGTCAAATCCTTTCCTTTCCAGGCAGTGAATATGTAAACGCATCGTGGGTGTGCGGCCGGCGTCGCGTGCGGGAATACGCGGTGGCTCAGCACCCCGGCGCGTGCGCAGCGGACCTCTGGCGGCTGCTGTGGGACCACACCGCGCAGCTTGTTCTGTTGCTGTCTGATACTAATGACCCGGTAGATATGATAACGGCTTTTCTGTTTCAAATAACGGTTTCATCACACATAAATCTTTACAAATATACACTAGACGCCCTATCTCATACTTTGGAAGCTAGACTAGCTATTAACCGTCTAAGGACTCACGGTCCTTAAGATAACGATTGGGAAAACAAAAAACGAAAGTCATAGAATTGTGAATCTACTTCACAAAAGTTGTTATATCTCCTTTTTGTTGCTTGGGGATTATATTTGGGAAATTTAATACTTTTACATATTATATTGAAACACATCCAGTATTTTATAAAATTTCAATGAGTAATATAATTAAAGAAATAATTAATATAATTTATTTTACAGGAATGCGAAATATTTTGGCCAACGGAAGAAGAAAAGGAATTATTCGTCGCGAACTTCAGAGCAAGTTTTGTGTCAAAAGAAACATACGTAGCTCACCGAAAGGCTGACAGAAAGTCGACTTCTACTTCCCCTGTCGATTCCGAGCCAAACGGCTACAGGCGGCAAGAGAGCAGCGATTGCGCAGACGACGAGCGATTGATACCAGAAAACAGCTCCCCAGTTACAGACACAGAACCAGCCTACCGCTTCGACAGAACAGAACTCAGACTAGAACGCCTCAGCACCGGGAACCGCGACCTATCAGCAAGAAAGTCTATAGCAAACGGCGACCTATTCTCATCCTTATCAGAAAAGAAAAACGGTCCAAAATCGCCTAGAAGTCCCTCAAAAATGTCCTTAAAGAACTTTAAACTAAGCTCCCCTACTAAATTCAAATTCCCCGATTGGGGGAACAGGACTGCGGGGTCTCCCCCCGATACGGCCCCTCCCCCTCCCCCTATCGCCCCCGCGTTGACAGTCGAAGAAGAAGCGGAACTGCGACGCCCTTGTTACTACTTCGAGAAAGTCGACAAAATCCCCGAAGATGTACCTTTAGACCGAGTCATAGAAGTTACCAACGTCAGCGTACATTCGTTACAAGATGACTATCAATTAAGTGTAAAGTTTATAAAGTGTAGTCGGTGGTTGGACGGCGAGACAACTGACTATGTGCAAGGCCGGCCTGATGATAATGAGTATGTTAGAGCAGTCAGGCAGGCGGCGAGTGAAGGAGAGAGGGAGACAGCGATAGATAGGCTTATAGAGCCGTATAAGGACTCCTTTGCGCTTGTCGAGTATGTGGCTGGGTGTCAAATGGAATACAAGAATGGTCCGGTTGTTGTTGTTGATAAGTAAGTTAAAAATTTGTTTATTTTTTTATCATTGTTTTCTTAACAAAATATCAAAACTTGTTGAAATTGAATGAAGGTTATGTTCCATTAGAACTTCACGTAATTTGGAAAGTCGAATTGGAAAAAATATTGTTTTTACCTTCAGATTGAATTATTAAAAAGAACTCAGTGTGTATGTTACACTGTATGTAACATTTAACATAGTAGTATCTTAGTATGTTTGAGTATCATCATTGTTTTATTAGATCTTTTGAAGATAGGCATTATTTCGGCAAAAATGGTATATCCTATTTACAATTTTATCTATATTTATGCACAACCGACATCTACGGGTCGGTTCATATCTGACGGAAGATGCGTCGCGTATTATCGCGATTATCGGTCGGTATTATCGGTCGCGTAACGCCAGGACAGACACGTTCAAACTCAACAGATGATACGTAAATGCGTCGAGCGTACGGGCTTGGGCACACTAGATGGAAATTTCGTCGCCGAACTTCCGCGGCGGTCTATCCTTTCTATACGGTACCAGCTACACTGAATATTCATTGGCAGATCATCAGTCGGCTTGCTGCGCTTATACAGTGTGGTCGTGAATTCGTGATGGATCCGATAGAAGTGGTAGCTATTTATGAGGCATTAGAAGAACAAAGAAGAGAAAGCGTAAATATTGGTCGGCTGCGGCGTCAGTTCTACGTATTTTGTGAACAACAACGGTGACACAACGCCAGTGCCGCGCACGCTCGGCGTTTGGCAGGCGGCCAGCGCTGGCGTCAGGTGGACGTTGCGCGGTCGCTGGCACGACGACGACGCTCGAAAGACGCTAGTGTGGGGGGTCTCTTAGACACAATCCAATATAATTCACTATCCCAATTTTCGTACAATATTTTCGCAATCTCTTCCCATGCTCGTTTCTTTGCTGTTCTATCCGGTTTTTCTCTAGAGTCACAAATTCTATTTTGCACTTCGATAATAAATCGTTCAGTGTCAATCATCCTGTGCGTGCGCCGTCACTTGCACGCACAGGCGCGATACGTACAAATACCTGTAATGCGACGTTGCCGATCTTACGCTGACGGAAGATCGGTGCGCCGATGACCGAGCAGGCGCGAGCGAGTGAGCGGTGCGCTCCAAGCGACAGATCGTCCGCGACGGAACCGTAGTGTGCCCTCTGTTTGTATTTTATATGCAATAACATGTATTGGCGTTCCGTCCGGCGACGGAATTTCCGTCTAGTGTGTCCAAGCCCTAAAGCGTCTATTCCGTTACCGTCAACAGATTATCAGTCGACGTAAGAGCGGCAATCGCGTGTGCCACGCGCTACGTGTATTTGATTTTTATGCATTCAGTCTAGGCGTACGGTGCCTATAGACGAATAAATTGGCCACTTGATATTCTTTTAGTATTTAATTAATGCACCCAATATCGACGTTCCCTTTTTAAGTCTTGTTCTAAAGGGTTGCAGTTGCAATTATTTCGATAGGCTTCATTTTTAAATTCAAATCACGCAGCACAACCGCTCTGTAGATACTAAACGTGAAAACTGCCTAGTGGCAGGACGGGTTTAACGCTCAACGCATTTTCTGTTTGATATGAAACGCCCTTTCGACCAATAGACGCGACCGATGACACACTCGACGCATAATCCGTCAGATATGAACCGACCCTTATTGTATCTATTTGTGACAGATACGGCGGCTGGAAAGCCATGAACTTCTGCACGATGTCGGCGGCATGCGGGGGCGCGCGCGCCCCTTCCGCCCACGATCCTGCGGCCGCGTTCCGCGCAGCATCAGATTCCCGCGCGTCGCTGTACTGCTGGGCCGCGCTGGGCGCGCACGCCCGCACCGCGCCCAACCACGCCCGCGCCCATCACCACGCCGCGCTGCTGGCCGCCTACTGCGCGCTCGCCGCCTACGGACAGCTGCTCTCACACAGGTAACCTTCCTATCACTAGTTCCGCGCGGCTTCAGACTCGCGCGCGTCGCTGTACTGCTGGGCCGCGCTGGGCGCGCACGCCCGCACCGCGCCCAACCACGCCCGCGCCCATCACCACGCCGCGCTGCTGGCCGCCTACTGCGCGCTCGCCGCCTACGGACAGCTGCTCTCACACAGGTAACCTTCCTATCACTAGTTCCGCGCGGCTTCAGACTCGCGCGCGTCGCTGTACTGCTGGGCCGCGCTGGGCGCGCACGCCCGCACCGCGCCCAACCACGCCCGCGCCCATCACCACGCCGCGCTGCTGGCCGCCTACTGCGCGCTCGCCGCCTACGGACAGCTGCTCTCACACAGGTAACCTTCCTATCACTAGTTCCGCGCGGCTTCAGACTCGCGCGCGTCGCTGTACTGCTGGGCCGCGCTGGGCGCGCACGCCCGCACCGCGCCCAACCACGCCCGCGCCCATCACCACGCCGCGCTGCTGGCCGCCTACTGCGCGCTCGCCGCCTACGGACAGCTGCTCTCACACAGGTAACCTTCCTATCACTAGTTCCGCGCGGCTTCAGACTCGCGCGCGTCGCTGTACTGCTGGGCCGCGCTGGGCGCGCACGCCCGCACCGCGCCCAACCACGCCCGCGCCCATCACCACGCCGCGCTGCTGGCCGCCTACTGCGCGCTCGCCGCCTACGGACAGCTGCTCTCACACAGGTAACCTTCCTATCACTAGTTCCGCGCGGCTTCAGACTCGCGCGCGTCGCTGTACTGCTGGGCCGCGCTGGGCGCGCACGCCCGCACCGCGCCCAACCACGCCCGCGCCCATCACCACGCCGCGCTGCTGGCCGCCTACTGCGCGCTCGCCGCCTACGGACAGCTGCTCTCACACAGGTAACCTTCCTATCACTAGTTCCGCGCGGCTTCAGACTCGCGCGCGTCGCTGTACTGCTGGGCCGCGCTGGGCGCGCACGCCCGCACCGCGCCCAACCACGCCCGCGCCCATCACCACGCCGCGCTGCTGGCCGCCTACTGCGCGCTCGCCGCCTACGGACAGCTGCTCTCACACAGGTAACCTTCCTATCACTAGTTCCGCGCGGCTTCAGACTCGCGCGCGTCGCTGTACTGCTGGGCCGCGCTGGGCGCGCACGCCCGCACCGCGCCCAACCACGCCCGCGCCCATCACCACGCCGCGCTGCTGGCCGCCTACTGCGCGCTCGCCGCCTACGGACAGCTGCTCTCACACAGGTAACCTTCCTATCACTAGTTCCGCGCGGCTTCAGACTCGCGCGCGTCGCTGTACTGCTGGGCCGCGCTGGGCGCGCACGCCCGCACCGCGCCCAACCACGCCCGCGCCCATCACCACGCCGCGCTGCTGGCCGCCTACTGCGCGCTCGCCGCCTACGGACAGCTGCTCTCACACAGGTAACCTTCCTATCACTAGTTCCGCGCGGCTTCAGACTCGCGCGCGTCGCTGTACTGCTGGGCCGCGCTGGGCGCGCACGCCCGCACCGCGCCCAACCACGCCCGCGCCCATCACCACGCCGCGCTGCTGGCCGCCTACTGCGCGCTCGCCGCCTACGGACAGCTGCTCTCACACAGGTAACCTTCCTATCACTAGTTCCGCGCGGCTTCAGACTCGCGCGCGTCGCTGTACTGCTGGGCCGCGCTGGGCGCGCACGCCCGCACCGCGCCCAACCACGCCCGCGCCCATCACCACGCCGCGCTGCTGGCCGCCTACTGCGCGCTCGCCGCCTACGGACAGCTGCTCTCACACAGGTAACCTTCCTATCACTAGTTCCGCGCGGCTTCAGACTCGCGCGCGTCGCTGTACTGCTGGGCCGCGCTGGGCGCGCACGCCCGCACCGCGCCCAACCACGCCCGCGCCCATCACCACGCCGCGCTGCTGGCCGCCTACTGCGCGCTCGCCGCCTACGGACAGCTGCTCTCACACAGGTAACCTTCCTATCACTAGTTCCGCGCGGCTTCAGACTCGCGCGCGTCGCTGTACTGCTGGGCCGCGCTGGGCGCGCACGCCCGCACCGCGCCCAACCACGCCCGCGCCCATCACCACGCCGCGCTGCTGGCCGCCTACTGCGCGCTCGCCGCCTACGGACAGCTGCTCTCACACAGGTAACCTTCCTATCACTAGTTCCGCGCGGCTTCAGACTCGCGCGCGTCGCTGTACTGCTGGGCCGCGCTGGGCGCGCACGCCCGCACCGCGCCCAACCACGCCCGCGCCCATCACCACGCCGCGCTGCTGGCCGCCTACTGCGCGCTCGCCGCCTACGGACAGCTGCTCTCACACAGGTAACCTTCCTATCACTAGTTCCGCGCGGCTTCAGACTCGCGCGCGTCGCTGTACTGCTGGGCCGCGCTGGGCGCGCACGCCCGCACCGCGCCCAACCACGCCCGCGCCCATCACCACGCCGCGCTGCTGGCCGCCTACTGCGCGCTCGCCGCCTACGGACAGCTGCTCTCACACAGGTAACCTTCCTATCACTAGTTCCGCGCGGCTTCAGACTCGCGCGCGTCGCTGTACTGCTGGGCCGCGCTGGGCGCGCACGCCCGCACCGCGCCCAACCACGCCCGCGCCCATCACCACGCCGCGCTGCTGGCCGCCTACTGCGCGCTCGCCGCCTACGGACAGCTGCTCTCACACAGGTAACCTTCCTATCACTAGTTCCGCGCGGCTTCAGACTCGCGCGCGTCGCTGTACTGCTGGGCCGCGCTGGGCGCGCACGCCCGCACCGCGCCCAACCACGCCCGCGCCCATCACCACGCCGCGCTGCTGGCCGCCTACTGCGCGCTCGCCGCCTACGGACAGCTGCTCTCACACAGGTAACCTTCCTATCACTAGTTCCGCGCGGCTTCAGACTCGCGCGCGTCGCTGTACTGCTGGGCCGCGCTGGGCGCGCACGCCCGCACCGCGCCCAACCACGCCCGCGCCCATCACCACGCCGCGCTGCTGGCCGCCTACTGCGCGCTCGCCGCCTACGGACAGCTGCTCTCACACAGGTAACCTTCCTATCACTAGTTCCGCGCGGCTTCAGACTCGCGCGCGTCGCTGTACTGCTGGGCCGCGCTGGGCGCGCACGCCCGCACCGCGCCCAACCACGCCCGCGCCCATCACCACGCCGCGCTGCTGGCCGCCTACTGCGCGCTCGCCGCCTACGGACAGCTGCTCTCACACAGGTAACCTTCCTATCACTAGTTCCGCGCGGCTTCAGACTCGCGCGCGTCGCTGTACTGCTGGGCCGCGCTGGGCGCGCACGCCCGCACCGCGCCCAACCACGCCCGCGCCCATCACCACGCCGCGCTGCTGGCCGCCTACTGCGCGCTCGCCGCCTACGGACAGCTGCTCTCACACAGGTAACCTTCCTATCACTAGTTCCGCGCGGCTTCAGACTCGCGCGCGTCGCTGTACTGCTGGGCCGCGCTGGGCGCGCACGCCCGCACCGCGCCCAACCACGCCCGCGCCCATCACCACGCCGCGCTGCTGGCCGCCTACTGCGCGCTCGCCGCCTACGGACAGCTGCTCTCACACAGGTAACCTTCCTATCACTAGTTCCGCGCGGCTTCAGACTCGCGCGCGTCGCTGTACTGCTGGGCCGCGCTGGGCGCGCACGCCCGCACCGCGCCCAACCACGCCCGCGCCCATCACCACGCCGCGCTGCTGGCCGCCTACTGCGCGCTCGCCGCCTACGGACAGCTGCTCTCACACAGGTAACCTTCCTATCACTAGTTCCGCGCGGCTTCAGACTCGCGCGCGTCGCTGTACTGCTGGGCCGCGCTGGGCGCGCACGCCCGCACCGCGCCCAACCACGCCCGCGCCCATCACCACGCCGCGCTGCTGGCCGCCTACTGCGCGCTCGCCGCCTACGGACAGCTGCTCTCACACAGGTAACCTTCCTATCACTAGTTCCGCGCGGCTTCAGACTCGCGCGCGTCGCTGTACTGCTGGGCCGCGCTGGGCGCGCACGCCCGCACCGCGCCCAACCACGCCCAACCACGCCCGCGCCCAAAATCTGGATTCCAAATATTGGAATCTGGAATCGCCAATTCGCAGTAAGCTACCGTGGCGATCAATGCTAAAACTTTCCCTATATGGGACGACCCGTGCGCCCAGCAATGGAACGTATAAAAGCTGATTTATATATTAATAACATTGTTATTTAACCTTTCAGATTACCCGACACACCAGAACAAGAGTCTCGGTAATACATCACATCATGTAAGTAATACTCAGCGCGTTGTGCCGTACTTCCGTGCCTACCCCACCGCGGAACTGTCGTGAACGTCCCTATATACAGACAGAACCACGACGGACAATACATGGCTACGAGCATTGAACCTCCGCACACCCACCTCATTGGTCGGCGAACAGTGACGTATTTTAACGCAACCTGATTGGTTGACAATGACGTGATGTTCTCCAATGCTCATTGGCCGTAAATAGACGTTATAAACAATTTGCCAATAAGGCCTTTGTGTATTCGTGTTACTCAAATTGAATGTCCTTAGGTGTTTATGTCCTGTGTCAGATGACTGTATTCTAGTATTTTATACTGGCAAGCCTTACTAGGGCCGGTTTTACATCACAATTTGTAATTAGTTTCTATTTTAGTGGCTATAAGGAAGTGACGGTGGGAAGCATAGTAGATTACCTTCCTGTTGACGCAGTCGGCTAAAAATGGTACTGATTCTGAGTTCGGAAATAAATGTTTTTTTACTTACAGAAATGTAGAGAAAACTTTATAATAAGCCTATATCTTGTATAGGTATAGGAATTTGCTCATACATATAAAAGGTATATGTTAGGTAAAATATACTTATTTCGTAGACAGTCTTGTTTTACTTGAAAATGAGGTAAAATTACATTTAGTTTGGTACCCAAAATCTGAGCCATTATGGAAAAAATAACGTACGCATGTTTTTGCAATAAAATGTTATATTTTGTTTGACACACACATATAAAAAGTATTTGTAGATTGTTTTATATTTAAGTGTATTTAACTCGTGATGTCTATAAACATTTATTAGGTTTTACTAATATTTTCTTAGAATCAATCACTTTATTAAAGTACAATGTAAGTTACACAGTTTGGGTTTTTGACGTATGTCGTGTCTATTCCGTTCTAGAGCAACGATTATGTTTTATCTCTAGAGAGATAAAACATAATTGAACAATAGTTAAACTATGACAGCAATATAAAAATGATCCATAGATGTCGAAGATAATCTTTTCCGAAGGCCCATTTGCCCCTCATTTTATATAGCTCTTTGCGTCATAATACAAGAGCTTCGAGCTTATTGTGAAGTCGAAAACATATTAATATGTCGTGTCGCGCCATTAACCAATCGTAACGCACAATTGTCGACCTACAAATATGTCTCTAACCATATTTAATACATACAATCTTATAGCCACTGGCACGTCACGACACAGTAATATGTCTCCGGCTTATTTCTGTTCCCGTTGTAAAAGCGAGACGCAGCTACGTGCAATGTAGTGTGCTGTCTCATTTCCACAATAACAATAGTCATTCTATAACTCTTAACCCAGGTTTAAAAAGTCTATTGCACCCACCGTTACAGTTCTTCTAAGTATTTTCTACCGACTTATACTCAGTAATTCAATTCTATATAAAATTAATTAAAAAAATTAACAGACTTTAAAAATAGATAGATTAGTTGATATATAATCGTATTAAAATTTATATTCGATATTGGTGTGATAACATTCCTAATTAGAATTTGTGTAGAATTGAATAACTGTAATTTTGACTGTATCCAGTACTTTTTTATCCATTATGAAATGACTTGTAATGGTATGAAATTTGCTATTCTTGATGTGCGATACGTAAGAACAGGCGCCGTGTAAAGAAATCTTAATGTCATTATATTTGGGTTGCGTTGGATGAGATATGTTTCTTTGTCTGTATATTTTCATCTCTGTCACTGAATTTTACTATTCCATACATTCAGTTTTTTAATACAGGGTGTTTGACTTCCACGCTTACTTAGTTTAGTTAAATAACATATACTTGAGTTACTGTCATAGATTACCTATTTACTGGATAAAACTCTGACCTTAATGAAACTCTTCGATTACAGTAATGGCAAAAATGCCGGTTTTTTCTTATCAAAGAGATGTCAAAGACAACATAGTAACATAGATTAGTTCTTGAATACAGGCGTTGATTTCTTCCTTAACCCAACTATAATGACATAAAATACAAAGGCGCAAATTAATGAATCGGTTTACTATCGGATTATGCTCAAAGAACAACAATAACTTAGCGAACGATATTAAAAATAAAGGCTTTCTCTTATGAAATAAGATGTGGTTGTGTATTGAGTTTTATAAGATGGATTCTATTGACTTTTCTAGCATATTTTTCTATACCTATCATGCTTATCGTGATATAGTATGACATGTCCTAGAATGTATCTTTGGTGTTTTATTTTAACTTTTTGGTGATACTTTAAAAATATGACGGTATATAAACATTTTTGTTGCTTTAGAGACGGATAAGAGCTATATTGCAGTATTTTTTATTTTTACACCAGTTAAAAAAGATTTAATATTGTTTAGTATTATATAAGGAGATTTTTAAGTATTAAATGTAACAACTTAACAACATTTTAACCTTACCTCAAAATGTAGTAAACTTCTGAAATGTATTGCGATTTAAAATATCACACACTTTACAATAATCAAGAATAAAATAAAACACCAAGTTACAGTCTCCCTTTAGTCCAGAATTTGTATAAACTAGTACAAATTACTCCATTTGGTTTGATAAAAGGGTTTGTTAAGTACCAATAGTAGTTTGGTTAGAAACCAATTTAGCCAAGAAAGCAATATTATTACGATTATTTTAAACCAACCCTTGTCAAACCAAATTTCCAATAGCCACGATATTATTTTTTAATAACAATTAGGCACAGTGCAATAGATATGTTACGCATTTAAAGTAATACAATTGAAAATATATTTTTAAACATTATTTTTAGCCAAGTATTAATCTATGGAGATATTTTTTTGTCGTCTGTATTTTTATTTTCTATTAAATTATAGGAATGTAATGAGTATAGTCGTATTAGTCGGATCGGCGAGTGCTAGGTTTTTTTTGTTGACTGTACATAAAGTACGGTGTGAAAAAAAAAACCTTAGAAAAAAAATATTTTGTATCGGTTTTTGTGTTTACGTTGATTGTATTTTTTTTTGGATTGTAATGGTGTTTCTTCAATACGTTGTCTCATTTTAGATACTGTTCGAGAAGTTTTAACTGTCCGATTTGAGACATCGTTTTGTGGAATGAAAGCAATATTGTAGAATCGTATACTACTCAATGACGTACACATGCTATGCTAAGCCCACTCGTCACTCCGACCCATGTAATTCCTATTAAATCAAGTTATGGTCCAGTATTTTTTATTATAATAATTGTAATCTAGTTAATATTCGATATAATTGTGAAGACTGCTTATTAGTGGTTCGTCAATTAAGATGTAACGAGTTCCGTTTGGGTTCTGTGGTATTACCTAAATGTTTTAAGGATCTCTAGACAAGGCGTCACGTCGTAGCCACGTAGCCATGTAGCAGTGACGGTGCTACGGCCGTAGACGCAAATCTCGTAGTATGTTTTTTTTGTATTGTGTCTGAGGTCCTTAGCGCCCTACACAGTCCAACATAACGTTCGTATTGGATTCGTATCTGTATTAATGAATGTTGTGAAGTGATCGAGATAGGTTTAGCATTATGATATTCCCTTAAGTGTTCAACACTTCTCCTTATAATCTAGGTGTCCTTAGATAGTCGCTATAGCTCGATAAATGGATAATTTCGATCACTCCACAAGGCAACGAAAGGATTATTAGAAAAGTAAATGTTAGTGTGAATATGGCGGGTTATGTTTGTGCGCTGTGGTCCCGTGCGTGCCATTTTAGGCTTAGATAAATATACGCATAGATAGTTTCAATTATATTGCCGTATAGACTTAAGTAGGTATGCTGGATTTTAGATACGATTTTACTAACATACATTTAAATTGAATCACATTTTTTTTTTATAAATGTATAGAACATTTTATAAAGTTTTTAATCTTTCTAACTGTTATTTAAAATTGCCACTGTTACAGTTTAAAAAATGTTCTGAACGTTTATAATGAAAATATACACAACGTGTCTCAATTTAAATGTATGCAAGTATAACATTAGCCTTTTTTTTTAGAACGAGTGTGGCATTTTTAATGTACCTAGTATCAGAATATTCTTCTTTCCTTACATGAACAATTAATATTATTTGCGGTTGACGTATCTAAAGTAACAACAATGCAAATGATTTCTAACCGACTTTAAAATAAAAGGAGGTTTGTTTATGCATTTATTTTTCGCTGGAACAATAATGTTTTACGCGCAAACATCCCCGCCTGTCGGTTAACCAAAGAAGCGAGTATGTATAGAATTAACGAGGGTAGGTAAACGTAGGCAACTGGGTGTCGCAGCTAATTAGAATAATTAATGTAAGGTTATCCTACTCTGTAATTAACTGTTATATTTATATGGAATCGGGTTGGCTGTTTTGTTTAAGGTATAGGTTTCAAAAAATCCATAGTTTGATTTAAGGTTAAGATTTTTTTTCAACTCACTCGTATTTATTGGGATAGCCTGACTAGTTTCGCACCTAACCTAACACCAGTCTAACAAAAGATTTTTTTTTTTCGTCCAAAAATTAGGTGGTTTACACTAAACTATGATTTCGGTATATTGTTATTGTGATATATCCTAACAAAACAGCCAAACCAATAATAACATTTGACATAATATCGTTTAGAAATTAACTTCGGCTCAATTTTGTAATCTTTTAGACGCAACACTTTGTTTCAAAATTTTAAAGTCTGTTATTCACAAGCGCACATCGATATTTATTTGAACATAAAACATATAAAATATACGACAAAAGATATCAGGGTATTGTCATGCAATCATGGAATATCATTTTCACATTGTTTTAACCAGCCCCCAACACAAGTGACATTTCTACAAGTGTCAAATCACTGAAATGTATGAAAATGACAAGTGTAAGCCACGTGACTTGTCGAGAATAAATGTCATTTCCATACATTCAAGAGAAATCGTCTTAACACATTGCCTTGTAGCAGTGTTACTTGTCGATGGGTTCCGAAGCCACAATTAGTTTAAAATCCATTAGTTCTGTTATAGAAAATAGATGGCGCTGTGTTTTATAACTCTATCTTTCTCTATCACAGGATTAAACATGGTTCTGATGACTGTATACTCAAACGATTTTAAGTTGCTTTCTGGTTTCATATTCTAGGTCTCTAAGGTCTTCTCCTTTTAAGGTTAAATGGCCTCCCCCTTAAGCCAGGTCATCCCATTCCAGGTCCAAAAATCCAGGTCCAGAAAATTGTATTGGCCCCAATGTTGGGCCAGTACTGGCAGTTTTACCTAAGAATCTGCGACAATGTTGGCAATCTATCCACATGTTCTACCAATATTGCTATAACTATGGGTATTGGGCACCAATGTTTAAATCTTAAAACTTAAGATTTGTCTGAGTATACTGTCGAACGTGACAAGGCCTGGTTTTCCGCATATTTGCTTTTTTATGTAAAGCTAGGTTTAAACAGGCAGGTACCCCTCACCGACGGACTATTTATGTTGATGTTATGTCGGTGTTGTGTACTGCCTTTACTTCATTAAAACTATATACTGTGTGAGTGTAGCATGTAAATTTTTGTCACTCATAATGTAGACTAAGCCTATTACACTTTAAAGGTAACTTCTTAATAATCGACTAAAATACATACTAAGCGGCAGCTGTATCTCGTTACTTGTAAATGCGTGTCATTTTTGTCAGCAATATCGCTGTTTAAAATTTCATTTCTGCCAGCGTAATCGATAACACTGCCGTTGTTAACTAATAATCGATTAGTTGATTATAAGAGTCCTAACTATTTATATAATTCAAGAGAATGCTAGAATAAAAAACTAAATGTTCCATGTTGTATGTACGCCCGAGAGAAGTGTTGCTGTAGCTTGTAAGGTGTAAAAATGTTGCAAGGTTTTTAATGATGATATTAAAAAAAGTTATTATTATCCGTATACCGCCTTCTTACGAACTGTATTGTGCCAATTTTAATACTTCCCGTGCAATAACGCATTCCAAGTCTTTATGTACCTTTTTTTGTTAACCCAAGTGTATTGTCCCCAGTAACTGTTTTTTTTTGCTGGCAACATTGTTTGCTTATATACGTAATGATGAAAGATTACAATTATTTCAGTATTGTTCTCTGGATTATTGCAGAATTGTTGATTTAAAGTTATTCTCCACATCGACAAGGAATTTATTTTCCACATTTACTAACACAAGTAGTTATAATTTTTGTATTTAGTTTGTAAGCAAAGTGATTGTACCGTTTATTTGGTTAATTTATATGGAGATGCATGACAGTAAATTATTACGAACAAAGTGTTTTTAAGCGATCACATTAACGCGAAATTATGTTTAAAGTAAATCGTAGTAATAATATGAACAGCACAAATATTTATTGTGAATCTTAAGTACCCGTTTTATATGAAGCTTTTGATTTTTTCTATGACAAGAATGCGCTGGATCGCTACTCTTTTGTAAGTCAGCCGCAAAAAATAATGGGCATTTATTTAAACGGAATATTTACAAATACTAACAAACCTCTAGACAAGCGATATCTACAAGCTGTTACACGAATCGCTCGAATGTATGGTATTGACAGGTCATAAGTCACGTGACTTATAGAAATGTCATTTTCATACATTTGAACGTCTTTTACTCGTGAACGTTTGTAAAAATGTTTCGCTTGTCTTCGGAGGTTTACCTTGCGTTAAGTAGTACGTATTCATATGTTATTCTATTATTTTTGTTGGCTGTAGCCAGTTTTAGTTTCGGAATGATCATGTACAGTTTTTTTTTTATCGGAAATTGTCTAATTTTGTACACTTTTGTTTAAGACATCACACTGTAATGTAAATCTTACGAAGACTTATTTATTTTTTATGTAACCGCCTGTATTATTTCAATTGTAAAAATATATAAGAAATTATCTATATTGGGGTTTTATTTTTTAACCTGGTATTAAGTGAAAGTCCAAAACATAAAGGTTGTTATACCTTGTAAAATATAGCTTGATACCTGTGACGTTTGTCGGAATGACATTACTAGGGATGGAGGCGTGTTTCGTAGCTTATCGGTGTCTGTGACGTCATGAGTTTTATTAAAAGTGACATTGTAGTCATTGTCATTGTAAAGATGTAAATTAAAAATAAATGAATTAGTAGTTGATTTAAATGAAATAAAATAAAAATAATTCAAAATGATCGCGCAAACGGATCACAAATTCGTGACACTCACTATTCAAAATAGTCTTTTTTTGTCTTTTCGGCATTTTGGCAAACAAAAAAAAGGTAACACCAAACAAAGTAACACAAATAACACTATAGTAACACAAATATCAACAAAACAATGGTAGCGTATACAAGGCGTCTGCATCGCGTCAGCACTCGTACTGACTCAAAAATGATGGCGCCCACTTGTTTCCAGCACGCGAAACCATTATTGACAAACTAAATAACTACATTTTATACTAGTGAAATTTACATAGTATTATTTTATCGATAATCATCTGTCAGTCACTTGCACGTCCCTAGAGCTCTTCAAAGTGCATTTATAAAGTAAGCTAAGAACAAAAAATAATTTAAGAAATTTTAAATATTATTTAAATTACTCATATTTTTACTGGTATCTTTATAATTACATGATTGTTTTTAAAAATGCGTTTTATTTTTATACATAAACTTCGTTTTTATGTTAAAAAATTTGAACTTTTAAAAATAAAATTTGGGTTGTAGCTGTCTTCATAAAACGTTCGGTAATGTCACAGGTATCAAGCTATATTTTACAAGGTATAATAGACTACTGTCTAAAGTTGTCAACCATAGTAATCTTTGACGCAATAATAGAAAATCTTTAAAAATCATAAAGCAGTAAAAAGGTATAATATTAGATCGCCATCTGAATACGTATAATAATGAGAAACAGCGCCATCTATGATTAAGAGCATGGACTTTTAACTGTTAACGTTCAGTGCTAATTTTGCTCCCATAATTCAGGTTCGAGAATATACAACAGTACATTTTCTAAAGATAAAAATATCTACCAATAGATAGCGCTATGAGTACAAATACATTTTATCCGTGTATTGCGAAGCCATTAACAAAATTTCAAACACGAATGAGTGAAACATACTTGGTCACACACACACAACTCAGACTTGATTGAGTATTGGTCCATGCAGGAATCGAGTTCGCAGCACAACGGATTTTGAAGCTTTATTTTATTAGATAGACTGATTTAAGAGGAAGGTTTATATGTATTATAGGTACATCAGTATTTTACTCGTGCGAAGCTGGGACGGGTCGCTAGTGTTTTATAATCTCTGCAAGTGTTGTGCACACCTGTAGGTGAAAAAATCACTTTGGATTTTATGTTTATGTTACAGTATCCCAAAAATTGTAAAAGTGGATATTTTATTGGAGAGTATTAGTTAAAAGAATTGACCGTCATGTATTATTTAGGTTAATATAATAGGGCTGTTAAGAAATCTCTTCAAATGTAAAGGTTGATTTGAGCTTACCTGGTTCTTAATATTGTAATATAACATTTAGATACTGTAATACAACGTCGTACAAATGTTACTTAGTAGTAAAACAAAAACTTGAAATACCCAAAAAACCTCATCTCATCAAAGTTTCTTTTATTGTTATACAAAGCTAAATCTCAAAACAATTTAACTGTTCGCCAATACAAACTTCCGTACAAAGTCTTGAACGTAATAAAAGTTTGCGCGGCAGTATCTTGGCAATCGATCTAGCATTATTAAGGCATCAATCAGGAACAATGGGCCGCGGGAACTAATCAAAGTTGGGCCTAACTCGGCCCACTTCGGCCCAAGTGGCCTAACTCGGCCCAAGTGGCTACAAGTTCGCAGGAAAACTGGCGAAATGAGCGATTGTTAGCTCACTCTCAACTGTTTTGTGTTTAAGCTTTAATTAATTTCGAGTTTATTATTTTTGGAGTGTTGCTTATGCTAATGTATTTATGTCGTTTCTTCGTTGAGCCTTTAAAAATTATGATCGTTATACTTTTAAAAGTTCATTTGTTTATTTAATTGGCAATACAAACAGTCGGAAGTATTGCGCTATTTCTAAATTCAATTACTATGTTGTTTGGATTTTGGTAATCCTTCGCTTGTTTCACAAGTACATATTGATATCTGGTAGATTCAGATATTTGTAGCAGTGTGTCCCTATCATCGTGTACTTAGTTCAAATTTTCTGAAGAGACGGTCAAAAGAAATGGTTAAATTATTGATTAAATTTTTATCTTGGGTTCTTTTAGGTTGATTTAGGAGGAGGGCGTTCAAGAATAATAATCAGACAAATATGCTCAGGAGTATGTAACTATCTTTATTTCTCAAAAAAACCACCAATTAATATACATTTTAAAACATTAATTTATCAATGGATAGGTTAAATTGTACCTACTTAACGGACAGACGCGGCCTTATTATTATACATTATTTTATTGTCCATGCAACGCGTATTTATTGTTCAAATTACATTATTATTGTCGTAAGACCGCGCTGCGTTTATAAGTGATACTATTTATATATTGTCTTACACCTGAAATATCGAATGCATAATATAGTTAAAATTGACAAGATAATTGAAGAATATACACGTAGTTTCATATTTATTGGAATTACCTTAGTGCAAGTATCCGAACTCGCCCCGTGACAGTGTTGCAAGAGTAAAATATTTTCCCCGATCAATGGCAAAATTATGTTTGACAAGTCTGGCTGTATGCATTCGATAGTTCACTAATTTAGTTTCACTAACTGATATGGCTAAATTCATATGGTAGGTACGTTTGCTGCAATCGCAAAGATATGTAACTGCGAAGTACTACTAGGTTTGAAATGTTTCCATATACTTTCCATTAGTTAAACACCTATTTTATTTGTAATACGCATCCAATAAACACTACTCAATGTATTTATCGACTAACTACCTAACTATTAATGACTTTAAAAGACAATAAAATAATTTGTAAAATTCTACAGAATATTGTTAGAAAATTATATATAAATAAAAATATGTATAGATATCTCGCTAAATCGTAACATGTAGGATAGGGGCCATCGTCACACGGCCCACGTTAATAAATAGAAGATTAATGAATTCATTGACTTGCTTAAAGCCACAATATATGACGTGTAATATAATTTTAAAGCCAAATTTCATAGTCTGTGAGTTTATGTCGACACATCGTCGATACTTATATGTCGACAGTTGATTAGATATAATAATATATATAGTACACAAATAGGTAACAACTTCCTTAGAATTACAGCCTTCACTTTCAGTGCGTTACCGATTAATTTTATATAGTGTTTAGCATAAGTCTGCTGATGCCGGTTGAGATCGTGTTAGTAGCTAACGAAGTAAACATGTTATCTTGGTATAAGATAAATAAGAGTTGGTGAATGCGAAGGGTATTAAAAGCCTGGTGTTTCCCTGACCGTTACCTTCGAGGCTGCGTCGTTCCCATTAGGATCCAAGTACACAATAAATATGCCTTGCGGCGCATCACTAATTTACAATTAACTATGTATTACAATAAACATGAAACATTTAAATGTAGTTAAAGCATTTTTCTGTCGGGGGTCGGTTGCGTTACAATCGTATCGCTCGAACATTAACGTAGGACCGTCACCCGCACAGCCGAAGCCCACCTAGCCGTCTTGAAGGCTTTTAATTTATAATACATGGTAACGATATACTTAGCGACTAATCACAACAATTATATCTATTTTTTTGAGACAACTGAATACACAGACCACATAGATTTTACTATAGTCATAAGCTAGTATTTTTTTACTATGCTTTAATACTGATTAACTGCGTAGCTGTAAATACTAACACAAAGATACTTAAATTATATTACAATTAAATTAAATACAGGGTAAAATACTTAATAAATTATCATAACAATGATTACAAGTAAATATATCGTTTTCGAGTATCTACATATATGCGCAAAGTAAGTTAAAAAACTATACTCTGAAGGTCGAAAAAGTACTTGACAAGAGTAAAATACTTTTTCGCTTCGATTCATTTGAGGTCGTCGGGCTCAGACTGTACCTCGTAATGCTAATAAAAGTTTTAAACAAACGAAAGGAATGCCAATATTTTACACTTTTCAATTTTGCGCACAGAACTTTCCAGAAACGCGTTGAATCGAAGCGAAAAGCAGATATTAACTTCCAGCCGGCTAGCCACCGCCTTTAATCATTTACTTCATTATTAAATTCCTAATAATATTTATAAATGAATATTTTTTCTTTTCCACGCTTATATTTCTACTAAACATCAAATTGTAAACATCCATACAGTTATTGTCAGATTACATTTTAAACATTTTATTGTCACGATTAACTTATGTGGAATTGACGGCAATAGGATAATTGCTCAAATCGTATATATAATGTATTATTGTCATTATCGGAAGTACCGTATAACATTATATGTCCGTTCGACCTAGGGACTCGAACATTCCAAGAAGAAATCCTCCTAATCCTTAAACCTATCGAAAAATACAATGCGATTATTCAAAAGGGGTATATTAAAATTCAGATTCCGCATATCTACATCGAAAAAACCTCGGTTTTTATAAATATAAAAATATTGAAAGGTAATGCAGAGAAAGCTCGCATCTCAAGTGACGAGTGCCGTCTAAGCGATAGCGTTTAAGATATGCTCTCGATATGACATGTTAATACTGATATTTGGAATTAAAGCCCATAAGTGTTTTGTACATGGGGAGTGTGTCCCTGCAGTAGTGTTGTAGAACGTGGGGTCGTCCTGTGGGTCGGCGGGCCCGGGGGTTCAGTAGTAGGGGACGAGCTCGGGGGCGGCGTACTCCAGGTAGGGGTGGTACACGGCGCGGCGGGAGGGGGGCAGCATCACGTCGGAGTAGCGGGAGAACTGCGAGATCTGGCGGCTGCCCGCTGGTGGTTTCCTGGACAAACAATACATTTTTACTCGTATCTTCATCGTCACCATATACATATTATATGTATCGCAATATCGCTGCATCCACATAAAGCCTGATTTTGACGTAAATGGGTGGTGTTTTATTCATTTAATAGTAATTAAAACACCACAGGTACCTATTCAGTTCAGTTTAAGTTAATTCAGTTTAATACAATATTATTCCAAAGTTGGTTGTTTAGTTGCTGTCGATGAAGTGCTAGCAAGCTGGAATCGGTAACGTTTTGAAAATTCCTGAGAATTGATTTTGTATCACTTACTTGCTGTGCCTGGCGCTGGGCTCATCTGCAGGGTACTCCATCTGCAGCGGCTGCAGGCCTCGAGGCTCCTGCTCTCCATAAGTGCCGTACACGTAGTCATCGCCACTGCAACAATATCAAAAGATAAGTCATCACCATCAATAACTCTGTAAAAATAATTCTAATTGCAGTTAAACAGGCTGAAAAACTTCATGGTAACCGGTAACCATGGTATGGACAATAATGGACATGTCATGCGGAGGAAAGGGGATCATGTGGTAAGGAAGGTGCTGGACATGAATGTGGCTGGCTCCTTTATCCATCCACATTCATAGAAGGGGACGGCCAAAGAAACGATGGATAGATCGTGTGAGACGATGATATGGCTGCAAAGAGTGTGACTTGCGAGATGACGTGAGATGGGAACGTGTGGAAAAAGAAGACATGCTGCGCCGATCCCAAATAATAATTGGGATAAAGGCAGAGGAATGATGAGTTATTCAGGCTTTTTGGACCAATTTAAATATCATATAGCCCACTTTTGGCCAAATTACATAGATTGTAAACCTGTAATAGTACACACAAGTTGTTATTAAATAATAACAATTAATGTCCCGGTCTGTAGTCCGATTCAATAGTTTTAATGCGCCGTAAAATATTGTTGGAGTAATTTCAGATGACATAAATACTGTAATTGAGTATAATGGCTGTTGGATGAATTATTATGTTCATTTGTCTTTTTGCTACAGTAAATTTAAATTAATTCATTGAAAAGCTCCGCATTCACAAAAGGAATACATTATAATTATTCGATACAATATTGTAAAAAGGGAGCACAATGAACCAAAAAGAACGAACGAGTGAACCTTCACCGAAAAATGGATAATGTTATAAACGAGACAGACACAAACATTAATTCAATTCCAATAAACATACAAAGTTAAAAGAAAACAAAGACGGGCCCTTATCGAAAGCAATTTCGCCAAAATAATGACATATCGTTCAAACAGGGTATCCTGACAGATTTAATAATCGACGAGAAAAGGCGGGGAAAATTCTGAGACGTAGGTAGCATTTAAGGGCGTAAGATTACATTTCCCTTAGAAGGCAGTTTTAATTTTAAGGGGAAAAGCGTCGCAGTATTTCCTTAGTACTTAGATTAACGTGAGCACGCCCGCTCGTTCAACATTTCGAGTTACGTTTTGTTATGTAAAAATATGTCGTCGTTAAACGGGCGGGGAAATTCTAACAAGTGTGTGGTAAATTGGGAGTGTAGTTATGTAACACTGATTAAGCTGTAGAGTGCTGAGTGGTCGGGCGGGATTTGAATTTGGAAGTCTGTTATTTTGGAGCATAAATGAGGTTTTAGTTGAGACTTTTATTAGCATGGTTATTTTTTTATGTATCTTTTTTTTTGATGAAGTTAACCTAATATAATATATTATGTAATTTAGTCTATCCAGCTACATGTTGTTAATAATGCAATTTTAACTAAATGTAAGAACAGGTTTGTACTATTGTAATTATTAAAAAAAAATATCTATAAATTTATTTAAGTATAAAAATATCGCATCAAAAGTCTTATCGTGATAAGACCGCCCATTGTGGCACCATGTAACTTTTACGTTTGTCAAATCTGTTTCTCATGTGGTGTGCAATAAAGAATATTCTATTTATTGTGTTAGTCAGTGTGTGAGTATATTTGTAGGTATAATTAATATTGCCGGGGGCGCGGTGAATGCGAAAGCGAACTCTGTACCCTCGGCCATAGGCAGATAAGGACGGTCCAGTGGTTTTAGCCGGTAAAAGTCCGGCACACCCCGTCACCAGGGCAGTCCATGAGGATTTCCACTCGGTTACAAAGAAAAAGGTATAATTGATATAAAGGCTATATTTACCCGCGTCCAGAGGTAAGGTCTTTGAGCTCCTGCTTCTGCTCGGCCTCATATTTCCGCTGCAGCTCACGCACGTGCTCCTGACGGATCAGCTTCTTCAGAGCCTCGAACCTATGACAAAATTACAATTTTATAATATATATTAATTACAATCGGGCTATCCCAGCTTCGCACGGGTGCAATATTGATGTATTATACATATAAAGCTACTTCTTGAAACATTCTAATACAAAAAAAAACATCTAATAAAAAAATACCGAATCAAAACAAACTGTAGCTTAGAAAATCTAAGCATACATAGGAACGGACAGACGCGAGAAGCGACTTTGTTTTATAATATGTGATGAGAAAAATATCTACGAGTTGATAAGTTAATCTTAACATTTCGGGATAGTTAAGCCTGGGATCCTTGCGGAGAGAAAAAATGTGTTTTGAATACCATAGCTCAGTACGGCAATTCATACAGCATCCATTCAGTTTCTTACAGCGTCACACACACAGCCTACACACACAAACGCACACACACACGAAACGAATTCTGTGACTGTAAAGTAGACATGTGACTTTGTGTGTTTAGTTTTCAATAACCATTACAATTGAATACGAATTTTCCGGTCAAAGTTTCCTGAGTTAATATTGAACCCAATGAGACATTGTAATTTAATTTGTCTGAATGTTATTCTCCAAATATTCCCTAAATATAAAGAGTATTCAAAGAGAGATCCCATTCATTACTTTCCCGTAACAAAACCGCTAAAAATATTGTTGTTCTCAGAAAATAAGCTTAGGAAACCGCGGCTTGAGGTAAAATAAATATAAAATGAATATTATAGACTTTATCAAATGTAATGCCGCGAATTTCGTTCTATTTTTGAACGTCTGAAAGGCGAATACTGTCATTATAAATACAATTTTAAAAATAATAGAACTGTGTGTTTTTTTTTTATTTTAGGCTTTGGATCTAAATAAAATGTAGGCATCAGTTTCGAATTTAAGTTTTCGGTAATTCTTTATATTATACTAGGTCTGTGGGAAACTTGTTGCCGTATTTAATAAAAAACGTTTTGAGATTTTGATTTCTTAGAACTTTACTGAAAAAGGTTTAAGATTGGATTCGTAGAAAGTAAGTTAAAAATCTATTAGATCAACTTTCAATTATTTAAGACTAAATGGCGTTTGAATTTTGCTAATTGCAATTCTTACTAATGAAGTATCTAAATGTAATTTTGAGAGATTAAAAGAGATAATTTGAACGAGTTCGCGAAGTCTGAAGTCCCTGCGGACCTTGTCTAAGTGGTCTTAATTAATTTGAGGTGTCGCTGACATTTCATTGCGACGGTAAATTCATTTTAGCATATCTTGCGTTAATTTTCTTACCTTCGTTAATAAGTGAATTTTTTTTAGAGCCTTTAAGTAGGCATAGTAACAACGTTTGATCAGTGAGGTCGAGACTATTCTATTACAGTTTATGGTTTATATTAACTTTTCTTCTCGGAATTATAGATAAAGACAAAAATATATATTTAGAAAAAAGGACGGTAAGATTCCATTTTCCGCACCGGGTTTATTATTAAAAATATGACGTTACTTGACGTTAATTAACAGTAAATGCAAAAATTGTATTGCTTTAGATGTTCGAATGGTTTTATTGTAGCCAATCTATAAACATTAAAATCATGATTATCAGATCAGTTTTCCGCAAAACAATGCATTAAATTTAATAGTATAGAAAGGAGACTCGAAGAGTTGCCTTTTAAAAGCAAGGCATGCACATACGGAACCGACAATGCGCCCTGCACGACGTTGAGTGGTGTCTCGCTCCCAGTAATGCAAGAGTGTCACCTTAGGAGTTGGAGGTAGACTTCCTGGTAAGCGCAGATGCTCATCACTATGGATTCCCCGCTTTCTAACAAGCGCAAGCATCATGCTCCTTCATGTGATCTTCGAGTTCTGTACTCCCCTTTTTAGATGACAAGTTTAAATAAATAAATATTGCCCAACATTCACACAACGCCGTCTAGTCTCAAGTTAGCATAACCGATAAACATACTTATATATTTCTAAATACATACATAACATAGATAAGTTACACCCAGACACAGAACAAATGATCGTGCTCATCAAACATGTGTCCTGGGTGGGAAATGGAAACGACGACCTCCGGTATAGCAGTCAGGGTCACTAACCACTAGACCAACAGGCCCGTCAAATCTTTGCCTAGCTGTGGATGTTACCAATACAATGCCTTACCTGTCTCGCTGCGGGGGCACCATGAAGGTAGGTCCACCTCGGGGCCGCGACGGTCCGGGGTACCGCAGGATCTTGCCCGAAGTGTGCGGCACATTCAGCATGCCGAACATCTGGTAACAAATGTGTAGTTTAGAATAGGTGCAGACAAAAATGCGAAAGATCTACCGACCGCTTTTGAAGTAAGACTTGGATGGATGTAGTATCTCTGCATCTTTGGTCTTCCTGGTTGGTTCTTCTCCATAAAAATGATATTTTAAAATCACGCAACTAGAGTTGGTACGTTTTGAAAGTACCTGAGAAGGCCTAGTCGAAATATAAAGTAAGTCAGCTTATTACATGGAATAGAGTGGTCTCTCGTTTCCTCAGCTGGAACTGTCTTATTTTATGAGGTGGTGGTATGCGTCTTGATAATAGTAAATCGTGTAAGATAACTTAAAAAAGGTTATATTGCGTTATGCGTACTATTAGCCATATAAATCGTAGTTTTGTTGCAAATATAGACACTGAATCTACTCTTCATTTTGAAAAGCACGCTTTGCACTTGTATATACCCAGTTTAATTGTCTTCTACTGGTATTTGAAGCTTGTTAAATCAACAATTCGGACAAAAAATCTTAGAGTTCTCTGTACCCCAGTAAAAATATGCCGTAAAGGTCAGACAGACAATCACTCCATATAATACACCGTATATCTGAATACAGAGACTTAAAGCCAACCCAAACACACCTTTGAAAACAGCTAGACAGACAAACAAACAATCATAACCTTTCTAATTCTAAGAAAACGTCTGACAATAACACGATTTTGAGGAAACTTTTCCGCATCATTCCATCTTATTACCTTTCTTCTTTACAAATATTAAAGTACAATATGTGACCTTTATGTGTTCAGGGTATTGTAGCTTGCTTTGTTATGTGTAGTGTAAGATTATCTCTTATATCTGTACAAAGTATTTATTTCCTTTTATGTCATTTTGACTTTATAACGTACTTGTAATACGCCTACAAGCTTTGCTGTCATGATCTACGCATAAATTGTCAAATTATGCATGCGTAATATATTATTTTTGGTACCATATCTATACACATAAATAAAATTTGAATATCTGTTTGTGTTATTGAAATAAACGGTTTTTAATACATACACACGAACATGCCTATGCGGTACAAACACTAAAACATTTTATTTTCAATGTATGCCTGCCTGTCTGTCTGTTTGCTCCCGCTAATCTCTGTAATAGCTGGACCGATTTTGACGGTACTTTTATTGGCAGGTAGCTGATGCAATAAAGAGTAACTTAGGCTACTATTGTTTTAGAATAATTCTTAAATTCCAGGCGGGCGTAGTCGCAATAATACTTGTATAAGGCGTATAGCTAGTATTATACAAGAATTATTGAGAGTCAATGCATACACTGAAAAAGCATATTGGCTTAAAGCTTTATTGGCTTTCCGCAGAAACGCAATAATGTTGACAATAATCTACATATTGATTGAATGATATTGTGTTTGCGGGAGTTCATATTGATGAAAATATGAAATGAAACTGCACTGCCAATGTTATTGACAATAATATTGTGTGTGGTAACATACTCGTAAGTAGAACAGTAAGGACCACTCAGAAATATTGTAAACTTAAGTATTAGATGTTTTAAGTCTCAAGTCGTTCTTTCAAACATATTTTTGTATATCTATGATATTTTGCACAAAAAGCTATTTTACTCTAACACAAACAACAGTTACTCCACTCGCCAACAGATGGCGCTGTTAGAAACAACCTCAAAATCCCTAAAAACAGACAATATAGGTAACTAAGGCAGTTCAAGATGAATGCCGGTACCGGCGTGGGTGGCCACTGTGCGTAATGACCAGCTATATTCCAAAGGTCACGGCACTAAAAGTACCAATGTGCCACTTTAGTTATTTTGTAGAATTCCGACTGTTGACTGCGTTGAATAGCGACTCAATGAGGCGGTAATTTGTAAATAGTTGAGCTTTTTTATCTTAATGTTGGTATTTGTTTTTTTTTGCTAGAGAGATGTTGGTATTTGTGTAATTATCCTTGTAATGCCAGTGTAAAAGATTTCGATAAGGTTTATTCTTTATTGTTTTTTGTGACACGCAATATCGGTAAATTGCTGTGCAGTTTGGCGATATTTTCTGTACCTAATTAATTTAAGAATACTTTTTTATAACAACCAACTTTGTTATCACAACCGCTACTTATCCTCAAAAAATAATAATATCGCCGGGTGATATGTATGGTCGCGGGTTTAAATTCGAATCCAAAGCTTTCTGCGCAGGAGTTCATTATATCAGTACCTTTTGATTCATGATAATTCATATTCGATAGGTCAAGTACATTTATATCCAAAATACTTCTACCTAAACGCTTTAAAATATAAAATTCGAAAGTTCCTAAATATTGAAAAATGCCTTAACTTTGAGTCGTTTTTAAATGTGTATGTCTCCACATTTAAAAACGACGAAACGACTCAAAGTTACGTCTGACAGTGACAGAGAATCTTACTGGTGAATTAAAAAACTGATAAAAATTCAAAAGATTTTATTCCAAGTGGCCATCTCAGGCTTTTCGAAACGTTACTGAGAAGATCCAGCTGTAAACTCTATAAGTTTTTGAATGAATATATTAAGAACATGTTTGATTTTGAGAAATATTAAAGTTCTTGGCTCTAAGAGCTAATTATGCCATATTCTTTACAAAAAAATCAAATTTCGAGGGTACTTAGTAAAAACAATTCTGTTAAGCGAATCAGAATCTCAATTAAAATGGCTTTTAGCAAGCAATCGGGCCAAGGCTCGCGCGAAATTGAATTAATTAATAATTATAATAAATTGACTCAGACGACAGCCATTTAATTAAACAATTAACCTTTTTACATCAAAAAGAACAACGATACACTTTATTATTTCATTTATTTTGTAAAAAAAGTTTTTTTTTTGTACATAGTAAAAACAAAAGTCTGCCGTTACACGACCCTGCCAGGATTCGAACCTGGAATCTTCTGATCCGTAGTCAGACGCGTTATCCGTTGCGCCACAGGGCCTGTTGATAAGTTGACGAAAATAGCCTTGGGTAGCGGCTGCGCGGTGGCTTGATGACGTCACGCAATGCGATACGGCCGAACGATTGAGTTTTTGTTGGATTTTAGCACGTGGTATCATTTGGGTTATTTCGAAAGGTTATTTGGTTGCGAGATATTTATAATTTTAAAGACTGTTCAAAATAAGTTTAGGAATTTAGAAGGTTTATTTTGTTTTTTTTTTATTCAGTAATTATTTCAAATAGCATCGCTGCAATGGTGTTATATTGTAAGAATAAATAATAATAACAGTATTGATACTACTTTATTTAATGCTGATACCTACATTAAATAAATTCATTTTTTTTTAGCTTTTGTTAAAGCTTTTATGTGTATAGGACAAAATGTGTAACCGGTGTTATAAAACTTATAATGGTTGACCTTGAGCCTCTAGCACTTTGAGAAGACAATAGAATATAGGACAATACATGTATAGATGTAATATCCGTATGGCATTTTAACCAGTAAGATGTGATAATAAAGCTCATAATTTAAATAAACTTATACCTATGTATGGAGTGGAAAAAAAATATGCAAATTTAATAAGTTAACTAAATGCATACTAACATAAACCATTTTTATTTAATCAATTTTGTAAAAAAAACACCTAAAAATGGGAAAGATGATTGTAACTAAATTAATGTTATAAATAACACTACACGTGTGAATTAATATAGTTAATAAATACTTTTATATTATAAGTGGACATCTCACTTGATATAATATTTGTTCTAACTTTTTTTTTAAATTGGCTATTGAGAGGCAGTAGCCAATTTGAATGGATATTTGTATCTGAAAATACCTTTAAAGGCATTCTGAAAATACCGTACATTAATAACGATTTAATTTATTTATTCTTTAAATAAGAAACATGAACGTTTCTTTAAAAGCTTAACACGATTAAATATGCTGACAATAGATAAGAATCTCGATCCTCAACTATACGTTGAGCTTCATTTAATATTTTTGAAATCATAAATAATCCAACCTATATACGTCTTGCTGCTGGGCACAGACCTCTTCCCATTTAGGGAAGGTTTGAGCATTAACTACCACACCAGCTCACTGCGGACTGGCGATTTCAGATTCCAACATTTGAAATTCAGTTTTCTTTACAATGTGTTTCCTACGCCGTTTTGTGTGTAGCGTCTAATATTTTTTAAGACAATAATGCTTTTAAATCCACAAAGCTTTATAAATATTTTTATATTTATTTCAGGGTTGGAATATTTCTGCTGCAAGTTTTTTTTTATAAGAAATAATTAATAGACTTGTGTAACCAATATTGCTCACAAATCAAGATTATAATTTAATTTATGAGGTTCCAAAAAAGATATTAATAGATAAACGTTTTGTATTTTCCCATCTTCTGGTGTATAATGGTGTCTACATAGATATTTGTAATGACTTACTGTTCATAATGTAAACTTGTAAACATGCGTATAAGTAGAATCCGAAGCGTCTTTTGCAATCGTTGGACAATGAATTTAAGTATTGTCTCTTTAAAATTATGTTAATGTTTATATAGCGTATACTATATCTAAAACCGAAGTATTGTTATTACTAGCCTGTACTGCCCACTATTGGGTAAATACCTGCATTTATTGTTAATTTATTCTCCCCTTGAACTACATTAGGTACTGGAATAAAATAAGTTTTTTATTTAATTTAAAAAACAACGCAGGGTAAACGTACTCAAAATTAACAAAACAAATTTAGGATACGAGTTCTGAATACTTTATAATATTATTCCTAGAAATGCTATCCGTTGTAAATTTTGTACTCAATTAGTTTTAAGTTTTTAATTAACAGAACTTTTCGAATGTTTTCATATTAATGAAATTTTACTGCTTTACCATCGTATAGGAAAAAACGAAAAGTTTGAAAAGGTAACACTACTCAAACTATTTAACTTAGGGGTCTTATACACTTTAATGGTTTTATAGTTAATTTAGTTATACACACGTTATAACATCTCACATTGTTACAACTGATAGTAAGGGGACTCTAGCTGATCCCTTTTCTATGGTAGCTGTTGGCGTCGGCTTCCATCTTTACCAGATTTCCCGACTAGACTCTCTTTATGCAGTAGCAAGTTCATTTAAACGACATTTCTAGCGTCATTGCAGCTCATAGAAATCAATCAAGTTTTCATTCAATGCCCCCAGCTCAAAGCAGTGTACACAAACGTCAATCTCCTTAACTTTTGCAAACTTAAATATAGACCTGAAGTTTCTCAAACACGTTGAAATATTTTCTTTACCGATCCATCTCATTACTTGCGAATTCGTCCACCCGCAATAAATAACCAACTAGCATATTTTAGACAACAAACGGGTCTTATCCGCGACGTAATTCGGGTGGAGCCCACCCGCAACCACGGTCGGTGCCATTCGGCCGAAACGTCGCGGCGTCGCGTCGGTAGAAAAGAAATATCGAATTACATCGCAAATAAGACCCGTTTACTGTCTAAAATATGTGTACAAGCCGCGAAAGTTTACAAGCATTTATCACAGCATCCATCTAGATCAATCAATAAATTAACACCTAACTTCAATTTTATTTTTGTGGAACTTTCTCCAAATAACTTTTATCAGCTGGTAAACGTGACTTCTGATCGTAAAAAGCTTTTCACAATTGCTATTATTATCGTGTAGGTGAATTGTTAAATTTCGTCGTGGATCTGTGGCTCGATGTAAAGTTTTTCAAATACGAGGTTGCAGGTTTGATTCTATCCCTGGCATCAATAATAAATGTCATATGTGCTTTCTTAATATTTCTAAGACATTGATAAACGGTGAAAGAAAAAGTAACCTGAATCCTACATATTACAATCTGTAATCGCCAACCCGAAAACGACAAGCGTGGTGATCAACCCTCAATTCCTCAGTAAAAATAAAACTTTGCCAAGCAGTAGGAGGTAGAGTTTACCTCGTCATAGTCAGGAGTGCGGACGACGTTCGGAGGAGCCTTGGTCACCACCCGGCCGTAAGCCTCACGAGCCATAGCGGGGTACTGGTACCGGAACCTGTTGGGAAATAAAACTAATGAATACATACTCTAAATAGTATCAAGATAGATGAGCTCTGAAGGCCTGCCACAAACGCTTAGCTACAGCATGCCTCACATAATATGGATAATGGCAAGGTACGAAAAGCAAAAATGTCATTTACAGTTCGTCAAATACTTATTAAAAAAAATATCACACAAGTATTTGTACCAGATAAAATGGTTTTAAGTTTATCAGAGGGGCTTGTAATGTAACGCATTCGTAAAATTTGAACGAAAAAGTGACGTCACGCGTAAGTTTCATTGGCTGTACTTTGGTAAATTTTTGTTTGCGGGACAAAAGAAGAAATACGTATTTAATAATATATTACTCAATAAACTACAACTAGAAGAAAAATGTCATCATCCCTATTTTTAAGGGGGATAGCAGTGATACTGACGCGAGGCGTAATGTTAATGTTTGTAAGACAGTAAAAGGCTACGCCCAGTAAGTATCCATCGAATCAGTCTATGAAGTTACATTTTATTTTGTGGGATTCAACACTCTTCTTTACTAAACAATACCTATTCGTCATTGGAATATATTTTATATTTCTATGAATGATTACTCGTTGAGTAGGTATATGAGCTTGATACATTGTATAGCCGTAAGTATCCGCAAATAATATGACATTAACCATTATTGTCACTGCTGAATTAGTCTTGCCATGTCAGTTGGCATAAGTGGTATTGTTCCCAACATAATTATGTTAGTACAATGCTTCTCTTTCAATTAGTATTGAATTATCGGTCTTATCTGTAATTAATGTAATCAAGCCAATGACAAATACAGATAAGCAAATAAACCACCGTATAATATTGGAGAAGTATTGCAGTTGATATTTAACAGATCCCATTCATATATTGAATGTTTTTTTGTGTTTTGTGCGTGGAAATTAGTAGCTTTTTCAATCAGACTATTTTTATAAACAATTCAACAAGTCTTTCCATTAATATTTGAATCAGCTAACAACAATTTTGTGGAAACATACTGTTTTGTTAAGAATGAACTGTTGCCTTTTCAAGAGAGATGTTTAAGTGAAGAAGCGGTATTTACATTATAACAATAGGAACAACTTTATAAACTAATATTATTAAAAAAAACGATTTCAGCACTAAGAATTGTAATCATTGTGTCGCGGAGGGTTTTAAAGTTTTTAAATCACATGCACAAAGACACCAAGATTTAGAACAAGAATTTGTGCGATTTACTTTATGGGATCGTACGGGCCACATTTATGGGATCGAATCGGCAACACGTTGCGCACAGTAGCAAATGGAATGGTGAACAAAATAGCACTTGGCTATTCATGCAGTCAAAGTTTATTTTATAGATATAGATAAGATAATTGTAAATGTTTACCTGGGAGCGGCTCTGGGCACGGCGGTGTAGACGGGCCACTCGTTGTACATGAGCGGGTCGCGGTAGTTGCTCACCTCGTTCATGATCTCCGGCGCACGCGCTTGCCGCTTCGAGAATCTGCAACAAATAACACTCATTAATAAATGTCCTGCTGTAAAAAGTAGGAACTTAGAAAAGAGGATGAAAATAGGTCTATCGCGGTCAGACTGTCACATTATTAGGTTCTAAATGCAGGTGCTCCGCAAAAGGCTAGACGACTCAGATTCATAAATATTAACCTGGAGAGAATAACCTAAAGAATACTCGTATAAGCCTAAGTTAAATGCTACTGCCCTGCTTTACGACTTGCAATTCCAGCCACTTGCGATCTGGCCGAATTGGGATTTTAACAGGGATGTTTTTCCACGCTGCTAAATTCGTACCACTGTTATCATATTATAAAGACAATCAATTTAAAAAAGTAGATCTTATAAATAGCATTCTCGTGTCACAATGTTAGCTACCATACTCCGAAATCGCTTGATCGATTCAATGATTTTTTTTATGCAGTCAGTAGGTCTGAGAATCGGCAAACATGTTTCATAATCCCCGTTTCATTTTTGATTTGGAAAGATGCATACGAAATCGCGAGCCTCAGCTAGTATATTTAAAAATATGTAGATTTAAAACAGCTGGTGTACGTCCTCATACAAACTTCCAAATATACAAACTTTATCCTCTATAATCTCATAAATTAACAATTATGAGTTTATTACAAGCTCCATTCAATCTCCGTCGTTAAGCATCTTCGTAATATCATTAGCAGGAGTGCCAGTGGCCTTAATAAAGAGATTAGCGCGATCCCTAAGTGCCAGTAACATAACATCCAAGGACCGTTCTCTCGTCACGTTTAAACTGAGGTTAGAATCCCTGTATAAACAACAAGTGGCCGTTTTATGGTTAAAATACTAATAATAATTGAAATATTAATAAAATTCTGGCCCTTTGATGCTTTTTTTTTGTTACCCGATGGAAATCCTCATGGACTTCCATCGGTCTGAGGAAGGCGACAGGGTGTTTAGTTCTTACCGGCTAAAACCACCGGAGTGCTTTTCCGTTCCCTATTATCGGGGGCCACGGGAACACTTTTGAAAACTACCGAAAACCCTTGGTCCTTAGAAGGTGCCCCAACCCATGTCAGATTAAATTTTCCGTTGCCGTCTTCCCGTTCTAACTAAAAATCTTCCACAAATATTCTAATCAGCCATGTGGACTTTATATTTCTCCTTTGCCAGATTCTTTTATTTTTGTTCTGTGGAAACCTCAAGTGTTTTCTATATGGTGTTGGTGGTATTTTCAAATAGGAAATATCTATGGCGCTTTTAAAAACTGTAAGAGCATTTCTCCTTTCTCTTTAACTATATGGGAACGTCCTTCAAATTCGCATCCATTTCATTTCTTCTGTGATACTGTTTGTTTTTAATTACAAATTTTGAAACTTTAAGGTTAAAAAACTTTCAAATTATTCAACTGCCTTCATAACACAAAACAATGAGTAACTTGGCATTCAACATTAAGTCATAACAAACATACTTGACAAAGAAAAACCATGGAATTCTTGTCATCCATTGTGTAATTGCGTAACCCATAGTCTGAAGTTTAACAAAATTATGAAATTTCAAACACAATAGCAAAGTTCAAGTTATGTCACAAAATGTTCTACAGACTATCAGGATTGTTTCAAACAACTTTTTAACCATTAATTTACCTGGACTTATGAAAAGAGTTGAAGTTTTGGGGGAGTTTTTGCAACACTGTTTTGATCCGGGTATGAATAGTTTGAGCACGTTTTGCAATTACTTTCGAACTTCTTTCGAAACGGAAAAAACTTTACTAATTAAGAGTAAAAAGTTTAAAAGGTTTCCTGGTTAAGTAAAATTCGACACGCGGCTTACCGCCACGTTTTTAAGTTTTATAGTTAGTTTTTACGCGTGTTGAGGTTTTTGGTCTGATCGCATAAGTTTTGTAGTAACTCTAAAACCATTAAAATTATACATAGAGCTCATATATCATAAACCGTTAGCGTTACATGTGATATTTCTCTAGACTGACAGACCCTGTTTATTGGTTTATTGTGAAAATAAAGGAACAGCTAATCAGAATTATGAACAGTTTTTTACCAACTTAAACCATAAAATAAAAAATATGTCAGCTTTTGATCATGTGTATGATACTTTTACCTAACAGGAAATTCTGTCAGGATATCCTACTAATATTATAAATGTGAAGGTTTGTGAGTATGGATGTTTGTTAATCTTTCATCCTCAAACAACCGGATACATTTAGATGATATTTGGTGTGGAATTAGCTGGCACCCTGGACTAATAAAAGTATTTTTTAAACCGGCTGCGTTGAAATGGATAATGTTTTGCAGCTGTAACCCGCATTTGAGAGGACAAAATCGCGAGCATCAACTACTATTTAATAATTATAAGCTTTTGCTTTTTCGTATGTAGAGGATGAAAAATGGTCTATTCATAAAAATATTAAAATGAATTGTAAAGCAATACACATATATCCACAACTGCATACATTCGACTCTTCGATTCGTGGGCGTACAAAGGCAGAAAGGTAATATTTATAAATGGCCGGTATTGAAGTTAAATGGTGTGGTTGGCAGCCCTGTCATATGCAGGAGTGCTCTCGACACAAATCGTTCCACTGAATTACCCGTCTTATGTGCTTTTGTATTTCGGGCGCAAATCGCATGATCCTAAAAGCACTTTAACTAAAAATGTACTTGGAATTTGGCATACGAATCTCTGAAAATTCATGTCGAAAATAATGCAGAATGATTTTCCAAGGCATTTACTTTCGTATTAATTCTTCTTGCTTTAAATAAAGTCCTATTCAATATTATATTTAAATCTATATCGCGAAGACTGGTTCGAAGAGGCGCAAGATAGAGAGTCGTGGAAGGACTTGGGGGAGGCCTTTGCCCAGTAGTGGGACACTATAGACTAACAAAAAAATTTCAATAATTATTATAAATTCGAAGTGACTTTGTCCTCCTCTCTTTCCTCTAGGCATGCGATATTTCTACGGGTGTTCGCGCTGATTACTTATACGTATGGTATTTGTAAGTCAATTAATTAGAACTTGTCATTTCCAAACATTTGAGAAATTGGGTGATTGACTAAATATAATGATTAATTATGTCAGATGGATAATCAAAAAAACTTTGAATACGTGATATCTTATACTTTTTTTTTGATTAAAACAATAAAAAAATCAAGATGAAAGGTATTAAAGGGTGAATCTTATGGAAGTTGGGGTTATTAACGTCATTTGCCAGTAAAACGTGTATTGGCGAATGACGTAACACGAAATTTCAATTCACAGATTCGTATTCATGTTTTTTAATACGCGATGAAACAAAAATACGTGTTCAATATTTTTTGTAAATCTATCTGATGGACCAATTAGTCTTCTCGTTTTTTTTTGTCAAATACCCTATTCTATCAGTTTTAAAGCTTGTTCATTTGTTGACGAGTTTCATTGAGCTTTAATAGTTGAAATACTCGTATAATTGTATTGGACTATGCATGAATTGTAAGAGAAAAAACCTAGTATTTTTAACTGCGACACACGATATAAACTTAGCCCGCGAATTCATTCTAGTGAGATACATACAAAAATAAAATACATATAAAATTCTCCTATCACAATGTTCGTTCTTGACTCCTCCGACTGGACTGATTTTCTTAAAACTTTGTATATGCATTCAGGTCTGAGAATCGGGCAACATCTATGTTTTACCCTCAGTACAGTTTCTTTTTAAATCTTTTACTTTTGCTTCCGTATTACAAATCATAGGAAGTCGCGGGCAACAACCAGTTTTAATATATCTATCGATACATGATTAAACAAAAAGTATACAGAATATCCATAACGTTCAGAGGCTTTTATCTCTCTCCTTTAGATAGAACCTCTTTTCTACCGAGCCTTGTATCGGCGCTCTGACAAAGCCGGCATCATTACCGCTTCCTCTTGTTATATCACATTATATTCCACTCAGAACGATGGCTTTTATGTAAGCATATCGTTTTCTTGACGCTAATCTCCGATCATTATAATATCTAGAAGGTTTAACGTCGTTATTTTTTATTGTTCATTCTTTCTTTGACAGGCTCTCTCGATAGGCTTGTTGGTCTAGTGGTTAGTGGCCCTGACTGCTGTACCAGAGGTCGTGGGTTCGATTCGTGTCGGGTGGGGACACCCGGGACAAATGTTTGTTTGATTGGCTTAAAACGGTTGACGCTTTTCAGACGAGCAGAGGGCTAAATAGACGACCCTGTGAAACTCTCTAAAAGTCAAAAGATATATTATGAGGTATGACCAGATGGATGGAAATGACAAATTAACCAAGGCTCTTTTCACATATTGCCACATTGCAATTTTAGATGAGGTTATGAGAGTGACGTGAGAGTAGACGTAAAAGAAGAAGGAAAAGAAAAGCCTATATTTTTTTTTTATTTATTGTATCGGTGACATCCAAAATTCTTAGTTAAAATAAATTCCTTAAAATCGCTAACACTTGTCAACACAAACTTGCAAAACCTTGTTATACCGATATTTCTCTCAAGTTTAGTTTAATGGCATCAAATAACTTTGTGGATTGTTTCAAGTTTACAAAGTGTAACAATTAATATCAAAGCAGGTTTCAATATAACTGTTGGGGGGTGGGGAGGAGGGATATCGACTATCTAAATTCTAGGATCGTTGTGAAATCGCAATTATGTAAATGGAAACGCAATGATATTTTATCGGAATACCGGGGTCTGTTTAGTGATATTACCCATGTAAAGATAGCGATATATTCTACGATTCACACATTTTTCTTGGTAAAGCGTGGAATCCTCTTGGACACCCCTCTCTTGGGGGAAGAAGTAAGTAGTGTCAGAGTCTTACTGACTAAATCTGAATCATTGTGCAAGGCCAACTATGTGGGACCACCGTCCAATGCCAACCGCGGTTTTGGTGCATGCTTATGCGTTACAATTCATCAGCATCAGAGGAAAAAAGAATAGAGTAGTAGGAGAATTTATCTCCCATTTGCTTTTCCGGATGGCGATTTAAAATTTTGCCATTAAATTTTTATCACTGGTACCTAAAAAAGCTAACTTGACGACTTTTGAAAAATGATCTAAGTTCGAATCTACAACCTACAGCTTACACTGCACACGAAGCCGTTTGTTGCATTCCTAGACCACGAAAACGAATTTTAAGTTAATGGTTAAAAATACAATGTATTACATTTCATGTTGAGGAATATTTATTTAACACCACTGGATACTCAAATCTCGACATGAATACTTTGTCCAACTTACTGTGTCATTTACCTCAAAATTTGTGAAATTTGTTAACGAATTGTTGTTGAATATCACCAGTTTGTTTGTTAGTTCTTGTTATAAGGGCAGGTATTTGACCGTAGGAATGTTTCGAAGCCATTGTTCTTAGTTTTGGACGGAACAATGTCAATGTACCTAATCATAAACATTTTGTCACCGGGTATAGACGATGTGAAAGTAGAATGGACGAATAAATTACTCGTATAGAAAAAAAACAGAAAAAAAGTTGAACAAATTGGTACATTGACAAAGTTTTGTATTTTGATGTCCTAAAGACATATTCTCGATATACGACATCCTATAAATAAGATGAAGCAAATTGTGAGTGAACAAGCTTGTTTCTTATCTGTTACAGAATGTCTAGCTAATTTCTTAGCACACGCCGAGGTGCTGCTGCGGACTTGCACTGACACTCTGATCGTGTCTTTCCCAAGTCACTGGAGTCGAAAGAATCGCTTGCGCATTTTCTGAGTGACTCCACTAGTAGAGTAAACGATCCTGCCATCTTTAGTGCAGCTCCTATTTGTCAAGATTAAATTTATCTGCACTTACCTCCACATAGCCTTCAGTTGATCGCAGGTCGGCTCATCGGCCTTGGCAAGCTCGCGGTCGCGCACGCGCGCTGGCCGCGGCGACATCAGAGCATCTTGGTCGAGGCGCTGTGCAGCCACTGCGCAAGCGCAGGCTAGCACGCTCCATGCGCGGATTAAAGACCACATCCTGAAACAAAGAAATTGTGAGGTTAGATTTGTTAATAGGCTTAGACATGCTGAGTCGACACCAAATAATAATTGGGATGAGGGCAGGGGAATGATGATTTGTTGATAGGATTACAGAAGTCGTGGTTTGCAATAGCGTTCCCGTCTGGCCCCTAGAAACAGGGAATACAAAAGCACGAGGGTGGTTTTAGCCGGTAGGAATCCGGCATGCTCCTCCTCCTCCCTACGGCGGAGATAATCCATGTAGGGTTTCAATCAGGTAATAAAAACAGGACGCAGAATAACATGGAAGGAGCTGTTGGAGGTTTTCGCTCAGCAGTGGGACACTGTAGGCAAGGAAAAAAAAAACGCTTACAGGATAGCAGAATGTGTCGCTGGAAGGAAAGGGATAGAGGTTCGGAGAAATTCACCGATGTTACTTGGGTTTCAAGGTTTGCGGCGTAGAGCGTCACCTTCAGTTCCTAAATCCGGATTCAACTGAGTATTTATGAACAGAATGAATGACGAACTATTTTTGGGCTCAAAATCCCGTGATTAGCAGCGTTATTTTCAAAACACTCGGTAGGTACTTGCGTTATAACTATAAATAGCAAACCATTCAGGAATTTACTAAGTTGATTGTAAGATACGGATTAGCCAACAAACTAATACATTTATTTATAGAACTTATTAAAGCCCATGTGGGATGATCTACCTACGTGAATACAGTGTAACTTAAAAGCAAAGATCAGAAGGCTAGTTATGAGGACTAGACAACTAATAAACATACTTATATCTCAGATCTCTAAATATATACACATTATTATAAATAAATTATACCCAGACACAGAAGAAATGATCGTGATCATCACACAAACATTTGTCCTGGGTAGGGATCGAACCCACGACCTCCGGTATAGCAGTCAGGGCCACTAACCACTAGACCAACAGGCCCGTCACTTAGATAAGTGACGTCTTAAATGTCCATATGTGTTATATCTCTACATTCTACTTGACAATGACACAAGGGCGACTTTTTGCTATGCGTCGTTCTAGCCTTTGTTACCTATACTGTTATACGCTTCACGTCTATTCTAGTTTCCGTCGTAATAAATACAAGTATGTTATCTATTTCTATGTCATAGAAACTTGTCAAGGTAATATTGGTAATATGAAAGTTGGATGGAAATATGTGGTATTAGTTACGAAGTTGTGTTAGCTGATGGTGGTATTAATAACTCGTAGAGTTCCGCGGTTTTGTTTATTTATACCTGAGTTAATTTTACCTTAGTTACGAACAAAAGTATCGAGTCAAGATCAATTTTTTTGCAGGGTTAATTGACATCTAAGCGGTCGGTTCTACATACATAAGCTAATTTAGAAAAGAGAAGGTGCTCTCCGACGTACTCTACACCTTTTGGCTTATCATAAGTGATTAAAATATATTTTTTGCATCCTCTTAAAAGTTTTGAAAGCCAGTGGTATACAAGAGAACCGCATTCTAAATCTACCAACGACGCGGAAGTGGCAAAAGTTATTCCCTACTTCGATTTTTCACACAATCATTTCTATTTACTCTTTCCCACCAAAACCTGTAGGCGTACATACAAAAATAGTTCCCTAGCACATTTCATAATCAATTTCGATACGAAAGTCATCGTATCGCCCAAACTTCCAACAAAATATTTTTTCCTTCTATTTTGGCGTGAGGGAGGGTATGATCGAAGTCGCCCACGCCCACTCCACTCTGTGTACACAGGGCTGTCACGCTGAAGTAAACCCGACCTACTTTACACCTAGGGCTGTCCGGAACCATCAAATACTAGTATACATTTGAGGAAATTGGGACTAATTGAGGTGTTGTTTGAATTAAGTTGATTTAATTCGAGAATTATAATTAAGGAGGTTTGGTTTAACATTTTTGGATTGTTAAAATTTCAAGTGGTAATTAAAAGTGATTTTGTCTTGATTGAATTAGTCGTTTTTAAATTGTGGCTGAAAACAGATCTCAGTGGCGTGCACTTGGAGACGCCTATGTCTAGCAGTGGACTGCGATAGGCTGATGATGATGATAATGATGATGAGATTGTCACGTTGTTGGGGTAAAAATCATCTATTGTTTATTGAATTGATATTTCGTTTAAAGTATTAACTTACCTATAAATCATGTAAGTTACTGCAACTACTGGATGCAATACAACTCCTATTTTTAAAAGCTTTTATTTAACTTGTAATGTATGGATATTTGTGTGTTCGGGTGAAATCTTTGAACTCAATTTTGAAGTAGATATATTCAACCGTTTGTGCTGAAATTTTGTGGACGCATTTTGTTTGGATGACAATATATGATAAGATATGTGACGTCATTCCAAATTCAATATGGCGGATCATACAAGATGTCAGAACAGTTATATTTAATCCACTTATACAATATGGGTATCAAATGAAAGGGCTTGTTAAGAGTGACTAGAAAAAGAATATGACGTCATTCTGAATCCAATATGGCGGACCATGCAGGATGGCGGAATAGTTACCTTTAGTCTACTTCGACAATATGGGTATCAAATGAAAGGGCTTGTTAAGAGTGACTAGAAAAAGAATATGACGTCATTCTGAATCCAATATGGTGGAACTAAAAAGTAAAAAATAAAAAATTTTAAGTAAAAAAACTTTTTAAGAAAAAGCTTTTATTTAAACGCTCTAAAAAGAAGAAAATAAAATATTCCTTTTGGATTATACTAACAACTCCTCATTATACACAATTTATATATAATAATAAAAGCTTGTCGCTCGATTTACCACAAATTATTATGATATAAAGGAATGTTGATAGGTATGTAAACCTCGCGACAAGCTTTTATTATTATATATAAATTGTGTATAATGAGGAGTTGTTAGTATAATCCAAAAGGAATATTTTATTTTCTTCTTTTTAGAGCGTTTAAATAAAAGCTTTTTCTTAAAAAGTTTTTTTACTTAAAATTTTTTATATCTATTATTAATGACTCCCCCATCTTCGCAAGTAAGCAAAACTGACTTATTATGCATACAAAACTACCTATTGAAAAATTTTACATATAAATAATTCCACATCGAAATCAATTGCGTATTTATAAAGATCTAAGCATACAGCGAAAGTGATTTTGATGTAGTGATTGTTTAAATTAATACCAATGATAAATATAACGACCTAAGAAGTGCGAATTACGATAAAGTATTTGCATATAAAGTTTGCAAGTCTTTTTTTGTATAAAGACTGTATGGACTGCATACATAATTTTCTTAGCACTAATTACGGAAGCGCCAAAAAAATACAATCGTACACTTATCAAAGAAAATACCCTAAAAACGTCACACTACAATTTCCAGCACAGCCCTTTGTTTGCGAGTATCTCGACTGTTGAGTTTCGCACGTTGTTTGCTCAACGCTCACGCTGCGTCCAAAATGTTTATTGAGCCCAGCCATGTGTTATGTACCTGTACCTAGGACAAAGCTACCTCTCAAAGCAGGATATTTGAGGATGTTGCAGAGAGACAGCGATATACCGCTTGTAGAAGCATCTCGCTTACACAATGACAGTAGTGTAGATGTATGAGATAATAGTAAGCAGAGGTGTCGAGTAGAGGGCGCCACTGTCGATTTTGGGACACGTTTGTTTGTGCAAAGAATTAACATCGTTAATGGGTTTATTATCTGGTGTTAGTCTTTTCTTTCTTGTTGTTAGGATTAAAGATGAACCAAATAATCAACGTTTAAATTACTTAAATGCGTGGAAGAGGCCACACTAAAAACTACTATTGAAATGAATTATCGAATAGGAATGTGTGTTCATGCTCTTGAGCTAATTCCGTCATTGATAACATAACCTAGCTAGAAAACACTTTTTTACTGGGACTGGTCCTTAATGCATCTTTGTACAAAAATTTAATATTATGTTTTGGTCTATGACATTCGAAACGATGCTTAATTTTTAATGAATCCTAACTCTATATTCTACTTCTTTACTTCTATAAAATTATGCTAAACTATTCACTAATCAATCTTTAAATACCTATATTGACACGAATTTGAACGTAAATTCAATTTATTGAACGATTCGGAATATTTATTGGAAAGCCTTTGAAAGGGTCAGAATTCTACCGTGCATAGCGCAAAGTTGGAGTTCTGCGGGAGTTCAGCTTTCGAATCATTCAAAGAATGAGTTGAAGGAATGTAGAGTGAATGAAATGATCGGTATGGATCGCAGTATCTGACTTTCAGTTTGGTATGTACGAAATTTATATCGATTATATTCGTTCGTTGGGCTAGAAGTCGTCTAATAGTGTAACTAGCTGTTGGCCACGACTTCGTATGGGAATAAATAAAGAAATTGAAGATAAAAAGTAACTGAAGGCCAATTCTCAGACCTACTGAATGCATATACAAAGTTTTATAAAAATCCGTCAAGTATGAAATAGTTTCGGAGAAGTATCGTAACTAACACTGTACACAATAATTTTATATCTGGGATTTGGTTGGTAAATGTTTGAAACGCTATAGCTAGTCGTAGCCTCTTTTCACGTAATTAACAAAACAAATCTAATTATTTCGGCAGATCAGATATTTCCGATAATCATTGGATAGTTACATGTATTGTTTTTTTCAACTAGACATGCTGCACTGACCCCATATAATAATTGGGATAAGTGTAAGGGAATGATGATTGGTTATATGTATTTTCTTTCATATTTTTTTTACTGCCCTTTTTAAGTTATTCTTTGTCTGAGTATGAAATGGTTTACACCTACTCGTATGCTAAAATTAAAATAGATACATCTGAGGTCAATACATTAAGATTTTACTTGGAAAATAAATTACCCAAACCACTTTACTTTGCTAGTTGTGGCAAAATTAATTAGATACTTCGTATTGTATAAATTCTAAATTAATTAACAGTAGCGATAAAATGTCTACACAATTTATTATCTAGAAAGACAGTTAATTGGTGCTAGGCTAGCAAACATTTTTTGTCCAAAAATGGTTTATTTTGACCTTGGGTTGGTTAAATTGCGTTACCAAAAAAACTGTATCTTTTGACATACTGTTATGGTCATTTATAGGGTTTTGAGAAAAGCTGAAAAGTATAATGTAAAACTTAATAGCTTTGATGTACAAAAAAAAAAACTTATTAATAAATGCATTGCACGTTTATATTTTGTTAAGAGAACGAAAATTAACGCGTTACACGTATTTACCATTAATATGTTCGAAATGTAATGCCATAAAAGGTAAATGTTTAAAAAAATTATATCTTGCCTATTTTAAGTATTTCAATTAAAATAGCCAAAATAAAAGACTCACAGTAACTCATACCCAAAATAACACATTAATACACGACTCACAGTTCATTAAGAGATAAATATTTTACTTATAATCAAAGTATTCAATGTAACATTGTAATCTCTCTACAACAAGATGGAAAAACAAAAGTTAACCTTTATAACACTTCAAAAATTATCAACCAGGATCTCTTTACTGAATCAAACGCTTTTGTTTACGAAGCGGCTTTTTTTGTCGGCATACACACCGGCTTTTGATGTACAACCCTTTGAAACAAGTGCAAGGATCATTAAACTCCCTAATGTTTACGTGATCACACCTCATTGGTCAAATTCGTGTACAAGAGCTGATAATACCGCTATTGTCCTTTATCTTTTAAGCTTTAAAAATGTTTTTTTTCGGATTATACAGTATTACAATGGCTTTTGGTTGGTTTGTTATATTTTTAATACCGCTTATGTGCTTGGAAATAATAAAAATCCTAATAAAAGCAAGAACAGACTACTGTTTTCCCGAAAATACAATTTTGTGGCAGAAATTGTACCTCTACACAATACACGACCTCTACACGATACTTGTCAGGGTATTAAATAGCCCAATTAGCAGTTTTCACGGGCAGATATGGGCATAGTCGTATAATGATAATTTTTCATCAGGTAACACCCGAAACTTTGATAGCCTAGTGGTAAGACCGCAAGACTGCCAAGCCAATAGTCTCGAGTTCGATCCCCATGGCGTGCACCGACTTTTCGAATGTTATGTGCGTTTTAGAAATAAATATCAAAGCTTCAGTGTTTTGGAAAGCATGTAAAAATGTTTCCTGTGCCTCTCCCTCTCCGGTTGTGTCGGATTGCTGTCCCATCGGGCTATGAGAGTAAAAAAACAGAGAGTGCACTTCTGTTTGCGCTTACGCTTGTGCACTATAATATGTCCAGCGTAGCTGGCTGGTGTCACAGTAATAGCCGCCGAGGCCGAAATCGTCCTGGACATATTCATTTTTTAGAAGAGCCTAGGTACTTTCAGCTGTAAACTTTGATTGACGATAGTTGGGATCGAGTTCCCGAGGGATAGACGGAATAGTGTCAAGTTGGGTTTTGGTTAGGTCCGGTAGGTAAGCCTTAATAAGCCATAATCTTTGATTGAGGAACTATCTTTCAAATTAATTTAAATTCTTCAACACATTTAGTATGTTTATGTGAACTCGCTAAGCGCTTGGTCGACTCCACCCGTGATCAGAGGGCTGGACTGTATTTCGCGCAAAGAATTGGCATTGCCATTCAGCGTGGTAATGCGGCCAGTCTCCTGGGCACGTTTCCCGCCATTGACGGAGATGAGGATATATTTTTCGACGCTTTGTAAATATGTATTTTTTTTGTTACATAAGTTTAGTTATAAGTATAGATATTTCTTGTTTAGTATGTTTATTAAGTCAGATACATAATTAATCTACTTTTGAATATAACCCACTCTACTCTCACTCCTACATAAAATATTGCTACTCTGTAGGTATTAGTCATGAACTTTACAGAACCACAAAAAGCGTACCTCGATTTGGCTTCAGGAAATGACTATAAAATGGAATAGCAGTCGGTTGGCAGCAGCGGCTCGTATCCTGTCGGACTCAATATCCGCCGACGGATTGCCCGCTACGTCCGATCAGAAGATAACCGCTTCGAAGCGCCTACCAACGCCTCTTAAAGTAATACTAACTGTTGCCCGCGTCTTTTTACGCGAAAGAAAAGAATTTGAGGACAAAAAAAGATGTTAGCCGATTTTTAGACGCACTGAATACGCTTATAAAATTTCGTAATAATCCGTTTCGGAAGGTACTTTTCCGAAAACGGTAATTAACGTTGTGACTCGAGAATTTTATATATAAGATTAGCCACACGACCCAGCTTTGCACGGGTGAAATACTGGTGTATTACACATATAAAACTTCCTCTTGTATCACTCTATCTATTATAAAAAAACCGCTTTAAAATGAGTAGCGGAAATTTAAAAATTTAAGCGGACATTTAGACAGACAGCGACAGCGACTTTATTTTATACTATTTAACAAATGAGATACTACACTTCGAGAACCACTCTATACATTGGTGAAAACGGCATAAAAATTGGTGCAGTAGTTTTTGAGTTTATCGCGGACAGACAGACACGGCGGAGGGCTTTGTTTTATAATATGTAGTGATTATTGCGGTTGTGGAAGCGAGATGCTACTTTACGCCGTGTAGTAAACCGTCTTTCTCCCACAACTGCAGTAATATTAAAAGGTAAGCCCTCGCTCATGAATAAAGAACCTGAGAATTGAATGGAATAATTAAAACAGGATTAATCAACGATTCTTTTTATGGTAATTAGAGATTTGTCTTTGGCAGTTTGTAATTGGTTCGGGATGGAGTTTCGTACTTAAAAACTTTTTTTTTTTTCAAATATATTCGTCGTAGTTTAAACAGGAAGATTGAGAGCATTTCCTATTGTGACATCAGTAAAGTTAATTTACACTTCTAAAACGTTAGTTAGTTCATTTTTCCGCTAATAAATCCCACTGCTAGGCAAATGCCTCCTTCTTCTCTTGTTATCCTTTTAGTCCAACTAGGAGTATCCCGTATATGTATCTCATAAGATCATCACACCATTTTCAACCTATCATCAAGTTTATACAAGGTTTTAAATATATCAGCGTTTAGGAAAAACATACGGCCGGCTAAAAACTGTTCTACAGAAGAGAAAAAGAAAAAATATAACGGACGTCATTAGTATTTTTTTAAAACGGATAACTATAATTACACCTAAAGTATACAATTAAAGTTGTCTAAAACGATACGGGCGTCATTAAGCAAAGTAAACAGCCCAAAATAGTCACATAGTAGTGTGAAAGTCAGCTATCAAGCCAAACAAAGTCCATTAATAGTCATTGTTCTTGAAATAGTACGCAATCGGGCGTCACGCACCGGCCCGGGTCGTACCCGATCGATTACGGTTGGAGGATAGGGTTGGTACATGAAAACGCTTTAAAATTTATTGATGAAATGAGATTTTACATTAAAGCACATTGAGTAACAAGCGCTAGTTATCCATTAACTGATAGGCAAACGGCTGCTGTTTTAATCATCAGTCATATATGTTAGAGGCCACTGATGATGATGCTGATAGGCATAACATCGACTACACGGATAGCCAAGTGGTATAGGTCACCGCGCCAATGACCATTGGGCGCAACGATTTCTTTTACTGAAATGAATATGACCTGAAGCAACTTTTGACCAATTATATGATAGTAAAGAACTAATCTGATAATTGAAAATACAGATAGATTTGAAGCCTAATCATCCAGCAAAATTTGCATTTTTCGACTGTCTTTCCACAAAAAGTTGAATAGACAAACATTTATCATATCTCAATGTAACATTAACAAGATATCATTAACAACGGTTATCAAAATTAGAAAAGTGATCTTGAATTAACGCAAATTAAATAATTTTACAGTTACTTCACGTGTAACAACCCTACAAGGCAGCCTGTCAACATAATTCTCAATCTATAATGTACGTGTGAACTCATTTGTACTAATAGAGTCATCAATGAAACACCTGATCCGTAGGTCAGGTTGAAATAGAGCCTGAATAGTCAGTACGATAGGCATCTATTAGTTAGAGTTTTATCACACAAGTGGATGAATACACTGCGATATTTTAATGTTTTTAAACGGTCGAATAAACTGACCACGTTCGGTGCAATTCGATCGAAACGTCGGGAGAAAAGAAATATCGAATTATATCGCGAATAAGACCCGTGTCTTCTAAAATTTGCGATATTTTGCATGATTATGATTTTCGAAAACTGTAAAAGAGTGTCATTCAAAGGTCAGCGTTCTGTGTTTCTGGACAAGCGATAAACGATCCAAATTAATGGAAGACAAATTTAATAATAATAATATAAAAGGACGCCAGGATCGCCCACAGAAGCATGTCGGTCCATTAGTATTTTATTGGGACGCGGGCAGTCGGGCGAGGCGAATAAAACGTCTTACGTCTACTTTGCACAATATATAATCGGGATCTTATAAACGAATCAAGTATGCTAAATCACAAGACACTCCACCAATAACGTAGCGTGTGCTGGGCCTTAACTAGACCATCAGTCCTGTCGAAATCAAAATCAAAAGGTTATTATTTCGAGTACCTAGGCCTTTTCAGGCACTTTCAAAACGTTACTGACTCTAGTTGTGCGCTTCCAAAATGTCATTCTTATGGAGAAGAACCGGCAAAAAACTCCATAAGTTACTCTTTCGTTGTCGATAATCTTATAAGAGTTTCTTCTTTACATTTTGAAGTAAGGTACCTACCTTAAATCCACTATCAAAAACCTTGATGTGGGGGTAAAGTTTTGTTAACGCGTGGCCGTAGCGTTATCGCTCAAATCCGTCTGGAAGGGCATTAGAATCAATCAATATTGTAGTGTTCAACGAAATGCCACGAGTTAAATACATACGCATTAATATTGGCGGTTAAATAGATTTTGGTTGGTTTATCCATTCAGTAGCCACAGGGATTCGATGGTTTGCGTACTTTGTGCTGCTAATGATAATGTATAGGTTTTGAAAGGAGGTTGCTTTGTTTCTATAAAGTACTAGATGTTAATAGCGTCGTAAGGTTACGAGCAAATATGCATACACGAGAAAATCAGTGTTTTTTATAATATTTACGGGATTCTGTTGAGTATGTTACCCGGGATTTTTCTATTCTCGCAAGCTGTCTTTAAATTTAATCTCTCCCTTCTTTTCTTGTTTTGTTAAAGCTTGGGAGCCTGAATGTTTTTGCCAAGAAAGAAGTAGATAGAAATAGTTTTAACAAATAAGACCTTTAACAAAACCTTGACAAAACTCATCCTACTTTAAAAATTAAAACTCGTTAAGACCAGAATACTTCACGTGAAATTAATTGTCACCAGAGGTACTTGTATCTCTCTTCTTTTTAACGAGTGGTCTCTTCTTTGGTCGTATTCTACAGATGTGCTAGTTAATAAGAGCTTTTAGAGAGAAAGTACTTGGCTTAAGACTGGACATTAAAATAGAAGGTATGGCAACAAACAAGAAAAATATAGCAATATTCAATGCTTAATTATTTATTGCATTCCATATATTACGGAGATGGTAAATAATAAATATAAACGTACACTCTATATAGTATAGTATTATTCATTGGCTGTATAGATCTATCATTATTTCACTTCATAGTTTTCTTAATTTTACATACTATATCTGTCAAGTTTTATTTTCATCTGTCATTAACACTTCTTGGAACCTTTTTAACTACTGCGTTTATTTTGTTGATATTATTTCCTTAGTCTTTACTCTTTTCTAATTTCTACTCACTCTTGGCTGGATTTATTTTGGGAAATAATGTTGTCAAAGTTAGGAACAAATTGGCTTCGATAGGAAAAAGTTATGCCGCCATTTGTAAGGCTTATTAGTATTCTTCGAGCATAGTTCTCTGCCCAAATGTGTTTAGATGCAGAAATAGAACTATAGGCTAGAAGAAACTGGATTAGATGGTATCGGGACATGAAAATTTTGATGTTATATGTTAAAGATATATTCAAAATAATGTGAGAAATAGATTTGAATTTTATTTTAAAATTTGAAAAAGGATTTGTCAAAAAAAGAGAACTTGGGGATAAGAAAAGATGTTGGCCGATTCTCAGACCTACTCAATATGCTCAAAAAAAATTCAAGAGAATCGGTCAAGTCGTTTCGGATTAACTGTGCGGTAACTAACATTGTGACGTGAGAATTTTGTATACAAGATTACCTACAATTAAAGGGACACAGATCTAGATCCATATGTTTTGTCAGCCTGTCGTTACCACGTCCGGACATTGCTCTTTGCTTTGTCCACAATATTGCCTATAATACTATTGTTATTAATAGTTTGTTTACGTCACGCTTTTGTTGTCCTTTGTGTATTATGTCGGTGGCTCATTTAATTGTTTTAAGGTTAATAGTTTACTAATGAAGATTTAAAGCGCTCTCTTATGTAGTAGGGTGGAAACTAAATGATCGGACTCTATCATTTCTACCATGGATTTTGGAATGTCGAACTGAGTAGAAGACGATCTGGTCTAAAATTCATCTGGATTTCGCAAGCCAGAAAGCTAGTTTCAACAAAGTTTATAGAACAGAAAAGTAAAACTTCACAGAGCCTAGCGTGTATGTCAGTATAGTCTCTGGGCTTAATAGCTGCGTTTTACAAAGATGTATGTATACTGCAGAACGTCTTGTTGCAAATAAAGGTGTTCTGAGTATCTTAATGTGTTTTTTTTTGGCAAAATGACGCTTGCTTGTCTCAAGGGGGTTGAGCCCACGTCTAGCTCAGTGACTTGAAAAGGTAATCAATACCTCTTAGCTTTTTATACTGCAATTTGATAGAGATATATCAGACAGGTACTTTGAATCCTGCTAAATCACCTATAACATTCAATACCGAAGAGTCATAAAACCGATTAACCTCCAATAATGGTCAATATAATGGTTAACTTTAACAATAAAATGCCATAACAAAGGCATTACGTCACAAAATAGTTTCCACAATACTATTGTTGGGCTCTTAATTCTAAATATAGGAGCTTTCTGCGTTGATCTAATTTTGGACATTGACAAAGATTTAAGTTTTGAAGGTACTAGAAAAGACTAGATTTTTGAGGGCATTGGCCTGACTTTCAGACTTCAAATGAAATTAACTGCTTTATGTAAATACGTGTCTGGATTAGTTCTGTAGCGTGTTTAAATTATGAGCGTTCTGATGTTATTGCAGTTGTCTAATGCTTTTGATTAAGATAGACAAATGTGCTGTTATCGTAAAACGCTAGGAATCCCTTGAACAGCAAGTTGCACCATTGCGTTGATCCTGGCTGAATTAAAAATCATATGCTAATCGACCATTTGCCTCCAGCAGATCCTGCAGTACTTCGGTCACGTGAGCCAGATAACTTGAAAAACTCATTGTGGTTGGCCAGGTGAAATCAAAAAGGGGCTTGTGTGATCCAAATGCCTAAAGATCCTTGCCTTATAATAAAATTCCCGTGTCAAATTTGTTAGTTACCGTACTCCTCCGAAACGGCTAGACCGATTCTTTTGAAATTTTGTATATACATTCAGTACATTTGAGAATCGGTTAGGTACTATCTATATTCCATCCCTTTTATTATTTTTTTTTCGCGAAAGAATTCGCGAGCTACAGCTAGTAGCTCTATAAAAATATCAGGTGCCTACGGCCTCATGTATGTACTAAAAATACAACTGAACTGTTTTTTTTAAGTATGTGAAAAGGTAGGTATTTATTCTCGTCACACTAAGTCCTGACTATTCCATTCCCCCAGTTTCCACAGTTAGCGACATAAAACTTTGATTTACGGCCTTTGTCGGTCTATAACGTTTCATTTAGTAACCACAGTTGAACCACAGTACAATAAGAATTTACAGTATGAAGTCTTGATATAAACGGGTGCAACGCGAGTTATGCCTACGCTATTGATCGCATGATACAGTCGCGAGCGTGTCGCAGTGACGAACGGACTGTGTGTTGTTAATTTAATAAAAATGCTGTCAGCAGTCTTATCGCCATTACGTACCAACGCGGCTGTATTTATTTTAAAAAAAGCGGCCGACTTAAACTACTGTATGTATTTCACCATCATCATCATCATTCCCCTGCCCTTATCCCAATTATTATTTGGGGTCGGCGCAACATGTCTTCTTCTTCTACACGTTCCTATCTGACGTCACCCTCGCAAGCATGTATGTACTGTATGTATTTATACTGTGGCAAAACTGTTGCGGAATTGTGTCCAAATACCACTTTGTCGGTACTTAAATGTTGGAATTTTGTATTTCGTTTATTCTTCATTGTTTCACTCTAACCTATTTAATTTTGTTCGTTTTATAAGCTTTGATGTTTACAGCTATTTTCGTTGGTGAGTTCAATTGAAATTGACATTTAAAGAAAGTTTTCTCTCGTGTTCCCGAAATAGATTACAAAACTATAAATAGATTTATGAATTAACTTCGATATCAAGATAGTAGTAGTTTCACATTAGCAAAAGGTTAATGCAATGATTTTGGGCGAGGATTTTAAAAGCTACCACTATGTTTTTTGAAATGTCAAGGTTTTCCGATGTTTTCATTATAGTATAACTTCAATATTACCAGACAACTAAAGTTCATCTTAAAATGAAAACTTATCCAAAGGAAAAAAAAAGAAAAATATTGAAAAGCTCGCAAAGAAAACTTAATAAAAACCCTGTCTTCATGTTTCACTTTAAGAAAAAACAAAATGAATTAAAACTGCAAAGAAACTGATCCGAGATGAGATTTTTAAAGTCCGTTCAAATCCTCTCAAAGTTTGTAACAAAGGAAATGTTATAAAACTCCAGCATCGAATAAAATACATGTAGTATAGTATACTTAGTAAAGGTCAGGGGTTCTCAAAGTGTACGACGCTTTGAGGACCTGCCACCCACGTTTTAAAGTAATATTATTGCAGTCGTGGGGGCATAACAGCGTCTTTCACTAAGTAGAGCAACCGACCACGATTCTAATTATATTGACTGACCTCTTGGTCTAGTGGTTTGTGGCCCTGACTGCTATACCAGGGGTCGTGGGTACGATTTCCACAAAAGACAAACGTTTAAATTGTGTGCAAAACGCGATCAATTGTTCCGTGTCTGGGTGTAATGTATCGATAATATGTATGTATTTAGAAATATATTAGTATGTTTATAAGTTGTCAAGTACTCATAAGACAAGCTATTTAGTATGCTTAATGTGAGACTAGGTGGCGTTGTGTGAATGTCAAAAAATAAGTCTTATCCTAACAAACCTAATGTTATTGTCCGTACATTTTTCCGTTTCTATACAAAATAGCTGTGCATCACGCAATGACGGGAGTCCTGTTTTAGGAGCTCATAGATACAGGCGCCTTTCCGAATCATTTTAGTTGACGAAATGACAAAAGTCACGCTTACTAACGCAAAAGATTGAGAACCACTGGACTTTCCACTTAATACTTTGTAGATACTATGAAATATAATATCCAGAGTCCATATAGTCGTGAAATAGGAGTGGGCGATGCAATACGTCTCGTATTTATCAAAGTCCTAGCCTGGGAATATAAACCCTAAGGTAAGGTCAGCAATGTCAATATAAAGGTATTGCGTTTTCTCTTCTCGGAAACTGGAATAGTGTGGACTCAGTATTAAGTGTCTGTGCGATGGATTGTGTGTTGAAGTAGAATGTTGAATAGAAAGACGGTATTTTTCTTGTAGTGGTAGAAAATGGATAGATGAAGGAGTGTAGATTTGAAGTACAGTGTTTTGGTAAGAACCGGTTGTGATTTTTAATATAATAATCAAAAAAATGAACAAAATGTGAAATCCTGCTGAAAACCAGTTTGTACGATAAACACATGTTTGGTTGAATTTAGACTGGTTCTTGAAGGAAGTTGTCTATTTCCACGTACGGAAGCGATATTAAAATGATGGTCCACGCAAAGCACTTTCTTTCTAATAAAGTGAGCAAAATATATTATAGATGTGGTCAAACTTAAGTAAAGTTATTTTTCTTTTCAGACGGTACACTGAAACTGTGACGTCACTAGTTGAAAGTATTTCAATATAGCGAAGTACTTTAAGATGGCCTGGGACGGCTAGTCTTTGACTATTTGTAGACTCACAAACGACCAGAGTTAAAAATAGCTTTATTGGATTTTTCTATTAACTTTGGTATTTTAAACCAATTATAAAAGAATTTGTTTTGTTGTCTTGCTCGATATTATTTGAAACGTGGGCTTAAGACCCACGTTACAAATACATTTGATCAACCCTAGTTTAGAGGCCAAATGGATTGTAAACTCGGCCAACCGCAACTTTAAAATCAAGTTATTATTAGCATATTTTCAGGCTCTTACGAAACCTTTAGCAATAATAATAGATGTATTAGTATGTTTCAAAATGTGTTTCCTAAAGAAAAGCACGAGCAAAAATCTCTGTTACTCTTTTCTAAATAGATATGCACGATCTTTCGTGTGTTAAGTCTTGATTATCAGTTAAACCAGCAGACTTTAGTTAAATATGAACTTAATTAAAATAAAACCAATTTTATATTACACTAACTGTCGCCCGCGACTTTCCCTGCACGAATGTCGGTTGAAGCTAAAAAACCTACCCCCCCTGACGCAGTCGATAAAAATGCACCCTGTCTGTTAATCCATAATATCAGCTAACTCCATACCAAATTTCATCAAAATAAATCCAGCCTTTTGGGCGTGAAAGCGTATCGAAACCCATCCATACTTACAAAATTTCGTGCTTATTTAGTAAGAAGAATTCATTTTTCAAATCACTTATTCAGATATATTTAAAGCACTTTTATATTATAGAGATAGCGTGAAGGACCAAAATGATTAATATCCTTCAAAGGTATACGAGATTTGGAAAAAGGTTTGATTTGCGTAGAGTTGGGTGGAAACGGTCTTATCCATTCATCATGGAGTGGAATAAAAGGTTTTGTTTTGAATCGGGAAATCTTCATGCGAGGCACGTAGGCAATATAAAGCTGTTCGATGGATCCTTTTGTGATTTCCTTGGTTCCTGACAACCAGAAATGGCGGGAAAAGTAATTAAAAGTGGCTAAGTTGTTGTTTTGTTCTGTATTATGCTACTGTAGTAAAGATTGTGTGTGAATCGAAATTGGAGTATTGATCAAAACCAGTACGGAATAATCTACTTTTAATTATATTTTGTACTAGCTGGTGCTCAAATAATAATTGGGATAAGGGCAGGAGAATGCTGATGATGATGATGATGTTCGCGACTTGTCCCGCACAAATGTCGGTAATAGCTGAAAAACTGTGACCAACATTCCCTTCTAAATCAATTGGTTAAAAAGTAGCTTGTGTTATTCAAATACTTTGTCAAAATTACTCCAGCTGTTTGAGCGTGAAAGAGTAACGAATGACCCATCCGTACTTATAAATTTTCGCGTTTGTAATATTACAGGGAAAAGTGAGTAGGCTTCGTAAATGTCCAGATTAAAATACTGACAAACATGTATCTGACCATTAATAACCAAAATAAAATCGTGAAAAGCCCAATCTGATTATGATGCTATAAAAGACAAATAATTATAATTAATAAATCTATTTATAAACGATAATGTTCATCAAATAAATTAAGACCGATTTAATTTTGCTGAAAACCGACCCAATTTAACTTGACCTACACGTATCGTGCCGTACCTAAGCGGCACATAATTAATGTGGGCGTGAAAGGGGGTTGTAGGGGGTAAAGAAGGTCACAGTGGCTGGTCACCGCTAAGTAAATCATTATGTTAATGACGCAACAAGTGGTCAATGCTGTTAGCCTGTTAAAAGCGCGGTAAAAACATACATTTACGTTCTACTTATATTGGCCGTTGTTTTTTTTTTAAAGGCTTTGTAAACAAGCGTTGCAATATATGACAAAGGTATTGATAATTTTAGCTGGGAGACTAAAAAAAAAAAAGACATTCAATTCACATGCACAAAGTCACGCAGACTCAGAACAAGAATTTTTGGATCGCAAAAATTCCAGTCCTTCGCGGGGTTCGAACTCGCGACACATTGCGCTCAGTGATAATTGGCATGGTGACCTGATGACACGGCTATCCGTGCAGTCAATAATGCTTATTAAATATTCATCATTTACTTATGTATAGAATGCAATAAAAGTTCGTAAAATAGCAAGCACTAGGTACATTGAGCTACCTTATTATTCATTCGAGTTTTAGCTCCGGTCCAAAATTAGGTGATTGAACACAATAAAATACAATTACTTATTTTACATGAAACCTAACTACGACCATATAAAATCCATAGCAAATCAGCTGCGGCTATAAATAATCGTGTTCTGTTTCCTATAACGTAAGTTTTCTAAAGCATCTAATTCTCTTGAGGTTTAAGAGCCAAGAAGTTTAAAGCTTACACCGTATCGCCGAGTAGGGTCTGTTGTTCAGACAGAGTTAGGGGAGTAAGTGATGAGAATTGGAGGTTTGAGTGTTATAAATCGGGTTAATATGTGTTAGTCTTAGAAGGTATCGGGACGTTGAAAAAAATCTTATAATGAGCTGACATTTAGGAGTAAATGATAGCGGGACGTCTGATAGCGGAGAATGGAAGAAAAAATGTGTTGCGCCGACCCCAATGCCCCGGTAAAATGCTGAGCAACGCTTATTTTTTGAGTCTGTCAAGAGCCATCAAAAAACAGTTTGATAATAATAAATTAAGTAAATCCAGTCATTTCTGCCTGGGTCTGCGTCGCTTATTAAAATGTATAGGACTCACATTTCAAAAAGAGAAAGAAAGAAAAATATGTTTGTCAGAATGTAGTTACAATAGGCGTATTATGTTAAGTAGGGTCTCACAAATTCTACCGAATCGGTGTACAATCTCTATAACAATCATTTTGTTATCAAGAAATTATTTAATAAAAAATGTATTTACCTCAATTAAACGTATTTTCTTTCTTTCTTAATAACACAATGTAAGTACAATATCTTTAATACAAAATGTAAAACTATAAGTTTTCTCAATTGTAATTTAATAGAGACTCATTGACCCCACAGTCAAACCATTGCTACGGTTTTACGGTTTTTTTGTGTTGTCAAATATATAAATATGTTTATCAGTTATCTACTACTCATAATACAAATTACTCTCGTATACCTAATTTGAGACTAGATGGCATTATGGGAATGTTATTGAGGAATATTTTTTTTACCAAAAACTTCAAAAATAAAGAAGAAACCGCTGTTATTCTTTAACTTGGACATCTATAACCCAAGTACCCGTAAAAACGTCAAGGCAGCACTCTGGATAACGAAGGGGTTACTAAAAATACACGTCTTTGGTACTTTGTACCGCTGTGTGTTGTCTTAGTGCCTCAAAGGGGGATTACCTAAGAAACTGCTTAATGTATGAGGACACTGTTTTTAGAGGACTGGAGTCTCTCCTAAGTAAATGTGGGGTATTTTTGGAATGTATTATAATGTCGATAGGAACATTAAAACTTATATTTAAGGTAAAATACTAAGCGTCAAAAAATATGTCGTCATCTCCGTCAATAGCGGAAAATGTGCCCATAAGCATAACAGCCTGAGGCATTACCACGTTAAATAGAAATGCCAATTATTACTGCAAAATACAGGTCTGATCACGAGTAGAGTCGACCAAACATTTTTGTGTGCGGGATTCAGAATTAAAATAATCATAGTACTCAGACGTGCGCGACACAAAACGAATAATCGTGTTTATCACACAAACATATGTCCTGGGTGGGGATCAAACCCACCTTCAGTACAGCAGTCAGAGCCACTAACCTCTAGACCAACAGGCCTGACAACTATGTATTTATGATACAAAATTTGATTATTTAGCTATATTCAGCAACACTGAAAGTCTAACACATCTTGTATAAAGGCTAAAAGAGCAATTATAAGCTTGTAAGTAATTGCTTCTGAAGGACTAACAAGTAGAGTTGTAGCTTCGTTAGTTAGTATTGAAGAGACGGAAACCATTTAACTAAAGCTGTAACTATCGTCAGCCGATGGATATTTAGTTCAATCTAAAGTTAGAAACTGCTTTTGCTTGTCTCTTTGCTTAGAAAGTATATCGAAGGGTAACGAGCTATTTGGTTTAAGTGACATTTTGGGTAACATTGAGCTGTAATACGCGTTGAATACTAGGTATAAAAGTTTTTAAAAAAGTTATGAGAATCGACAGTGCTATCTATAAAGCAAAATATATTGTAAACAGTTTTGCCCACAGCAAAGACGTCTCCCAAATCTTTCTAATCTTTTATGCCAAATTCTTTGAATCCTTCTATCTATTAAAAAAAGCCGCATCAAAATCCGTTGCGTAGTATTAAAGACTTAAGCGGTCGAAGGGGCATGAGGACAGGAAAAGCAACTTTGTTTTATACTATGTAGTGATGACGTTTAAAACAAATGCAAAATATGATTAATCGATAGTTTTTGTGCGTACCTACGTATCTCATTTACCGATTTTAATTCGATATAAATATACAAGTTAAATACGATACTTATTTATTTAAAATTCAATCAAAATCTATTTACACGTCCTTTGAAGCGACTGTTGTCAAACATTTAAAACTAAATAGTAATATATCATTTCTGTGAAACCTCAAATATTTAATTCACTGCTAATTTTAATTAAACATGAAAGTTAATTAATAATGCATTAGACATTCGGAATATTCACACGACTCCCACACGGAGCTTACCCGGATAAAATTCCGTTGAAACTGGTGAAATCCGGTTGAAACGGGTTGAAATCCGGTTGAAACCGGTGAATTCCGGATGTGAATTAATTCAGTGAATGCAGCTGTGTAAGTTAGTACCGGGTGCAGAGATTAGGCGAGTCGTTTATGCCGTTGCCGTTTATCTGGCATTTGCAACGCTTTTCAGTATGAATGTAACAATGTGTGGAAGTAAGATAGAATTAACTTGTTGCTTAGAAAACGAATACGCTGGGTTATATTGAAGTGAAAAGTGTAATCTTAGTCTCGTCTCTCTAAGATTCTATTACTTGAATAATCTTTATATACCTATTTTATTTTAAACTGAACAGGGAGGTTTGATAGGAGAAAGGGAAGGCCTTTGCCACAGTGTCAGTTTGCCAGCAGTGGGATCTTATGAAAGCTACAAAAAAAAAGGATTTTTTTCTTGCTTGGGCAATTAGAAAGCTATATAAGAATATTATGTTATGGGCGAATAAGCCTCCTATCGCACGTAATTCTTCAAAAGCTCCTGCTTAGTAGCCTAATGAGTTTTGAGATTGACATGACACAGTGAACTGACAGGCAATGCATGAATTGCTAACCATTTTTTTCTGTTACCCGGTGGAAATCCGCATAGACTTCCATGCCCTGGGGTGCGAAGGGGTGTGCTCTTACCAGCTAAAAGCACCGGAGTGTTTCTCCGTTTTTTTATTGTCGGGGGCTGCAGGAACGCTTTCGCAAACTACCGCGAATGAATTTACTTAATTACTTTGACGTACTCGTACTAAACTATTTGTTCTATATGGATTAAACTATAGCAAGTTACGCATAGGTATATGTATCTTCATTCGCATGGTGATGGTGACCTATACCACTCTTTTATCCATGTAATAAAAATTCAACAGAAAAAGCTGTCTATAAAGGTGCTATTTTTCCCCGATACCTATTAACACCTCCGGTTTTCCAATACCCCGAAATTTAAATTCGTATTCGTTTCATGTCAGTGCTATTTTTAGAACTGCAGGTTTCTTTTTAAATCTTTTTTTTCAGTTGTCACATCGCGTCACACGCATTTTGCTGGCTGGTCACAAAAGGAATATTTTTTACTTTGTTTTGTTTTGATTTTTTATTTGATGGTTTTTGAAATAATTGCTTTAGATAGACGTTAGCGTGCTTCTAAAATTTGTAAAAGGGCTTTTAAGATTTTTGTTGGTTTATGTTTTCTTTACATATGAATCACGTTGTATACAAAGCAAGTAATATTTTTTTTTTTTAAATTGGTAAAAACGACGAAACCCTTTTAAGGTTCATCGTTAAAATCGATTTGTTATACAAATAAAAAAGAATACTAAACTTAGAAGGTAAACATAGATGCATACAGTTCTCAGTACTATTTTTGGCTATTTCAAGCAAAGCCGACCGAAATATCAAATCCCAAATATACGAGTAAGTTTCATATGTTCATGTACTAGTTAATTAGTTACACGAACCGCAAATGTAATTCCAGGCCATACAGTAATGCAGCTACCTTTGCGAGTGGGTGGGATTAAGCTATTCAATACCTCTACCACGATATCTTACAGTAGAACCGTTGTCGTTGTGAAAGAGAGACGGCCATTTCGGCCACGGCGGCCAGTGTTACTATGAAACCAGCCAGCTACGCAGGGCATATTATAGTGCACAAGCGTATGCGCAAACACAGGTGCACTCTCTATTCCTTTACCCTCATAGCCCGATGGGACGGCAATCCGACACGACCGGAGAGAGACCAGGCGCAGGACCCACGTTTTTACGTGCCTTCAGAAACACGGAACTGTGATATTTATTTCTAAAACGCACACAACATTCGAAAAGTCTGTGCGCGTTGTGAGGATCGAACTCAAGACCTCTAACTTAGCAGTCCTACAGTCTTACCACTAGGCTATCACAGCTTCATACCATTTGTATAGTGGCCTCTAGCTCCCACAAAGGCGAGTCCTGTTTTATGAGTTTCGTGGTACTAGGTCCTTGTGCGTGGGTGGGTTTCAGACCAAACACATTATCTGTACAAATGTGAGGGCAACGTGTGTTCGCCCATACATTAGTTTGATGCGTAATTTTGAGATTATTACACGGTTTGTTTTGATATATTGTGTAGTAAGTCACGTTTGTGAGTAGGTTTTCGATTTTGAAGGATAGATAGGTACTGTTTTAGATATTTGTTACGCAACTGTTAAAAAAAGGGGTATAGTGTTTTCAGGGTTCGATAATATTGACACCTATGTTTTAACTTCAAGAAAATTCTGTTCAACATTGACTCCAAAAAAAGAATCAGTGTAATACTATTTTTGAAAGAATAAAAAATAGCGAATGCTCGTCAGTCAGGGAGGCAGTATATTGTAATGTAATGCAATTGTAATATAATGTAAAGTCGAATTTAAAATGTTACGTTACACTGTTACATTACGTGTTGATGGAGGACTTTTAGGCTCTGCGTACACGAGGTAATACAAGTCTTCGATACCGACAACTTAAGTCTCTAATCGAACATACAAACTCATAGACCATCTTACATATTAGAACATTGCGTAGCCTTGTATACAAAGATCCTTATTATATTTTTTTTAATATCCTTCACATTAAATACAATCGGGAAAAGGTATTCATGTGTGACGTCACGTGATATTGTGACGTGATTACCTTGTCAATACGTGCAGGGTGTAAATGGTTTAAAGGGAAATTTGAGATTGACGTATGAGCTTTTATCATATTTGTGAGTATTGATGAAATTTTTATGAATTCAATTCTTTTGTGTCATGTATCTATTATTAGCTTGATTTTGTCTGAATTTTTACACCTGCTTCGTATTAGGTGTCGATATTAATTTCTATATTTAATTAAAAAAAGTGTCAATATAATTTGTGATTATCTAAGAAAGCAAGCTCAACAGTAACATTTTGAAAGTCCTTGAGACGGCCTACTCGAAATAAAAATCTTTTGATCTTGATTTTGAGTAAGAAAACGCATATCAGGCTACAACATTCGAAGAGTCGGTGCGCCTCGTGGGGATCGAACTCGAGACCTTTAACTAGACAGTCCTATGGTCTTACCACTATCACAGCTTCAAAATGATAAGACAATTTTTAAACCAAAAATATTCAAGAATACTTTTTCGATTATTTCAGTAACCATCACATATTATTATGTAAATCTGATTTTAACTAAGCCTACATACAAAGGGTAACTGTATGAGACTATTATGTCACTCCGACGCCGCCCGCTAACCAGTTTATCCCAGCCGTTGTCAAACTAGAGAAAGCGGATATAACCGGATTAAGCCGGTACCCACGCGTGTCAACGCTGTAATTATTTTTAGATGGAATATTCACATTGATGGTACATCAAATTGAATCCCTAAAGCAAATTGATTGAGAGATTTGCGCTGATGGAATCCGAATGCGATGGTGATAAATAGATTGTAAGACTTTTCTGCTTCATTGTACTCTTATGTGAACGTAATTGGTAATGTACACTCGTTTACAAAGGTGTTAGCGTAATCGGGAATTGCGAGGCAATTATATTGGTAGGTATTACGTACGGATTTTAAAGCGGTTTATTAATAGATAGAGTGATTCGAGAGAAAGGTTTATACCTATGTATCAGTGTTTCACCCATGCGAAGCTGGGGCAGGCTGGGGTAAATAATAATAATAGATCTTTTAAAAGACTCTTTTTCTCTTCACAATACAAGCAAACGAGTAATTATTGTAAAATAGTCACCTTTTTACCAATGTTGTTGGTCAATGGCAGTGGCAATCATTTATCATTGAGGCATGCTGACAGCGGTCGGTGGTTGGACAAGTCCTCACGTTGACATGTGATGGGACACGCTGAGAGGAGCATAAAACATAATATTGGAATTGGAATATATTCCAATTATATTAGCTTCCAACATTTGGAATCCAGGTTTTCTCACGATGTGTTCCTTCACCATTTGTAAGTAGTGTCAGTTGTCATAGAATGTTTAAGAAAGTTTACATATACTTTGAAAAAGTCATTGGTACTGGCCAGCGCTGGGGATCGAACCTGCGCCTCGTCGCATAAAATCCATACATAGAACCGCAAGGACACCACGGCAGTACACAAATACTCCTCACAAATGTATTATAATAAATAAAAAAACGAAAAAAATATCATATGTAAAAGAGAACTAACTCATTATCATCATTCCCCTGCCCTTATCCCAATTCTTATTTGGTTTTGGCGCAGCATGTCTTCTTCTTCTACACGTTCCTATCTGTTGTAATGGAGAACTCACTAATCCTTTTTAATTAAAATGCTCCAAACACTATTTCCATATCCTAAGAGAGTTCCAAGAAATAGATCGTAGGCATTATCTCCAGCACTGCGTGGGACTTTATCAGCTAATAGTGCATAAAAGCTTCACCGAAACGTGGGCGTTACTGCGCAGTATAAGAATATACAGTATGATGTTTTTATACGTTTTATGTAAACGAGCACAACGCGCTTATGCCTACGCTTTCGGATCGTGGCACCCGCTTAGCATCCTACAGACGCAAAGCGTATCGTACAGACGAACGGATCGTGTGTGGTTGAAGTCATTAAAATTCTTTAGGTAGGCGGCTCTATCGCTGTTATGTGCTGCGCGGCGTTCGGCATTTATTTTTTTAGAAATAGACGATCCTACTACTGTATACATTTACACTGTGTTGGTTTCGATACCCTTCCTACATCTTCGTGGAATGCAAGCGTGGTAGTATGAAATAAACCAATATTTTATGGAAATTACATTCGGAGTATTCAATAATACCTATATTCGGGGAAAAGCTAATTATTTCAAGGCGAATGAATTACTGGAATTTAAACCCTATGGGCGTGTTTTTAGAGTCACAATCCCGTTGTGTACGTCCATTTTCGATTCTGAATACTAACATAAGTGATAGCGATGCTCGATATCAATTAATTTTAATCCGGACTTATGTACTATTGACGTATTTCATTTTCAGTAGTTACAATGTTTTATAAATCCGTTACTGAAAACTCTTTACTCATTTTATTCGTAAGCCGATTAATAAAGGTATATGAGGCAGAGAGAATCTGGAAGAGAGAGAGGTGGATTCATAATTGCAAAATTATCGTTCAAACAGATCAGAGTCCGACTCGCGACCCCGCCGCAACGTCAGCTCGTGGTCGGAAACTAGTCAAGTTATCAAAATGAATGTGAGTAAACCGCATAATTAACAGCTATGTGAGTATTGACTATATGTCCTAATGGCATCACCATCTTTTTTTTTCCGTAGTGAAACGCTAATGACTTCAACCCACGCTGAGGGCACGGCGTGGGGATATGTCGGACTCCCACCGACTAAAAACACCTCGGGCCCCTTCTACTACTTAAGCCAGCGTCACGGGATCACTCGCGCATGCTCTGGCCCTGGCTGGATCACCATCTGTCTCTTACATTTTTCAAGTACAGGTACAATAGACCGAAGAGCGTCCTACATAAAATTTGCCGAAGCTAACATGTCCTTTTTATTTAATTAAGGAGGTTCTCTCATATTTGTAACATATTAGCATGTCCTTTGTTTGAACAGACATAACATTACTAATAACTTTATCAACCCTCAATAAACTTTAAGTGTTGTCGTAAACGTTATTCTCTAATATATTTACATACACCCCGGGTTTTCCGGTAGGTGAACGATGCGGGTTTTGTTGTAACCTAAACGAAACTACGTGTTAAGATTGTCTTAAAAATATGTTTATTATCTCAAAACTGTTGGGTATTTGAGTGACTTGAGTACCGAAACGAATTAATTTTTTTTCTTTTATCGCGTAAATAATAAATAGAGACGTTACAGTGACTTGAAATCTCGTGTAAGACGTCGCACGAAATTTCACGTTTAAAGGCACTTTTTAAAATGACGTCCATTATTTCAACCATCAACTCGATTTATTAAATCATCTTTGATTCGTTCGTAACTTGTTATTAATTTGATGAAAGAAAAGATACGTATGCAATGGTTTTTAATGGCTGAAAACAGATCTCAGTGGCGTGCACTTGAAGAGGCCTATCCCCAGCAGTGGACAGCGATAAGCTGATGATGATGTTTTTTTGGAAATCTATCTGACGAACTAATTCGATTTTTTGTTAAATAACCAATTATGTAACTTCGCCAGCTTTATATGAATAAAGTTAATACAAATGAACGAACAATATTGATTTCCAACTATTTCTTTGCTAAACACATTCTACAAACACTTTTTATTACAAAATCTATTAAACCTTGCAGAAAACAGTACATTCACCTTTGTATAACATTAGCAACATCCAATACAAACGTTAATACTCGTCTATTCGTTCAAATAGCTAAGAAAATAGTCTTTAAGTTCGCTCTCAAACTGCAATCACAGTTTCAAGTGGAACAGACGGACGAATAGTTTACATATTTTAAATGCAAAAGTTATGTAGACTAGACAAATGACTTTTCTTCTGGTAAAGTCAGGTAGAAACTTCTTGTGAAATTTTGATTATGTTTGAAACTTTTTAAGCGAAAAAGAAGGTTTTTGATTTGTCGAAATCTTTTTTTGTATGTGCATCGATTAATCAACGCATCTGGACTGATTGCCTGCAAGATCTTATTTTGGGTTATGGCGATAAGTATACTTCCCGGTAGTGGTTTCATAGACCTTAGGTCAGGATCTGATGATCCTAGAGGTTTTGCGGAAACTTAAACGTTTTTTTTATACTTCTTATAGCTATTTTCATTGAGTATTTTAAATTACAATTATTTTAAAACAACCTCTTGGATTTCTCCGCTTCATATATTCCCATATGAAAATAAAACCGAAACAAGATTCTTTTATCATATTCAATAACCAAATCCCCTCAAATCTCAATCTACCTTTATAACACCAAGAATAAAAGTCAAAGACGAAAAAATCTTGAACAAAATCTACATTCACGTAAAACAGAACTTGAGTTATAACGTAAGAGCGACAAAGCGGAGATACATAATTCAAAGATCTTCGGAAAGCAAACAAAGCGATTGCTTTCACTGTGTACACGTAAAAACAATATCAACGGGATTTGCTTTGACCTTTCTTTGGGGTTTTCAGGGGTCTGTATCTGAAAAGGAAAAACGAACGAATTTTTTTTTGTGTCTGGCAAGACCGTTTTTGGGAATGCGTGGAGGTTAAGTAGGTTATCAAGTTGAAGAAGAATACTGTCTACGATCTCCTGAGGTTGGATAACGATCCCATGAAATGGAGTAAAAATACACTTCTACAATATGTAAAAAAAGGTTTGGCCATTTATTTAGGAGAAACGCATATTTCGACACCCTCATGTGAAAACCTCATAGGTTTCTTCTCGTTGACCTAGAACGTCGTATTTGGTAAGTGGCAGTGAGAAAAAGTCCCAAAACTTTGCAATAAAATCTCACCGTTTCCCGCTAATGACAGAGATGCCGTTATTATTTTTGACTCTTTGTAAATATCATATTTTTGTCTTAAAATAATTGTTGATTTTAGATTCTAATATTCTAGTTCATTAAATCTTAAATCGATCTTCATACGGAACCTTCGATCGGCGAGTACGACTCGCCCTTGTCCGGGATTTTCTTCGAGGGTCGGGATTGAAGGGTTAAATTCTATGATGATTATATTTTATTTTCGATTGTCTCGTATCGCTTGTCAAAGGAAACGTGAGGATCTGACGGTTTTCAAAATATTCATGGTTCATTTTTACGGAAGGAGATTGATCTGTCAGCTATTTTGTAAAGGTTAACATTTGACGGGCTTGTTGGTGTAGTGGTTAGTGACCCTGACTGCTATACCGGACCAGGACAAATGATTGTGTGATGAGCACGATCATATGTTCAGTGCCTGGGTGTCTTTGTGCATGTGAATCAAATGTCTGTGAAAGCGCCCTGTGATACAAGAACTAAATTCTAGTAGTTGTACTGTAGTACCCAGGTGTAGTTATAGGTCAGGATCTCGAGTTATAAACGTAGAAACTAAAACGACTTTGTTTCATTAATGTATATTTAATTCATTTTATTTTACGTCTATTTATAATAGGGGTTGTCGTAATAAATTGAAGGAAAACAGTATCTTTGTGGGTGGTTTTAATTTAGATACAGGAATAAGCTCGGCTCTATAAATAGATTCACCGGTAAATGATTTAAACAATCTGCAATAGGGATGTAGACTAGATATAAAAAATAAGAATCGTTTGTTATGGGTTACGGAAAAAAGTGTATTTTTATACCTAACGAATGTAAAAAGAAGTCAATTTTATTGTACTTTGAAAGCTTTTTTTGTACTATCCTTTACTAACGTAATATGTGATAGATGTTAAGAAGAAGACAGACGTTTTTAAGTATAAAGAACTGCATTGTTTACTTTATTTATTCTTTATTGTACACAAAAAATTACCAAGTCATAGAAAATGTAATTTGAAAGTAAACTATAAAACTGCATTCAACAGTGCATGCAAGTCTTAAGATTTTTTATGATACAAAAACACTTTCATTTGTAAGCATACTGATATAAAAAGGCAAACAAAGGGAACAAGCGAAGCTTAAATACAAAACACTTCAGTCGAATCCTAGTCAAAATGTCGATTATCTAAAGCATTCTACTTCACTTAGTAATAACAACGCAAATAACACTGCCTTCCGATCGTTACCTCTCGAATTTATTCGCAATCGATCGATTATACTCGATTACGGATTACTCGATTCCTCGATTCGGATTGCTCGCCCCTTTGCAACAGAAGGTTATAGATAGCTATCAACAAGTAAGGGTCTAAGTCTCTAAGGGATACCCGGCGGGTAGATAGGAGAGATCTTTATTGAGCTGTAAAAACCGCAACCGCCCTTAAATCTTTACGTTTATTTTTTTCGTATTTTCTACTCGTGAGAGTTTTAAAAGTGTAGTGGTCTATGATGGTGAATTGATTATGTATTTGAAGTAGATAATATATTTAGCGGCTTAGACTTGCTGTAAGATACTTTGTTATTTAGTTCTGTGGGTTGTGGACGGTAGTTTAATAGTAGTTTTATAGAACACTAGCTATTGCTCGACAAGGCAAGACCATACCTATATCTTTCAAGATTAGCTATTTTTTTAAGCAACAATAGTTTAAAATATACATGTATACTATAAACTTAAGTTACTATCTAGCTATCTATCATAATAATATGTGATTGATTTTATTAAGCAACAAAATATGAGCTCATATCGTTTTGTTTATATTTTGTATAGTAAAACCTTATTTTTTCAATTTAATGAGTTCTATTTAAGCACGCTGTATAAAATACAATTTTTAAGTATTCTAATACAAAGTTATAAACTTCGAACAACAAAAGTTATTACCGAAATAGCATTAAATCCTAGAGCACTTTATATACAAAGAGTAAGTAATCCACAAAAACAGATAAAATATGATCCCTTCTGCAAAAATAAACCTGAACATAATTTTTATGTTACAGTTTAATATTTTTACTTTAGTATTTAAGCGGCCAGGAAAAAGTAATAAAGAATAACGGATTTAAAAGAAACTTGGCCAGTTTAGGGGCTAACAGAATCGCTGAGGGAGTTTTTATCGTGAAAATGAAAAAAGTAAGACTCTCTTCAAATAAGTATGAATTGCCACGATATTGGCTATCTAAGATGCTAAAAATCTCTTTATAGTGATCTATAGTATATTTTATTATGTTGATTGCTAATAGCAAGTAATTGTTTTTAGTGTTAAAGTGCGACACAAACAAAAAAACGTTTCTGTAATGAATAATTCAGTTTGCAAACACATCGTAAAAATCTGCAACGTGTTAGCGACATGTTATTATTATGCTGTCAAAAAAGACATTTGCTTTATCGCTTTATATCTGTTCTTATGTATGCTAAGGTCTTTATATTTATACAGTATTAATAATCATACTACATGAACTATCTCAATATCATCGCTGTTTTAATATTTATCTTGTGTAAACGTGTACCCAAGCACTTTCATTTGCAGTTCTCGTCTCAAACAGCTTAAGCCTTCAAATAAACTTGTTGATTAAAATACTGGAATTTGTTTTCAGTGAATATTAACTAAGAGCCAAGTTTATATTTAAATAGACAACATGTTAGTTTAGATTACGGGTTCTGAAAATAGTAAAATAGTAAATTAAACCTTATGCCATTCGTATAAGGTTTAATTTACTTTGAAGTTATATATAGTTATACCGCCACGCCTATACTATGAGCTCTTAAAACAGAAATTTTGCAATTGTGGAAATGAGATACAACCATACGCAAATCATACGCTGTCTCACTCCCACAACTATTAGTTTAACTTGAAGATTTATTTTGTATACGTACTGAAATGAGATTTACTGTATAGTGAGGGTAGAATAAATCAATTTTCTTATCATTGTGACGTTTTAAAAGGAAATAAAGTATGATTAGGTTTGTCTCGAAAATAAAAGTAAAAATCACTTGAAATAATTTCTTTGAATTCGTAGCGTCTTTCCTCAATCTGTGATTTAGCTGTTTATTCAATTTCTCTGTGGTTTATAAATAAACCTTTTTCAGAATAACTTATTTAGATATATTTTGATGTTAATAATGTGTCGATGGCTTGATTTTTCTTTGTATAAGAGGCCTTTGCACTGTCTCAGTTGAGGTAAATGTTATTGAATTAATTTATCTCTATAGAAAGAGAAGAGAAAGCACAATGTTGTATGTATGTATGCTACTCATTCATGTGCAAATTAAGTAAAACCAGTTTAAAGTACCGTGAATTAATTCGACACTAATGGCGCGCAACGCGGGGCTAGCTTGATTAAGCTTAAAATTGCAGAATTTTATTTCATGTTTTATTAGAGTCTGGCTCATTTTGATGATATTCGCGTTCAGACTAAGTACCTACAAGTGGTTCAGTTCCAAAACTTGTTTCATAGTTGGCGTGGCGCCCTAACGTGGGGCTTGGCGCCCAACGAGGGGCCAGATCCCGGCGACTAATTTATTATTATTTTGTCATTAAGTTTTCATACAATTACGCTGAACTCGGAGCTAAGTAATGAATAAAGTTTTAACGAGTTTAGTGTTTATTGATACATATTGTGGCGTCACCAGTTGGCTTATCGATAACGTTTATTACTATATTGATAAAATATCATGAATTCTTATTGGCAGATAAATCAATTACAAGTTGTTTTATCAAGTTTGAAGACTTGTTTGAATTTTATTGAATAAAGTCTTGTTTGATGAATAGGGATCATAATAATAATATTTACCTAACTGTTAAGTTCAAGTAAAAAGATGTTGAAAAAAAAACTGCTCAACAATTTCTAAATGTTATAGTTTGTTGAAAACTTCAAGCTGAAACCCTTTAACAAGCTAAAACTTTCCACTAGTTTATATATTAGGTTTTGATAGATCTGAATATGATTCTTTTTCATATCATTGTCATTCTTGAAGGTTCAAATCAGTACTGCAAATAATACTATCCAAGTTCTACATATTCCGTGTGGTGTCCGGATATAAAGAATAGCACCACTCCATATCCTCCACTGGGTGTTGTAAAAGGCGACTAATGGACCTTAAGACCCAGTGCACTGTACCAAGCACCTTGGGTCACCCGAATGGTGGCGGGTAAGCCATCAACAAACGCATTCCCAAAGAGGGTTAGTGTCAGGCAGGCGGCCGACTATAAAACCATAGCCAAATCTTTAAGCAACATGTCTAGAAGACGTGTTGCGCCGACCCCAAGTGAAATGGGATAAGGGCAGGAAGATGATGATGAAGTTCTACATATGACATTTATTTATCAAACGTTATTATAATTCTTCTCATAAAATAATAAGTGTCTTGCTGAACATCGCTATGAAATCCAATATCAGCAATCCGAGTATCTGTCAAGCTACTAGATAAAAATTATATTTCAGAATCATACTAAAATGTATTCTATAACATAGAAGCTAAGGTGCAATTTAAGATGTGATGGCATATGATATGTGGGAGTTAAAGTGATTGCGCCAACAAGAGGCGTTAGATTCCCAGTGGGTGTCTGTACATCACATATTATCTGACTTGGCCTTAAATGAGGGTAGTTCCAATTTAGTGACGTCATATCTTCAAGGCGTGACTCGAAGGTCGAGATATAAATGGTACTTGGTTAGATTAAACGGGAAGATTTGTATTATCTTAATATACATTGTATACTGTATGAAGTTAACAGTTATGCCTACGCTATCGGGTCGTGGCATGACTGTGGCATGATACAGTCGTGAGTGTGTCGCAGTGACGAATGGATGGTGTATTTGTTGATGTTATTAAAATGCTGTTGGTGGGTAGCGCTATCGCTGGTACGGCATGGTATTTATTTTTTAGGAACGGCCGCGTAAAACTGCTGTATGTATTATACTGTGATATTATGCTACTGGCATAAAGAGAAGGAAAACATCGTGAGGAAACATTGATACAATATTATTGGGATCTAAAATCATCCTTCGCGTTAAGTAATCGCGGTGCTCAATGCTCAATCCTTTTCTATTTAATTTTGATAAGAGGCCATTAGCCAACAGTGGTAGATTAACAAGCAGACAAAAGCCACTATTCACTACTAAAACGGTTTGGCTAGCGATTTATTTTTGACTTTATTACTTAATTTATTGTAAATATCTAATATTAGAATATAAACATGAAACTATTTGGTTTGCACTTGATACACCTACGTGTTGCGGGGTTTATTTATTCAGAAACCTACGCAAAAACTGACCTTTTCACTATCAGAAGTATTCCAAAAATACAGTGTGCATGACGTATTGTACATTATTAAATGATCCATAATATAATCTGGTTCATGATGTCATCATATTTGGTTCTCAATTTCATCCGGCTCCGTTAATACCGTAATGAAGTCAGAATATTTAAAGCATGTCTCATATATTTCTGTCATAATTTTATTTGACACGAACAAAACTCATAACACGTCACATAAACTTCTGCTGAACAGGTATTTTCACACCTGCCTACCTCCCCTCTACCGGCGTGATGATTGATCTTTTTCCAATACACAGTCCGATGCTCCATCGCAAATAAGAACACAGGAGTTCACGAGTTCTCATTCCCTTCACCACGTCACTCAATGCCTATCTCCACCGGGCCGTAACACGTTATTTTCTTAGAAAAAAAACAAATTACCCGCAACTTACCACACCAATAAGCAATAAAAACATCTCGAGAGCACCCGAGTGAGGAAACGAGCGGAGCGGAGGGGAGGGGGGGGGAACACTCCGCTTATTTCTTGCACCTTTTAAAAACGTGGGCGAAAACCGTTTCATTTGTTTGCGGAAGACAGTTACTAGGAAATTCGTTATTTTAAATTCGAATTCCGAAGGCAGTTGTGTTTTGAATTGTGAATGAGATGTTTTATTCTTTTTTTATCGAATGTAAATGACATTTTTGAATTTATTTTTGCTCCGTCATGTTATTACATTGCAACGCTTTGGTTAAAATGCCAGTCACTATTTATTTTGGGAATGTTGGATTTAATATTGGTACGAGTGTGCAATCAAAAGAGTATTTCATATCGAGTTTGTAGCAATCAAATATTTATTAAATAAATAACTTCGTAAAATTGTATTGAAACCACATTTATATAAAAACGAATTTTTTTTTGTCATTATTGATATTTGAATTTGGTGTTTAATAAATACTTATCGATTTCATGATCACTAATGTAATTTTAGAGTCTTGAAAGAAAATTTGGGATACTTCTTATATTAAATGTACGACACACGTATTTTACTCATCTAAAAATTATCTTTAAAGTCTGTAAATACTATTATTGAAGAGTATAGGATTTTTCGCGAATACTAAAGGTACAATTCGACGGGAATATTGTATTCCAGACCCCGTTTCGGCCTACCCTCCGATTCAATTTATTGTGAAGGTATATTAAGACTTCATTTTTACGATGTTATGGAATATTGCAAATGTGATTACGTTTTTTTGCAGTATAATAATATATACAGTATGACGTCTTCATATAAACGGGTGAATATGAACATTTCGGATCGTGGCGTGTTGTTAATCATGTCACGATCCGATAGCGTAAGCATAACCCGCGTTGCACCAGTTTACATAGAGATTTCATACTGTATACATTATTACACTGTGCTAAAACCGATCCTACATTCCTCGGGTTAGTACAAATGCAATTAGTTTCAGTATTTACGTTCCACATCAGTTATTTCCATTGCAATGGCATCTCATAATTGTATTCGCCCACACAAAATTCAAACTAAAATGTAACCCTTTTAAATAACCTTTGAACAACACTTTAGCCTTAACCGTTACCATAAAACACTTAAAACAGGAATGTAGTCGTAAAAACGTTTTGAGAAGAGAGATGGCGCTATGTGCAATGTATAGCGTTGTCTCTCTTGCACGATGGAGTGAGTCCTGGATTAGAGTATCATGGTACAGGGGTGCTGATTAATAGAGGCTGCGTATTCAAAGAATCTGAGGTCGCGTGGGTTTCAGAATGTGTGAAGTGCTAAACTAAATTCCTTTTCTAATTGTTCGTTGTTTTAGCTTGTGTAAACGTTTTTTTAGTCTACTTTTAAAGTATGCGAGGATAATGTTTTACAGTTTTTTTTTGTATTTGATGTGCGTTTCATCATACGAGGATTATGCCATTGTTCTAAATGTTCGGTATTATAATTTGTAATGATACATATTTGAACCAAATTTAAAAAGGAGGATTTAATTTCGGTCGGACATTTCTGCCAAAAATAATAATGAGTAATGGAATCGCTTTATTAAGTTAAGATTTTTAGTAAGAATATTTGTGACAGATCTCAGTGGTGTGCACTTGGAGAGGCCTATGTCCAGCAGTGGACTGTGATAGGCTGATGATAATGATGATTTGTAAAAACTGTGTTTTTATGCATTGCCAAAATACTTGCACCATAATCACACAAAATCAATGCAACAAAATCTTCCAGACTGAACATACGAAGGAAACTTGAATCGATTTACCTCCCGCATTGTTTTATAAATCTCTTCACTCCATTAGTCATTTTCACACATCGCCATGTCTTACGTATTTCCATATACCAGAAGCTTTACCACCAACCGCTTAAAGTAATCCTAAAGCAGTTGTGGAAGCGAGACGAAGCTCTATCCAGCGAATAGCTCCGTCTCTTTTCCACAACCGCGGCCATCTTGCTTAAAGCTGTCGTGGTAAGAATGGTACAGGTCTTGACGAAGACGAACTTTGAACTAACTTAGTGATAAGGAAAGTGCACATAAGCTTTGCACTTGAATACTGAAGACCTCGATTGAGTTTTCTATTACAATGAAGTATGTGGCTAGAAGTTTGCCGAGTGTGAGAAAGGTCTCTTAGTGCGACTAAGTTTCTTATAAGTCAGGTTTATGTTTGAAGTCTGTGTTAATTCTGTTGCAGTATGCAGATGAATCATTATTGTTTTCTTCTTCATTGCGATTTAAGGTGTTAAAAAAGGTTTGAGTAAGTATTGAGATCGTAGCTTACGTTTTGGTATAATGATTCGTTGACATAAATTCCTTCCTTGAATGAAAAACTTGACACCAAAATTTTTTAAACTATCGTTTAAAAAATAACAAATTTTTGATCTGATAAGATTCAAAATACTTATATCTCAAAACAACAATAAAAGCATTCACAATTTAAAACTACCTTACATTTAAGTTAACCCTTGCGGGTTTTCTTTGAACACCCGCAAAATGGAAATTCTTAGTTGAACACGAAACTCGCGGTAAAACCTCATCTGTCTGTCAGTAGACAGTTAAGTTGCGCAGTTAACTTAAACTTGAAATGCAAGCTGTGCTGAAAGGCACTGTGATTACTTAGCTATTTGTTAAAATGCAATTAGTATAAACTTTCTGAGATTTTAAGATTGTTTTAGTCTTAAAGACAAATGATCCAAAGTTTAAACTAGACAAGTTTTTGTTGAGATGAATGAGAGTTTAAAACTTTTTGAAATCTGGTTTTAAAATTTGTTGTAATACAGCTTTTGTTACCGAAAAGTCAAACGACAAATTTCAATAAAAATACACAAAAAAGTAATAAAAATGAAGAATATATAGTCATTAATTATCTAACACTATTTTTTAATGTCTAATAGCAATACAAAGCAAACAAATGCGAAATTATAACATAATTTGTTGGCGCCCAACGTGGGGCTACATACGAACTATAATAACTTGGTAAAATAAAGCGATTTTAATAAAACCTCGTGTTTACTTAAACAATCTCTAAAACCTGCCGTACATTGTGTAACATCACCTTAAAACAGTATATTTTAAGTATGTCGCCGATCCCAACTGGCGCCCACCGAGGGACTTTTTAATTTGCATAAATTAAATAATTAAAATACCCTCTTTTAGAGATAATAAAAAAAGTACTTTGTGACCTTTTACAAGATAGGATAAGCGTTTGTGTAGTGGTGGAAATAATGAGAGGTGACTTTTATGATTCTTTTACTTTCCTTGAGTAGAGATTAAATAAATAATTTTGGCCTCGAAATTCGTTTCGTTTTATATTAAAAATGAGACTTTATGAATATATTAACTTTGATCTCTTAGAATGAATATTGTTCTTGAAGGCGAACATTTTGAAAAGCAGAAACGATAAAAGAAATCACTTAAATAACTGTATTGTAATGGGATTCCTCTTCGATTGGTAATTTTACATAGATTTACCTTTTCCATATGCTTAAGGGATTCCATAAGGGTTAACCCTCGTCACCAGCCTAATGCTTTATCACATGATTGCACCATACACGTGGTAAAATAGTTGTTATTGTAACTAATAAGTAGAAAACACTATCTCTAAGTATGCTTCAAATATTGAAGGACACTTTAAAGAAATAATAACAATTTAAAAGCGCACATTTAAATTACCACTTTATAATAATATACCCGGTCTCAACCCTCTAGGATTATCAGGATTTCAATAATATATTATGTGTACCTTTTCTACTACGATACTATAATACTAGAACCTATTTACGAAAATATTAAATCACTAGTCGTCAAAGACATTATTCTCATTGCATAGTTTAATTTTTCAAGTAAAATTTATGTATCAACGTGACTTTTTTCTGTAAAGGCTGTATTCTGCCCTCACGTTCCATTGATAACACTAACAACTGATAAGGGACTTGCGTCGGGACAATTTGTAATATAAAAACGTAAAGGAAGTTTAATTTTCAGGTCAGGTACGTTTTCAGGACAAATAACCTACTTCGGTATAAAAAAATATCCAGAAAATTTTGTTACTTGTATTTTTTAGTTTCTGGAACGGACTGTGTTATTACGAAATTGTTAAAAGGACTATACAAGATATTAATGTTTATTATTGGTATAGAAAGAGGCTTTTGCCCAATTGTGGGATATTTACAAACTAGTATAACAGTACAAGGTATCTACTATAAAAAACTATGATATAAATTGAATAACAACATTTTGAGAAGGTGGTCGCTTTTTGTAACTTCTTCCACTATTTCTAGAAATTATGTCTATTGTTTTTAGAGTCGAAATTTGTCTGTTTAAATGGTTTGTGTTATAAAAGAAAACCCGTTTTGTATAATTACGATAGTGAAACACAGATTCTTATATCACACTACATTACTACGTACTATAAATAGCATTTAAAAGCTTTTATATGTTAGACGAAATTTTTAGAACGTGTTAAAAGAACTCAAAAAAAGTGTCCAAAACTTTTTAACGTACGAATTTATTCTCCGCTCCCGCCATACCGCGCTGAATTTCAGCTGAAATCGTATTGAACTTTTGTTCTTGACGTATTCCAGCTTTAAACAAAAGGGGATTTGATTTACGCTTTTCCGAGGTTTTCATTTTTAATTATTTTATACCTGAGCGTAGAGGTTGGTTTAAAAAGTTCCGATTGTAAATTATATTACTGTTAATGTTAATAGTAAGGTTATGACGTCACACAAATTATCAATTTTACGTCTATACATGTAAACTTTTCTTTGTACAACTTTCCTCAGAGTGATGATACCACGTAGCGTAGCCATAAATCGCGTTGTAACCGAAATATGAAGGTTTCACACTGAATATATTATTTTAATTATTATGCTAATACGCATACCTGATGATTAATAAAGTTTGCATCATCCACCGGTAATTAGAATAACAATGTTCATATTACACTCTCCAAAATATTATAATTCCTCTTGATAAGCTTAATTGTTTTGCGATGACGTTGAAAGTCAACATCTAAACCGATCTATCTCCCAAAACCTCGTTGATTAAAAACTCATTAAAACTGGCAGCTATACCCGTCCCTCTCTTACTCATTAGAAATAACTCGTTAGAGCGAGATGGAAACTTTGTTTGCGAGCAGGTGTAACCAACTTATCGGGTCTTAATTTTGTTACGAAATATGGCTGTAGCTGAAAGTTTGAAGATCTGTATCGGTTAAGAACATAAGTATAAAGGCACTTTATAACAATCCCTTTTTACTTGATTCAAGGTAAATCAAAGGGAAGGTGTTAGATATACCTATATAGCCGGCGTCACGCAGGTATCCATGTAAATTTAGGGATAAAATACACCCGTATAGATAAGGCGGATCTCTAGTTTATTAATGTTAAGATGTAATGATAGCTGTAAGTAAGAAAAAATAAAATAAATCTTATATATAAAATTTCCGTGTCACCATGTTAGTTACCGTACGCCTCCGAAAAGGCAAGACCGATTCTTTTAAATTTTTGTATATGCATTCTGTAGGTCTGAGAATCGGAAATCAACATCTATTTTTCATGCTGTTATATAAATAAGTAAATAAAGTAAATGAATAAATAGCAGTGATAGCTCTGTTATTACCTACGTAACATTATAGAAAATCTATACTTAAATAGTATTCAAGTATGAATTACCGATAATAATACCCATTAAGTGAAAAGGTTAATATCGTTCATTACGTTCCTCGTTCGCAAGCTAACACAATCAGTCTACGGCTCTAAGCGAGTTAAGGTGGAGGAATTATATTAGCCGGCGTCGTATACTATCTGTATTACGTCTTAGGCCGGCCTCAAACACTCTGGAATTCAGAATCTGAGAGTCTGTTCTTTATTTCAATCCAAGCCACTTTTAAGTTACAGGTGAGTAATACTAACCCATTTCTTATATACTTGTAATAAAGAACAGACTCTCAGATTCTGAATTCCAGAGTGTTTGAGGCTAGCCTTAAACTAGGACCACTCACACTAGGTAAATGGTCTTTGTGAGAGCGAGACGCCGCTCTACTCCGTGAAGTGCGCTGTCACTCTTCCACAACTAATATTATTTAAAGAGATGGTGACAGGCCGCTAGTTTAATTTTAAGAGGTCTCTCTAAAGCGGTCTTTAAAATTTTGATTATTTTTTTTCAGCGGGACGCAGGGTGGCCACGCATGCCCGGCCGGTCGGCGCGAGTGATGGAGCGCTGGATAGACGTCATTCGGCCACACATTAATGTCGCGATTGCAACCATACAAGTGTGCCGTTTCACTTCATTTATAAATCATCATCATTCCCCTGCCCTTCTCCCAATTATCATTTAGGGTCGGCGCAGCATGTCTTCTTCTTTCACACGATCCTATCTCACGTCATCTCGCAAGTGACATTCTTTGCAGTCATATCATCTTTCACACAATCCATCCATCGTTTATAACTTCATTTATAAATATACTTTATTGTTTAGTCTTTTATTTTAGTTGAGTCTTTCCTTTAACTCTCAACAAATACTTTTAAAGGTACAGTCCAAAACTGGAGTGGAAAATTTTCATTTAAGTTTCAATTAAATGGTGTATTTGTATTTATTGCAGGGACTGTTGTCTCTAGTAAAGTTATGATATATATGCTTTCATAATATTTCTCGTCATATTTCGTTAATTTAGCTAGTAAGCCTTCATCACATAATGCCCAATTTTGTATTCACTTTAAAACTCTAAATATATTTCTGAAGAAAAATTACAGGTTCTATAAAAACACCTAAAATAATTTACTTGACCTAAAAATCACATTTTTCTTTAAGTAAAACTCAACGAACCGTAAATAGAATACATAAAAAGAGAATCTCCTCGTTTTTGTTATTTATTATAAGCTTATAAATGGTGGCTTCGTTTTGGTTTGGATCTTAAGTATTATTTTTCTATAAGTGGTTGGAAAAAGTTGGAATTCTAAAGAGGATTTTCTATTGCTTACGACGTGGTAACTAAGCGTACAATTTTATTTTGACTTCATTGGTAGCGAAAAAAGATTATTTCAAATTTCTTTTAACACTAATTTCCTCATTATCGCCTTTCACCTCTTGTCACGCCACTGTTGTTGTGTTAGCCCTCTGACTGCCCATCTTAGTCTTTACACTTTTACGCATTTAAAAACCGATACAATTTTTGTCTCTTTGTATACAAAGTTTAATTCCATTATCAGTCTCAACTCCAGGCTTCTCAAACGCTGATCAACACAAAATTTTGTTAATCGTCAGTCAAATTTCACGTTAAGCTCTGTGATTGGTTGTAAGTTTTGTGATCAGTTGATTTGACAGCAGATTCAATTGATTAGCCTTCCAGAAAACTGGGGGATAGTCCACTATATCCATTATCATTTAATCCACGTATCTTCATTTTAAATTAAACAAAAGCTACAAAATCTGATATTATTCAGCTACAGCTGGTAATCATAATTTGTTTTGCGTAATACGTCCCACGCTTCCCGGTTCTGCCCACCTCATGACATTTCCCGAGTGCTCTCGTGTAAATAAATACAATAATCTCACAATAGAACTCATTGTTCTTATAAATCCATTTTGTTTTTGTGCTCCGTCATGACGTCGAAATAAAGTACGCGACATGACTTATTAATGGATGTAAAAAAATTATGAAACGAAACGAAAATTTTATGGTAGATTTGCAATGTAGTGTAAAAAAAACGTACGGTTGTAAAACAAATACCAAATTCTGTCTACCAAATATTATTCTTCTTAATTAAATACGAAAAAACGATTTTTTTTGCAATATTTGGTCCGAAATTCTTACAACAAGAATTTTTCGTAAAAATATTCCAAGTGGTACTTACATGTCATAAAGAACTGAAGTCTATCAATACGCGTATATAACCTTTTCCTTAAATTAAAATGCACAATTTTCCATCTCAAAAATAACCCCTCAAAGTAAGATCGGAAATGAAAGAACATAAAAGTTATGCTTCCTCGCAATCTCGGTGCGGAGTCAGATGGCGATAAATTCTTTATGTTATACCTTCTAACAAAGACAGTTCCAAAGTGGGCAGATCAGGCCTACAAACTCTTGAAGTAAGTGTGTTTCAAATGTGTAAGAGAGACGCCACTATACGCCGTGTATTGGGCTATCTCGTTTTCACATCTACGACAGTTTAGAGTATTTGAGAGGTGGTGGTAGTCTACTGACTTTTAGAGGATGTGATGACTAGGGATTCTAATCTCTGCTCTCATTTTTTGATTATGCATTAGGTACTTCGTCTTCTGAATCCTTAGCTCGTAAGCTAGCAAAAAATACGCGGATCGAAGTATCATATTTTGTATGGAGAAAAAAAATACACATACGAGTAGCCAGAAATAATGAAGGAAGATCTTTTTCAAGCGCAGACTGATAAATAAATGATAAAGTCCTACAACATAGGCTACTTTTTAACCAACAGCGTCATACAGGGGTCATATTATTGCAGCTAAAACCGACATACGCGCAGACAAAGTCACGGGCAGCTAGCTAGTACAGCTAGTATTAAATAAAACATCACGGTCGTCGTGAAATCAGACGTAAATGTAAGAAAAAACGTCTAACGCAAAGTAAAATGAATATTGCTATAAATATTTCGGAGCCCGATTTTATTTATATTTTACTCTGAGAGATTCTTTTGTGACCAAAATAGTCTTTGTGTATTGTTCCTTGGGTCAATATCTGTCAATGGAATGAAGATTTTACATTACTTTTGGAAATTAAAACCTATGGGGAAGGTTATTTTTAGTTTAAAGTATAGTTATTTTTAGATTTTTCACTCAACATTTTTTCTACAAAAGTTAGTCAGTTTCAAACAAAAGTCATCTTACGTTTTATTTTTGGAATATTCACACTGTTATGTACTTATTTTTGCTTTTTGATTAATATGTCAACAGTGGTATATTGTTACTAGCTGTTACCCACGACTTCGCCCGCGTTGTAGCTGCAACAACACACCATCCTCCAACACAGTCGGATAAAAAAAGCCTATGGGTTAATCCAGCTATCCAGTTGATTGGGTTAGTGTCAGCTAGCTCCACATAAAATGACGTTCAAAATTAAATTTTAACGTGAAAGGCTAACAAACGTCCTTCCATTCATAATTACAACTTCACGTTTATAACATTAACGTTTTACGTTGACCATCCCGTTTTAAGGTGGTGTGAATTGCCTTTGACATTGCCTTGTCACGTAAAATGCTTATAACGTGTGCAAAATAAAGATTATTTCAACGATTTGGTGCAACCTGTGTATTTACATAATATTAAATTTGAATTCACGTGTTCACAAAATAACAGAAGAAAAGACTTGGTCCTTTGCAATACTTATAGCGACGGGACCAATAAGGGGCGGTCCTATTTAAAACTTATTATTCTTTAATAGAGAGCAGCCAATCTAGAGTCTATCAAGACTCTACTAACTCGTACTCTAATAACAAAATAGATATATCTTCACAAGGTTTTCTATTCATCTTAAATACTAATATATGTATATTATAATAAGAGAGTATAAATGCAATATGGCTCATTGATTAGCAGATAATAAGCCTTCTTGATCGAACGTTGTCCCCGAGGATTAGGCCCTATATAGGCTTAGGCGAAATGAAAGACGCTATCTATGTATTTTCAGATATTACAGAATATTTTGGTTATTAGAATTTATGTTAGTTTTGTATTAAATGTTGGTAGATTTTGTTCAAGGTTCTAGTTTCAAATTCAAAGTCAAATATTTTTATTTGTTGAACATAGGTTTAGGTGGTTAGATGAGATGAAGTTATGTATAAATTTGACCGATATGTCTAGCCATTATATGCATACAAATATTTGTAAAATGTTGATTCTTGTTGCGACTATGCACACCAGTGTCTTCATGTTAATGTCATCGTACCAAAAGATCTTTGTAGCTCTATATGTCACATGGTGTCCCAAAAACAAATTTAATTTCCATTTATTTGAGTCCGAATGTCCAATTCGATTTTTTTTCATCTTTCTTTCTTTTCGAGATTTTTCTTTTGCAAATAATCCCCCACTAGTCAGATTCTATCAGAACCTAGTTGTATAGAATAACGGTTTATTTGAAACACTGTAAATTCTGTTAGCTCGTTACAATGTCTGCACAATAAATTACTACAGGCGTTGTTTATGAGTTTGTAGATGGAAAATGTGAGTGAAAACCAAACAGCAAAGCATAAAATATAGCTGTGTACCCCTTTTTACTGAAATCTGTTTAGAAAATAAACAGATTTCAGTAAAAAGGGGGTTTTCAGGAAAAAAGTCATTCAATAAACTTTTACGATTTTAAAATCAATTAGAAGAGTTAATTGTCTAATGTACCAAATATTCAACATATTGTGTTTTTTTTCAAAAAAAAAAGACGTTTTTCACGTAGTACCCATAATTTTTCAGCTCTCCCCTTCATTTTACATTAATCTGTATATGCTGACTCCAAATATGACTATAAATATAATCAAATCCTGTCACCAGAATTCCATTCCAAAAATTCAATAATTTTAATCATACCAGATAATCATTTCATTCCACAGCAACTACAAATTCATCCCATTATTCCTACAAACTACCATGAAACCAGCATGAAACACATTCATCATCAAACAAACATATTTAAGCTCTAACAACAGAATGAAACCTTCATTATACGAGATATGTTTGTCAAGAAGTTTGAGGACCGTTACGTCTCTGCTAGTGCTGTCAGCATGTGGTAATAGTTCGCTGAAAACGTACGGGAATAGGGCTGGGACGCAGCTGGAGAATGTGCGAAAATTGAGGGCAAACTTGTTAAGGTAGTTAAAATTGGTAACCTAACCACAGAATAATGTGGTCTCTGATAGCAATCAATCATTTATTGATAGCTAGACTTGTCTAGCTCTTCCCGTTGGTGTTTAGGAAAAAGTTAGTTTATTTTCTGAAATAAAAGTGGCTTAAAGTACTTCTTATTACATCAGCCATTTGCCAAAAAACTCCTGTCAGAATCGGTCTAGCCATTTCAGAGGTTAGTGGTAGCAAACAAACAGACAGGCAAACAGAAAAGTAAGAATATTATTTTGGTGGATGTAGGTACTGATTACATATTCATATGCATGTATTGAAAACACGTTTGTTTCAATATTACAAACATACTCAAGTTTATATAGATAGATAGGCTAACCAGGGCGCATTTTGAACTTGAAGCATCTCTAATCGCCGCCCGAACTTGCAACAGATAAAGAGTAGAACCACACACTACCCACATGTTACAGATACGAGGACTAAATAAGACTGGAGAGTGGGCAGAAGTGTTGTGCATATTCTAACCCACGCTGGGTATATGCTAGCGAAATAAACAGGGGATACTCACGTACTGGTACCCAAGTCCCTCTATATAGATTTTGCCGCGAAGATTTTCACCACCAGAGTGCAATTTTATAGATGCATAAGTGCAGCAGTGAAGCGCGACAGGCCAAGTTGATTGATGATGGAGAAGCTGCTTGCATGTCAGGGGTGGGTCGGCGCTACTACAGTCTATATTATCTGCTATATAGATCAAAGACGAACAGAAGGAAAAGAGGTAGGTCTTCGCCCAGCCGTAAGACAATATAGGTTTTTAATAAATTTTATAATAAATAGATTTAAAGTGTAACTTATTTTTTTTTTGTGATTCCACTTAAGAAGTCTCATGAAAGTTTTTCTATTCAAACAAGGTTGAATCATGGATTCGAACAGAATATCATTAGTTATGCCATAACTTTAATACAAATCCTATATAGATCTGAAACCTGGAGAATTCCTCAACAATCTGCCTAATAATGCAAAGAAATTTAATTAGGTTACTTGGACGAAACTTTGGGCAAGTTTGGAGAACTTTAAATTCTTGAAGTTTATCAAAGTTTGATCTGTGTCGTCCTTTGTAACATTTTTAATAGGTTTTACCTAATTTTGAAATGTTATGGAATAAAGAATTAGTCGTGACTCAAAATATATTTTTTTTGTTGTGATTTTATTTGTCAATTCACCATGCACCTCAATTTTGGTTGAGATAAAAATTTGAAGTAAGATTATTGATTTGTCAGATAATATATCACCTAACTTAATTGACTTTAATGCAAAGTATAGTAATACAATAAACGCTTCTGATTGAAAATTAGACAAACTACATGCCCGTGTGTTTACAACCGTTATTACGAAGACTGCACTAAGTGTGACCATCATACAAAATAACTTGGAGAAGGTTTAATCGGACAAGACTTTAAAAGGGAATTACTTCAAATATGATAAAATTACATAATTTGTTGGTATCTAAAATGTATAAAAAGGCCGCTATTTACAGCTAGACTGTTACTTTTGTCGAGGAGATACGCTGTCTTGTGCAAAAACACAATAACTATTACGCTTTCAACTAGGAGGTAGTCGATTGTTTTAGAGGGCTCTTGTTCTCAATTTCTGTAGAATGAAATATTAAGCAGCTCAATTTGTATAGACCTTTAAATATCTAATAACTACATCGTCATTTATCTATACTATGAGATCACTTGCAAATAAAACAAGTACCAAGTTTAGATCTAACCTTCTGTCCTTGCCTGCTTTATGGCATAATCCATTTAAATGCTAGCTACCGTTTGCTGAGTTGCCTCTTTATGTAAGCTGATGTTTATTTTAACTACGTGAACTAAGTGGGGTGACGATAAAGGATTATCTGAACTTTGTGACAGGACCTATTATGTGGCGAATTATAGTGTTATAAGTTCTTAATCTTGGTATAAGACTTTAATATGTAATGGTAACATATAAGCCGACTTTCCTAATGAGAATCTTAACTGGCTTTAACCAACGACTTTGAATATGTAGGTGATAGTTATCGTGACTGTAATATTATTAGACCCTTTAACACAAAGCAAGCTCATTCTAAACCAATATTATCAAAATCGGTTAAATGGTTTAGTATTGCAAGTGTAAAAACATACAAGAATAAAAATAGACTCAACCGTTTGTGAATTGAAAGCCTTACAATCAAAGTCTTGTATCTCATACCTAGCTACATGGAAAGATTTGAAATGTCACAACGACTTCGACGAGAAAATTGTGATGATAAGTATCTCCTATTTGCAGAATAATAATTGGAATTCCATTTACTTTCACTGCGCTCTTCAGTAAAAAGAGGTTTTAAGTTAAAGTAATTCAGTTGAATCGGAGACTGAAAATAGACTTCAGCAGTAGAGAAAGGCTAGGCTAAAAACAGTAGCAGAGCAGCCTTTACGGATTACTGATAAAAAATATAGAATGTAGGTGCATTCGTTAACAAGTTCTAGTAATAAAGGCACAGGTAAACGAGAACCTTCGCCCACTCGCTTAGGAAATTAGTTTATCCCGAGTGGGCCGGTTATACCATATTTTTTTCATCGAAAAATTCTCCACATAATATTCTCAAACTTATGTTGACGATAAATTCCATTTCAATCGACCTTGTCGTGGCTCGGTATTCAAGTTTGGTATAAAATCCTTTTTGGACCACATTTTTATATGAATGGAGGGTACGCATAAAAATTTATCAGGGGTGACTTTAGTTTGCGGTTTTCGGCGTAAGATCGAAACTCCGATGGGTTCTGTGATAGAAAGGAATGGGATTTGTTTTTCTTTTGTTTTTATGTGTTTGTTGCGGTGAGATTCGACGTAAAGTTGTCGTGATGGTTCAAGTGGAAAATGGCAACGGTTTTGCGGTGTAAATGTCACCAGTTCTACTAATTTCATGTTTAAAGATATTGTAAAACTTAAGATAGTAATATCTTATTATACATGTAAGTGCAGAAAGATCGATAAAGCAGAACTCAGATTTGGAAACCCGTAACCCAAATTTTACCTTATTATAATTGTGCTTTATTATTTTTGAAATCAAACGAACCCTGCAAACGTTAAGTTGTGTAAATAATATGCATATTAATAATATGTTATATCTGTAAATATCTAGAAATATCGTCCAGGTTGGTTTTAATGCTTAAATAAATGTCTGTTGTATATCAGGGTTGTGTTTTCCGATACAGTCATTAGCATAAAAGCGAGCTGCTTTTTATTTCCTCATTCATAATATCATTAGCACCTTGTACGTTCAATATTAATGAAAAGCGATAAATTATCTCGCCGATAATATAAAAATCATTTGTGTTAAGTGTGTCTGTTTGTTCATAAGATATTATTAATAGTATTTGGACAGACACCGGGCATGTAAATATAATAGTATAGTAAATATTATCTTAAATATAGGTTCTGTACATGAAAATAAGCTATTACCTACATATTTCCAAAAACCCAGTAGAATATTCGATTTGTTTCCGATTCTGTTATTTGTCGACATACATACCTATACATTATTATGATAATCTGAAATAAATGAATTTTAAATTATTTTTATTAGCTAATCAAATTTGCATGAAATGGATGTCTGTTATCCAAAATTGTTTTTGGCTGGTCAAACTTAGCATGAAAGGGATATTTGTGAATTGCCGAAAATTTTTTAAGAGGCAGTAGATCCATTATTGAGAAATGCGGTATTCAGTTAATTCCAAAAGAAATAAAAGCCTACCCCAATATACTACATATATTATGTACAGAGTAGGCTAGGCAGCAGAAAACAAAATCACAGTTTAGACTTTTACAAACCTGTAAGAATTGTAGTATCTGACTCTTACTTGTTTAGAAAATAACCAAGATTCCAATATGGCCGTCTCGAAGATATCGAGCCCTTAATTAGGGCCAGTGACGTAAACCCTATACAAAAAGACTTAATACTATAGTCAAACCTCCTTACTTTTAACTCCTCGATCGTATACTATGACGTCAATTCCCAGGGTTTCTGCTGACTACGTATTAATCTAATATTAATCCGCATCACGCAATTCTAGTCTTTATTTCTTTAACAATAGAGTTTTGATTAGCCCGAGTATCAGGATCATAATTTAGTTTCAATTATCACCGGCTTACACAATGGTGCGGTTAACCTAATTTTACGTTGTATGGTTTCGTATTAATGTAATGAGAATTATTATAGACTATAACAATCTCAATGATGATATAAATGTATTTTGGTTTGGTTAATAATAACTTTATCATATCAGTATTTAGCTGCTTATATATATATACTTATAATTATTATTAGCGCCCAGTTTTGCTCGGGTACAATACGATGTTTTAAACATATGGAAGGTTTAAATGTTATGTATCGGTAAGCATACATCTTGAAACATTTAAACTATTAAAAAGCCGCTTTCAAATACGTTATTTAGTTTTAAAGCTCTAGGTATAGAAACGACTTTATTTTGATAGGAACAATACTAAACAAGAAATATCTACATTTATAACTAAACTTATGTAAAAAATAAGTAACTAAAAAATAACATTTACAAAGCGTCAAAGAATATATCCTCATTTCCGTCAATGGCGGGAAACGTGCCATGGAGACTGGCCGCATTACCACGCTGAATGGCAATGCCAATTCTTTGCGCGAAATACAGTCCAGCCCTCTGATCACGGGTGGAGTCGACCAAGCGCTTAGCGAGTTCCTTATACAGAGCTCGTGCACCCGACCCCCATGACCCTAGCGTTTCAACCCCAAAGGGCTCAAAAATATAATTGCTAAATATAAATGTTATTATATTTTCGTCGCTTTAGGTTTTACGCCCCGCGCTCCTGCTGCAGGACTCCTGTTTTGATGATGGATAGAGTTCTATTCTCATGTAGAGAAGGCAATTATTTACCACGTTTGCTTACTCTCAGTTTGATGACTTCCAATTTCATTTTTAGATTGTCATTTTATTTTGTTATCTTTTAAAATGTTTTTCTCTTTACAAGAGTCATAACATTCTCTTTAGCCCAGGCTTCCGCGGTAGTTCGTATCACATTAGCACTCAAGTGTTATAAGACAGTAAGACTCTAGCATGGCCCTCCCCAAGGCGGAGAATATCCATGAGAATTTCCCCGGGTAAAAATGGCTCTTTAATAGAAGACAGTTACCGATGCAAGAGCAAAACGCTATTCTGCTGTACACACGACTGCAAATGTTTTACTTTAAGAGATAGTGGGTTGGCCGTTTTTTTTGAACCCCGTCGGTGTCCACATGGACTATCCTCTGTCAAAGGGTCAATAGTGGGAGGGAAGGAGGGCGTGCCGAACTCTTAACGGCTAAAACCAGAGGAGAGTCCTCATCTGCTTTTGACTTGAGAAAGAGATTCGCATTCGAATCTCCACTACACCATGGTGGTTTTCCCTTTTCAAAAATTTTGCACCTCAATTTTAAGTAATTTTTTTTCTACAATTCACGTATATTTATAACTCAGTTAAATTTAATTTACCTAGTCACTAGTTGCAACAACTCACACTCTTTCAAACAAACCATTAGTAATAAACCTGGTTTGCTTTTCTTTATGGCTTTGCTCTGAAGTCTAGCTTCATATATAATATACATATATAGTATATATGTTTCCTTTGCCGTCTTATTGGACTTTGTTATGCCTTGCAACAAATCTCTTTCGGTTTGTGTAACTCGGATTTATAAGACTTTGCCTTTGTATATAAGATGGTTGACTCTACTTTGTTAAAACTACTTTGTGGCTAAGCATGTACTTACAATATAGCTATGCAGTACGTAGCATCATAAAATAAACTTACTTGATATCAGAGAAAGATGGAAAAAAAATAGTGGAACTAGTAAACAAGAAAGCATACTATTTTATTATATTTTTCGCCTTATTTTTTTTTCCCTACTTCAAAGGTAGTTTAGTTGCAAAGGTTTATATTCTCCGTTTGTTTTATTCCTGTACACGTTTTGCTTCTAAACGAAAAAAAAAATTTTTTTTCGACATTTATGCCACTTTACCAATACACCAGAGCTCATCTAAACATTAAAAGAGTTACAGACAATACTGCAACTTTTACATTTTCCTGTATCTTTGTGGCGCCACAAAAAAGTAAAGAAAAACCTTTTTGGTATAACTGAAAGGCCACTTAATTCAATTTGAAGGGCAATTCTCATAATCAAATACTAACTAATTCGCGCTAATTTCCTTTGGACAAAATTATTTGAGGCCCGTAATATTTAATTAATGGGAGTCGGGCCTTCTATTTATAACGTATCTAATTATACAATCTTTTTGTCTAATTAAAAATAAGTTTTGCTTTGGCTTGAGTGTTGATAATATGAATAATATTTTTTGAGATATTTTGTTTTTGCTAAAGGTTCTTACATCGGGTTTTTTAATGATTAAATAGACAAATTTGAGTGACATATTTAACATCAACTATTTTGTTTGAGAATTAAAGAAAAAACCCTTAGAAAAATATTTAAAAATCTTCTAAAACGTACTAAACGTAATATGAATGGCAGTGTGTCAGAGCAAATTCATCTTGCCATAAAGAAAAGCATTCAGAATTAATGACCACACTTGCTCAGGTTCAGAAAAGAAGAAGACCATATTTCCTACGAAAATCTCATTTCAATCTAAAAATAGAAATCGAAAGACGAAACCACAACAATATTTACAATATCACCCCCGATCAGAATAACGGCGTAATCTAATACGAAATTGCAAATAAGAAATCTCAATTTAATCTAGACAAAGGCAAAGAGGACAGATTTAATTTGTCAAGGCGCCCATTCACTACGCCATCACGGGTGAACAATAGCATTGTTAATGAATGGCCTTCCTTAGGTATCACTTGAGCCACTTGTGTTTTGTTTTTAAAAGACTTATGAAGTAATGCCTTTGCCTTAAACGGTGTGCCATCAGGTGTAGCAAGTTTATAATACTTTTTTTTTTATATTGTCGGACGTTTCAGTGCAATGACTAAAAGCAGTGTACACGAGCGGTGCGGCGCCCCAACGTTGTTACGTCGCAACGGCTCCGCTTGATCTCCAATAGTGTTGGACTCAGAATGGTTGGAGCGGTGCCACTCCGGCGTCGCAACGCATTCACCCCCTCCTCACCTCGTCTTGGTGGTGGCAAGTCCGGTCCACAGCGCATCGATAGACATGCCACGACATGTAGCTACGACACTCCAACGTCGCATCGCTGCAACGTACCGTGTGCCCCCGCCCTGGTATGCTACAGAAATTACTTTGTTAGACGACGCAGTGATGACACTCCGGCGTCGCTTCGTCGCCGTAACGAATCGTATGCCCTGCACTAACTGTCTCTGATAGATAACGTATGCAATGTAGGCAATGCTTTACGATATCTGGACTCTTCAATTGATACAAGAGCAGGCAACTTTGAATCAATACTAGTAGCAGTATAACACCCGTGCAAAGTGTGTGTAAAGCGCTAATTAGTTAAACGTGAAGTAAGATTCAATTTTTTAAGATTACAACATTTTTTAAAACTTTTTCGAAGTCACGTGACTTTACAATTAAATAACAACTCACGAACTTTTCACGTTTAGTTATTTTTGAGAGTTTTCGTTTTCTATTGTTAACGAAAATAAAATTCGAAGTTTCTTCGAAAGTTTGGCTATGTCTCACCAATAACTGTTATGAAGTTAGGAAATCATGTTTAAAATTTTAATTAGTAGAAGAAACCGTATAGCCAAAAGTATGATAAAGTTTTTTTTACAGTAAATGTTCAAGTATATTTGAATGCACTTTTTGAACGTCGAAATTAAAATAGACAGCACTCCATAGCCCACCTTTCACTGCGTCCTGTGCTTTCGCTACGGGAGAAGAAACGGCGCAACAAACTCCCCAGCAGCACGCTGTCTTTCTTTTACATTACTAACATTAAATTGAACAAATCTCCTGTCACTCCAATGGAATATAAGTAAATTGATAATGCAACCTACCAATACAATACGGCTTATAGTAAGTTTTGCGGTTATGGAAGTAAAACAATACTTCAAGCTAAATAATTCACCATATCTACACCACAACTGCAACTGTATTTAGTACACCAATAGCTCAAACAATAAATAGATTAAATATCTATGACAATTGCAATTAACCGAACATATATTCTTAAATTACAAATTCAAAATATCACTCACAATTTCAACTTCAATATAATCACAATTATAATTCTGACTCTACTCGTACATAGAAATGCTTTCCAACTCATCTCAGAGACACATTTCAATAAAAGCTTTCAACATTAACACACAACTCGGCAAACCGTCTGTCTGTGTACTTAACATACATTCTAGTAATTAAGGACTCTCATGAACTTCGTAATATATGAACACTGTACACTGTTGCAGTTTCTCTCGTTATTACGTTTTAGTATTTGTTTATTTGTCTACTTTAGTTGTAATTAAATATCCATCTGGCTGGCTAGCTCCTCTAGAGAAGTACTAACATCTCAAAGATCGTTAACGTTAATAAAAAACGAATTGATTGCACGGATAGCTGAGTGGTATAGGTCACCACGCCAATTTACCACTGTACCGCAGGTTCAATCCCCGCGTAGGACAAGTTTTTTGCGACCCACAGATGCCTGTTCTGAGTCTGGGTGGATGTCTTTGTGCATGTGAATTAAATTTCTGTGAAATCGGACCATTCCCGGCTCGTCCCAAGGATTGGGAGGAGTCGTCTTTCTTTTAAAGAAATGTTTAATGTTTGAAAATGACGTTTAGTTTCCATAAAACTTGACCGTTCGATAAAACCGTTAAGAATCTACTTTGCAAAAGTTATAATAAAATTATTTTAAAGAATAAACTATAAATTACAGTTCTAATCATTAAGGCCTCATTTAGCCATTAATAGGTAACGAATAAGTCAAAATGACATTATCCATTAGATTCGGAGTAAAGGCTTGGCGGCTTGAGTGTTTCGGTTTTACGCGTTGTTATGGTGTCACACACCCATTAAAGACTTAATTACACATTAAATTAATGAGTTTCCTTCAGATTCAGTTCAGAAGGGTCATGTTTCTGTTTTATGATCACACCAAGTGTGAATTTTATTAGGCGTATTGTGACTTCTATGTTTGCAACGTTATTAATTAAATAATATATTGGTTATAGCTTTTTCTAATAATTTACAGGGTAACATATTGTTAAGAGATCTGGTTCTTTAAAGATATACACGAGAAAGCAGGTCCAACGTGCTTGTTGAGAACTTTAATTTAAAATGTGATGTGTTCTTTGAAAAAATAGACCAGGAGCTTCAGTATTTCGAAAGGTACCTACGTTAAAATGTGGATCCTGCGCCTGATCTCTCTCCGGTCGTGTCAGATTGCCGTCCCATCAGGCTATGAGAGTAAAGAAACAGAGAGTGCACCTGTGTTTGCGCACACGCTTGTGCACTATTATATGTCCGGCATAGCTAGCTGGTATCATAGTTACACTAGTCGCCTTGGCCGAAATGGGTCAGGAGACATTATTACATAAAATTAATTTTAGATATCACGTCATGAATCTAGTGTGACTAGAAGACGACCCATATGTGTAGCTTGGGAAAAACTCCATAAAAAAACAAAGAAGTTACTTGTACGTAATTGTTTTTGTTTTCCTCTTGCGTTATCGTTAAATTATTTTACCCAACTGCGCAAAAATAAACATCTACGCAATATTGTATTAGCGGAGTAATTTTGGGAAGCAAGATACGTTCGCAAGTACTAAAACACATCTGGTGTTGTTAACTATTTTGGCCGTTTAGCAGTTTAGGAACAAGTAAAGATAACTGACTCCTTATAATAATTCTTTGATGTGATTTGGTTGCTGGCAACACTATTAAATATTTAATAGTTATATGAGTGTTATCGAATCGTTCGAATGTGTAGAAATACAGCATCTAAGTTATGAGATTTCCAAATTATTTTTTGAGAATTTTTAGTTGTTTTTCATATCGTTAACTATTTCAGAAACGTAACTTGTCTTTGGTTTGGTAATCAAAATGTTTTTATTTCGAGCAGGCCTGCTCAGGCACTTTCAAAGTTACTAACTATAGTTTATGGTGGCAAGATAGGAAAAAACCAACTACTAAATATAATCATGATTTAAAAAAAGTGTGCTTTGTATTTCCCAGTTTGCTATACGCTATTTAAAAACAACGAAACGCGCATTGTCTATAAATTATTTTGAACAATGCGCTTAACTCAGGAATAGAAATTGTAAAAAGTCCGAAAGTTCTTGTTAAGATATATGTTATAAACCAAACAGTTTAAATAGCTATACTTTAATAGTCCGAGTGGCCAGTACGTGGCGCTGTTGTTTTCTTCTAACTTGGCAACACTGACTTTGTCTGTCAGTTGTTCACTTGTTCTGCATAATGTATTAGTTGTATTACGTTGATTAATATACCAATAGTTTAATATACAATCCTCTATTATTTTACCATTAACCCATCAGGTTATGGGCCCAGAATACGTAATGATATCGAATACGTAATTATTTCGATAAAATACACAAAATTCGTCATGCCGGTTGGTGATGATGTCGGCGTCGGCCGAGCCGGCACGAGTGCCGTATCTACTGCAACGAGTTCTGGAATTTCCATCAATTTTGAGAAGCTCAGCGAGATACCGAAGCCTTATAGGATGCATCATGTACATAGCAGTATGTACCAGACCTGATATTGCTTATGCAGCAAGTCTACTAAGTCAGTTTAATAATTGCTATTCTGAAACACACTGGAAAGCTGCAAAACGAGTTCTTAGGTATTTGAAAGGAACTGTAGACTACAATATTGTTTACGAGAAGTCTACATTCACTGTCTCTGGTTATATAGACGCAGATTGGGCATCTAATCAATTGGATCGTCGTTCATATACAGGCTATGTTTTCAAGATTGATAACTCAGCAGTATCATGGGAAAGCAGAAAGCAAAAAACAGTCGCTCTTTCAAGCACGGAAGCAGAATACATGGCTTTATCAGAGGGAGCGAAAGAAGCCAAATTTATTCGTAGCTTTTTGTATGAATGCTTAGGTAAATGGCTAACTGTAACTTTGTATAATGATAGTCAATCTGCTCAGAAATTGTGTAATAGTCAAATGCATCATAGTAGAAGCAAACACATTGATATTAGGCATCATTTCATAAGAGAAGTCACAAATTGTAAAATTGTTAAGTTGGAGTATATGCCAACTGAATGTATGCCTGCAGATGTTTTAACAAAGTCTTTATGTAAAGACAAGCATTGTTACTGTGTTTCTAATCTTGGTTTAAAAACTGTTTAGTTTAAGGGCAGGTGTTAAGATATATGTTATAAACCAAACAGTTTAAATAGCTATACTTTAATAGTCCGAGTGGCCAGTACGTGGCGCTGTTGTTTTCTTCTAACTTGGCAACACTGACTTTGTCTGTCAGTTGTTCACTTGTTCTGCATAATGTATTAGTTGTATTACGTTGATTAATATACCAATAGTTTAATATACAATCCTCTATTATTTTACCATTAACCCATCAGTTCTTTCTTTTCTTGCTTAAATATCCCAAGTTCAAGCTATCAAAATTACTATACGTTGCCCTTTAAATACCGTCTGTAAATATAGACTATCTGTGAAATACATGAAGATTCTCAGAAGAGTAACATCCAGTGTCCTAGCCATTTAGATCTAATGGCTTTATTTTTGTTGGTGACCATGAAAAACCCATTGACTTGTTTTATTCCAAATTCATCTGTATCGAATTACTGTCTTACCATGACTACCAACTAATAGTGTAACTTTACAAAAGGCTTTATTGGGAAAAAGCTTTTCCTTCTTCGAGACATCTCTGTTTGCAATTTCTGGCAACATGCATACTGTTTCTGACAGTAGTAGTAGTGCGATAGTAAGAACGATAACTTGAATAAAACCGTTTTAGATTTTTGACTAAGTGAAAAAAAAAATATTAAAAACTACTAAGCATGATGATCTGATACAGAACTTGCATTTTTATTTATTTATTCTTTAATGTACACAAACATTTATATATTCTTCGATTTTATTTCCTAGCCTTTAGTGTCCCACTATTTTGCATTTGAAAATTAAAATACCAATATACCCAGTTTGTTAATGGAAGCTAGAAATATCCAGCTTTAAAAGTTCTCCCTGCATGAACAATCCTCTATTGTTTGAACATCGGGGTATTCGAGGCCGTATTGTCGCAATACGGGCCTAACCTTCAATAAAGTGCGACAGTTACAGGTTAACTCTTGTTACTGTAATTTTTGTACGGTTATATTTTTATTAAACGACTCCCGAACTAATGAATTTGATTCTTGTATTGCGGGGGTTACACAGACATTCAATTCACATGCACAAAGACACGCAAACTCAGAACAAGCATCTGTGGATCGCACAAATTCTTGTACTGCACGGTTATCGAATCCGTGATTCTTTGCGCACAGTTTTACTACTCTCTTTTTACGTCTCTCTATACCCACTTTGCCATTAACTTTGGAAGAAGTGACTCTTCGTACCATTTCTGCCTGGTCTTCGCTTTTATACGACTTTTCGTAATTAAAAAGCCTATTTGACACAACATTTAATTTAGATTTAAGATTACTAAAGGTGCTAGTAATTTCAATAACTACTGATTTTAAGAGTAGAAAATATTGCTAATAGTTTAAGTATTTTTATAAACAAGGTCTAAGAAATTGTGAAATAATAAGATGAGGTAGTGTTAACACCTTGTTTATTAGGTAGTCCTGCATCTATTTTCACATTGTAACCGACTATCGATAGTCTGTATCGAAGCCGACAGCAAAGCAATGTTAATTAAAGGCTAAAACTAGTATTTCTATGTCATCCGCAATTGAAATTTTACACGAAATATTCTTTTGAAATAACCGAGTTGAATTAAAAGAGAAAGCAAAAATAAAGCATTGAAGAAAGATACCATTAAACTTCTTAATGAATCGAATCAAAAAAAGTCATCATCATCATCTTCCTGGCTTTATCTCATTTTACTTGGGCCGGCGCAACACGTTTTTTTATGATTATGCAAAGTTAATCTAAAAAAAGACATGAATTGATAAAAAAAAAATAGTCCATAATAGTGAGTAGTCACTACAAAAACTGTAAATAAATATTGAAATGTACATTTTAACGTAAAAATTAAGCAAGTGTTAATTTTTTTAGTTTGGCTCTGTAATGCTCTTCTAATAAATAGTAAAAAATCTTTGTATTGCATTACATACGCAACCGTAACTATAATATTAACGATAGCCGTAATATTTACAAAAAGGACCGAAATCTATATCTTTTGAACCGTTTTATTCTTGAAATTCAGCATTATTTACCAAAAATCCCGTTATACATTTTTAAAACAAATTTAATTACCAAAGCTTACTACGAAAATACTCAGTATTTTTTGGACCACAGATGGTACACGTAATAAATAGAGTTGTTTAGAGTAATCCACTAACAGGCCTTTAAAACATACAGATGTATCGTAATTATTTAGTTAAATCTAGGCTTTTTCACAATGTTATTATAATACGATAAACGAAGGATATTTCATAATTGTGTTTGCAGTTTGTTTTTATACGACAACATTCAAGTGATTTCAATTATGGGAAAAATAATTTGTTGTTTGTATTTACACCTATTCTGTCGATAATATGTAGTCATACTGAAACAAGTTTTTAAATATTATTTTTGTCAATAAAATCATTTTTAATTGATTTTATCGTGATATACGAATAATATGCTAAGATTATTAATTAGCAGTCTATTTTAGACAATTAATTTTGTATTTTGATTCAACAAATAACAGCAATCGAAAGATGAACCATTTAAAACGGATGCCTCTTGATATTTCGAATTAATACTCTATTTTGTTTTTATGGTAAATTAAAAAATATTAAGCGTAAAAATGTCCGTATTTAATAGTCAATGGTTATTGTAATATAACAAAATATTATAAAAGGAAACATGTAGAGTGAAAAATGAATATCGAGATATATGAGACCTAAATCTTTTTTTATGGTATCTTTGTCTGACTCCATCTTCTTTCTCAATTTATTACTTAATTAAACAAAAGATCTAGTGATAATAACTCTTGCTGAAAATTTCCGTCGAGGCAAAAAAAACGTCGGTAGTAAAAAATAATTACAATCATAAATCATCTTAACGTTCCGTATTTTTTTATCGGTTAATTAAACATAATTAAATTATTAATAAAGATTTGAGATAAAATTTTGCAATAATTTTATTTTAGCGGAAATTATTACGCTCGATAGTACATATAATATTAATATTAAATAAACATATAACTAACTAAATAATTAAAATTAATTCATGAATTACAATTATTTACAATATTTGTGATCTCCTAGACGCGTCCCGGATTTATTTACGCACCACGAAACACGTACACCGAAAACTATACGCGTATAAATTGCGGACGTTACTAAATCGAATTTATTTAATTATACTAAGAAAATAAACATGAAAAGGATTAAAATATATATTTAACTCACCTGTTGTCTTCAGACCTTCGCCCACCTGATGCCACAACACTCCCTTGCAACCGAAAAAAAATATTCGCGCGGTCAATCAATTTATTGTCAATCAGACAAAAAATCTGTAAACTAACTCTATGGAAGAATTCTTATTGTCGCAGTCCAATTAACCGTCAAAAGTTCATGACTGACACGCGTTCGAAAATGGAAGTCGGTTCGGATTTCAAAATTATTGTCCGTTTTATTTATGGAGGAAGAGACGTGCGCTTGCCAGGCCGCCCGAGGTTAGACTAAAATGTGGGCTGAAAACAGGGGCCGAAGCTACAGGGTCCACGAGTGGGTGTTTTAAGAGGGAGATAGGTAGATTGCGGAGCTGCGAGAGTGAAAGGGATGGGTGTAAAGTCGTAGGGGGAGCACGGTCACGTACTCAACGTTTCGTGCCAGGAAGAATTTGTAGGCGTTCATAATTGTACCCTTGATTGAGGTTTCCGAATTTAATAAGTTGTCTTCGGTGACGTTTTGTCATTTGGACCGAGTCTGCAGCATGATGAATAGATTTCAGCCGAGTCAGGTATTTTTTACACTGAAATCAAGTAAGGCTTTCAAGGGGATTTGTCTCTGCCTGCTACTGAAGGCTTTTTTGAAATAGCTAACGAACATTTCAAGGAAAAGATATGGTCGTAGAAAAAAATAAGGTTCTGGGTTTTTTATCAAAATGTAAGGTTCTGAATAAACTTGGGGGCTTCATTTATGGATAACTGAAAATTAACAAATTTATTTTGAAAAATAATGATCTACGTAATCCGCTCAAGCAACTTTAAATCCTTTTTTAAACTTGAAATATCATATCAAAATATGATGAATGAAAACTTCTTATTTCAAGTTATCGTTAAGTAAATAATACCATTTTGTGTTTAAATGTAATATTGTAAAAAAATCAGCTTAAAAAAATCCGGCTTATTTAAGGTTGTTAAATATTTAAAAATATAGTTACTCGTGAAATTAATTTTACTGCGTATTTCAAGCTCTAATCAAAATAGAAAAACACGATGTATGCCTTATTACTATCTTCATTTCCAAAGATTACTCTAACTCCATTCAACAAATTAATGTATTACATTAAAATCAAATTTTAACTAATATTCGCAGTTGCTATGGAATATCACACGTTTTCCAAGAAAAGGGGGGGATGATACCAACCTGACAACATGATACAATTATATCCGTTAGTTGATAATTATAATTATCATTAAGCCACCGCGGGAGCTTTGGAAACCAAGCTATATTTAGATTTAGTTGCTAAATTGATTTATTCATATCTCTTAGCTGACGAGTAACTTTGTTTATATTTGAGTGTCATAGGTTTTTTTACACTACTGTATTGAATTTGCCGTACTTTGAATTTTGTTGTGCTTGTGCACCTTTTTTCTATGGCATTTAACAGGCCGATATGAAATTGGTTTGTGCTTTAAAAACGTATTGGTCCAACTAAATTGTCGAGTTTCTTGTGAAGGTTAACAAAAATCTGTCTGATTGTCTGTTTGTAAATAACTACATAGGTAGTTGTTTTATCTTTTAACCGAAATCAGTACAGTAGAATTTTACTTTGTTTCTTGTTCCTTAATAAATAATAAACTATCTATGAGTGTGTATAGTCTACACGCTCTCTTAGGAAAACCCAATAACTTCTAAACCAAATCAATACCTAAGCCGTGATCTAATTGCAATATCGAATCCAATTTAGGCTGTCTGTTGATGCCCGAGTAGGTAAGCTAGCTTATGACCTCTTCGTACCTAAGTTTGTCTAGGCAAACGAGTATTATTGGTAAAGTTTCGGTCTAACGCAGGGTGGTTTTCGAAACATCAGATGTTGCATAGACTATTGCTGGTGATCAAATCGATCGAATAAATATTTGGTAATTGCAGTTATTTTAAGCTTGTTAGCGGCTTTTAAAAATATTCTAATTCCTACTAATATTATAAATGCAAAAGTTGGCAAGTATGTATGGATAGATGTGTGTTTATTACCTACTCTTTAACGCTTAAATGACTAGAGCAATTTTGAAGACATCTGGTATGGAGTTAGTTGACATGATGGATTAACTTATAGGGTTCTTTTAACTGACAACATCAGACCGTGGTGTTTTTGGAGTGTTGAGGATGTTTTTGCATCTATAACTGACATTTGCAAAAGTTAGTACTCATAACAGCACATTTTGTGCTTTACATTTGCAAAAACACTAGCAACTTTTTGACGTAAAAGTGAAATCCCGATATTAACTTCAATATATTTTATTTAAGTTATTAGCGAAGCCTTCCTACGTTAGTATGACGCTGCATTTCGTAGAGTTTTGTGACGTCATCCCTTTGACTTTCAAACCACATTAAAATGATTCATTTATTGTTAATTACAGGTGACGTGAGAATACTAAAAGACATGTCATGCCTGGTTGTCATACATTTTATTGATTCGAAATTAAAAAGTAAGATTATGGAATCTTTTCTGTATGATTGGTACTTGATGGGGAAAAACAGGGGAAAAATACGTTTAAAGTATTAATCGATATTCCAAATATGCTAAACTTTGAGTTACTTCCTACAAAACAATAACGTAATACATTCACAAAAGACCAAGAAAAGCAATATTTACAAAAAGTTCTATGAAAACAAAAATAATTTAATTTAAACGAATACATAAAGAATTCATAATTCTTCCAAGAATTGGAAAGCAAGTCGCGTTGGGAAACTCTGTAGCAAAATTAAATAAGATTAGGGAAACTTTTCAACTTGGGTCTTACCATTTTCCAAAGTAGAAATAATTGTGTGGAAATGAAAGGGAGCGCTACACGGCGTAGAGCGGCGTAGCTCGGCGTAGCGCGGCGTAGAGTGTCGTAACGCTGTCTCACTTTTACAAATGCAAAAGTCTTTCTTTAAAATTTATTGGTAAGGATTCTTATTTCATCTACTTAAGAATTTCAACTACGGAGTAAAGCTTAAAGGGATAATACACACTTATCTGGCTTTCGAAAGTTAATTTTCCTGCTCACATGCCAATTTTATTTCTATTTCCTTATTTGCGGAAGTTTTACACTTGTTTGAGTTATTGCTTGGTAAACTGTATTTTTGTAAGTGTTAAGTGATTTTTAGGATTATTTGTATTATTAATACCAACCGGTTTAGGGTTTATAAGAGGTATGCAGTTAGCACGAGCTCTGGATTTTGTTGCTTTACTAGACTTGGCATACCTATCAAATAACAGTTTAGTTAGAGATATTTTAAGAGTAGATCTTACGGTTACTTTTGCAAGTATTGCCTTTTCTTGAATTATAACTGTCATGTGTATTGTTTTTTTCCTTGCAATATCCTGATACCGCTTAAATTTTCAATTCTTAAACTCTGTATGGTCTCAGTATGGTTTTTTGCTGTTCCTTTATAGTTATTGTGGTGTGCGTCTAGTTCATTTCGCCATAGAACCTATTTTGGGATGTCCTCTTTATTTTTACTGTTAGCAGTAAGAAAATTAAAATAAAATTTATACTTCTATTCCAATTGCTAATTCTGCGGACTAAGTTACTTTCTTGACTTGATTATTAAATCCTTATTTTTTCCTAGCCTTTAGTGTCCCACTGCTGAGCAAAGGCCTCCCCTAAGTCCTTCTGCAATTCTCTTACTTGCACCGCTTCGAACTAGTCATAAATCTTATAGTTTTAATGAATCTAAGAGATAATGTGAAAACACTGTCTTTCCACCCCAATATTGACGCTTCGATACAAACACATTCGGCAGCATGTTTCTACAAAGCTGAATGGAAGTAACACATTCAAAGATTTCACATATCCCAACTTTACTGAGTGTTTCGCTGAAATAGGTCCAATTTAATTTAGCATCCGAGTCGAGTTTTAATTTAAATTCATTCTTGTTCTGAAGCAGCTTTATTTTGATACAGCTGGAGGGGAAAGTTATTGAATCTTTATTTGAGAAGTTTCATTTATTGTTACGTTAATGTATTTTTAAAAGTATGAAATTAAGACTGTTTGCAAACATAATAATCAATTATTATTACCTAATAAGTAACTATAATAAAACTGTATTTTTGTTGTGTAAGTAGACATATTCATAAAACCTTTATTTTATGTTTCTTAGCAGTTTTTGTCCCACTGCTGAGCAAAGACCTCCCCAAGTTTTAATAATAGACGACTTTAGATAAAATAAATATGTTACAATCGACTTCAGTTTCTTCTAACTGTGCCCCGCGACTTCCGCGAATGTCGGTTTTAGCGGCAAATGCAATACTTTACCCCTCTTAGACTCAGTCAAAAAGTAGGCTATGTGTTAATCGAGGGTGCCAACAAATTTCTTCAAAAGTGATTTAATCGTGTGAGTATGCAAGAATCACGAACCAATCCATACATCAATCTATACTTACAAACTTTCGCGCTTATAATATTAGTAGGATAAAACGAATTACGTATTATTACTAACGAAAACCTAAATTGTATTTATAACAGTCCCATTTCTTCAGAATTCCTGAATTGATCTTTAAATAATTGAATTTGTTAGGAAGGAATTCTTCTCAATAATTTTATTTAGAGTTCCGTCGTTTCATCAATAATTTAACGAATTTCAAGGTTATCTGAAGACGGCAGGTGATAATTTTAGATTCGATGTTTTACGAAGGGTTATTGATTTCCATAAATAGAAATACCGTTTTTATTAAGTACAGACTGCTGCCCCTGACTTCGCCCGCGCGAATATCGGTTACAGCTGCAAAAACTTTACTCCCCTCTGACTCAGTCGATTAAAAAGTAGATGTTTTAATCCTAGGTATCAAATAACTCCATACAATTTCATCAAAAGTAATACAGCTATTTGAGCGTGAAAGAGTAACAAACATCCATCCATACTTACAAACTTTCGCGTTTATAATATTAATAGGAAATATAGTACACGTTGATAGTGTAGATTTCTATCTGTGATTAAGTAAAAAAAAAACATTAATAGTTAAGGCTCAAAGCAGAACAGACTAGCTCACGTCCGTATTAATAATAATAATATCAGTAAGATTAAACTGCAGAGAAAAATACCTCTACATTATTCCCTTACTTAGTCCAAAAAAAATTCCTCAAAAATAAAACTCAATTTCCATCTGCATCGCCGGTAGCGTTAATTCCTAGCAATTAGCTTTAAATCCTTACCGCACTTAGATTCACGGAAGCTAATCTGTATGCTTCTATAAAAGCTTTTATCTAAAAAATTCTTCTTTTTCGTCCTATTTTCCAACATTCTAGTGAATACCATTAAGATTTTCATGATGAAACTAGTTTTAGATTTATATCTAACTATAGTTCTTATATTGCAAGATATCCAGTATCCATATTTCTAATAATTTTTTTTGGGGATTAAGTTAAACATTAAAATTCTATAGTCCACTAGATGTAGTTTTTTTGAGAATGGGTTTTTCTTAAAAACCTACAATTGGATTGGATGAAGTTCACATTGCTGAGAAAAACCATTCATAAAAGAAATGATCTCATTATTTATAACATTTTGAAAGTAAAACATCACTGAAAGTAAAAAACAAAATTCTTCGATATTCCAAAATATTTACGATCGTTTCAAATTCCGAGGAATTCCAGAAATTCGATTACGTTCCGAATTTTCAAGCAAAATTCGGGCAATTTTCAAATCCTCTTTGACTGGACTTGCTCTTAGTCTGAAAAGCTATTTCAGTAGGAATAAAATTGAATGGATGCATTTACATGGTACCATCCATTCAGTGATCAGTGACCGGTAGCTATTAGTATTTTCTTTGTGTGCCTCTGAAATGATTTGCATGGCTGAAATTGAAACGGGAGGTGGAAATAGAAGCTCTTTGATGGAAAAGTGTTCGTCCATATGAGAAGGGTATTGTGTACTAGAAAATGTGTGGGGGAGTCGCTTTTTTGTTGTATTTTTATGCCACATTTTTGGGAAGGTTAAGCATTTGATGAAGATTTTACAACTCTATTTCATTTTGTAGGGTTTGTCAACTATATAATTTAAACTACTCAATAAGACTAGTTGATTGTGTTAAGTTTAAGAGAGAACCCAAAAGTTGTTGCAAAATTTATTTTTATTTAGTATTATGTTGACTCAACTGCGCAAAAAAACTAGCGTGTAAAAGAGATTGCGAAGTCTATTTGCATAATAAAAAATTTTATGTCATTTCATTTAAACATTAAAATGATTAAAACTACTTTTTGCGACACATGTTGTTGAACATTCACGTAACAGTTTCTGCATGCGACTCAAATAAATTCGCCGGCAAAAATATGTCGTCATCAATTTAAAACGCTCGATTTTCGTGTAAGTTCGGTCATAGCGGTTTCATTTCGAGCGGGTTCAACAGATGGTACAAATTAACCCAGCCATGAAACAGTTCAAGCGATTTCCTTGTCCTATGTAGTATTATGTTTTACGCACGAGTAATATTGCCTCCGTCCAGATTTGCTTGCGTCATCAAAATACTGATGGACTAACGGGCTCAGTCAATTTCTTGGTTGAAGGTCAATTTAAGGTAAGTATATTCAAACGTCTTCGCTTGGTTCAGGGTACTGTTATATTTATATTTGTTTATGAAAAAAACCTTACCAATCATACTTTTTTTGTTAATTTAAGTATTAGTAATACAGGTCTAAGAATAGACCCTAGAAGAACTCCATTTATTGTTCGATGATAAGATTAACATTTACACATATATACCTAAAACAGGAAACCTATTATAACCTAAATGGCCAGTTAAAAGCTAGTAAACACGCCTCGGTCTTGTAATCGGCTTTGCATCGGTGTTCACAAAGATCTTAACTGGCTGTTAAAGGTCGAACGTCAGCTTTGAGTCTGCCGAGGTAACCGCGAGACACAAGACCCGTAATTAATATTTCCGATGGCATTTAAATCAAAGTGCCATGGGGTCGGCGAAATTTTTGATTAAGTATCACTTGTTACAAAGGGTGAGATTTACCGGATTTGATTTAGCTTAGGTATAATAATATTAATAATATAATCTTATTTGTAAGTTATCTTACTATATAATATTATAAATGCGAAAGTTTGAGAGTATGGATGGATGATTGTTACTTTTTCACGCTTAGACCGTAATACCAATTAAGATGAAATTTAGTAAACTCTGGATTGATACAAAAGTGGCTTTTTACCCGACTGTGTCAAATAAGGTTACTTTTTTGCTGCTATAACCGACATCCACGTGGGCGAAGCCACGAGTAATTAATAATAGTTTTACAATATGCATTTTCTAAGAAATTAATAACGGGTAAGTCATGAAAATAGAAAACATGCTTCTTTATTATCTCTTAGTTCTTGAAATAAAAACAGCTCAAAGAAAAACCTACACAGCAATATAATCACTTATTTTTTAGTTTCATCTACACGACAGTCAATAGTTATTTTTTTACTAAACCAACATTTACTGTTAAAACCAGCATCATTAACAACCCGGAATAGAATTCACACTTTCCCAAAAACGTGAATTTCCCAACCAAAGGGAACCTACAATAATCTGCCTAGGCGTGGGCGTGGGTTGTAATCTGAGCGGCGCAGTTCGTACAAACCCACGCTAAAATTATTCACTTACTTTAAAACTTTGGGAGTATTATCCGCTCTTAGTCCATCCTCTCTCAATTAATTTTTCCGGGAGCTGTCTTTTAATTAAAAATGCATTCTTAATTGGAGATTAGTTTTTGACGTTGACTTGATTGATGGTTTAAGTTTTAGTTGCTTTTGTGAGGAGATTAAGGTAAAATTTGTGAGCTCAATTTGTGTAGGTGTAAATTTAAATATATTTCTTATTAGAGTTACTAATTAAAAAGTATAAGTTTGTCTTAAAGAAAAGTCCAAAACTTTTAAATTATAAATCACTAAACTACTAAATTGATTAATTACAAAGCATGAATTAATAAAGTTTGATTGTAAATGATATTTTTGGTACCATACAAAACGAGTGAAATTTTGCATCACGCAAAGCGAGTACATATTTATTCATCCCACGACACAAAAAAAACAGAATGAAAACAAAAACAGTATTTTTAGCTAAAGGCTATTTATATAGTGCGTCATTTGTTAATTCCAAAATAGACTACTAAATATAAAATTACCAACTATAACAAAATACCTGAAATTATAGACGAACTTATTAAATGTGAAAACGTCAGTCCGGGAAATGCATAGCGTCCCAAAATAGAACATCGTGTGGGTAGTTTAATAATTGTCTGTAAATGTAGCCTAAAAGGAATTAAATTATAACATTGAATTTCATAGAAATGTTTTAGCAGCTATTTTGGGACCTGAAAATGAAGTTGTGTTTGTTTGTAAATTATAAACTAAGGCGTAGGAGTAAAATAAAGTGCACATTTGAAGTGAAGTGAATTTAAAATGATATTAATAGGTTAATTTGCAGAATAAAGATGAATATTGAGAAAAAATATACAATATTTAAAACTGGTTTGAGGTGACACAGCACAGAAAAGCGAAGGACTTAGGGGAAGCCTTTGCTCAGCAGTGGGACACAATAGACAATGAAGAAAAAATGTTACTGGCACAAATTGAATAATACCTCTAATTTCGGAAGGTTACACTTCGAAAATAGAATAGCCCAAATGAACATGACTCTATTTTCGGAGTTCCACACCAAAACTCCCCAGAATATTTCTAGCAACAATACAGTGATTAGTTCTGTCACTAGTTGTGTGTTAAATGCAATTCAGGGCTGTGTGGCCGAGTGTAATTTGAATTAACATATGCCAGGGTTGCGACAATCAGTATCATAGTTGAATAGGATTCAGACCACATTGAATATACTGATGTTATTATGGCAGCTAGTGGAATTGTATAGAAAACGAATTCATTTCAAATGTATTTACTGAAAAAGTTTTTTTTTGGAAATGGAAGGTTAATTAGGAAAACTAATGTTTTTTGATAATGATAAATAAGTTAGTGTTGAACATTTTATGTACTTAGCTTTTGTTTTGAAATTTCTGAAATTAAAAGCGTCCAAGGTGCACTTTTTAGTTAAAACTTTTTTGGCTAAATATTTTTGGACAAATTTTGGTGTGAAAATAACGCACATCCTGAATGCACAAACAGTTGTGTAGCTTATGACAGATAATTTTTTGCTCCCATTAAGTAATTTTACTACCAATCTAACCTTTGTAAAACTATTATTAATAGCTCTCCATAATTCTTTATTAAAATTAATTTTATCCTTCAATTTATGGCTTAGGGGTTAGCTGCTTATAAAAGAAATTATGGCTATAAAAGATGGGCAAAGTTTAAAAATACTGCTTATCTATTAGCGACCTACCGTTCATTTTGCAAGTCTCAGCTTTGCACGGGTGCTATACTGGTGTACATATTATTATACATATAAAATTAGCGCTTGAAAAAAACCCACATCAAAATAAATTGCGTAGTTTTAGTCATGAGACAGACAGTCGCGAGAAATGACTTTATTTTATATAGAACGGATATATGATTTGATATAGAACGGTAAATAAAGAAGGTTTATCTGTATATCAATATACCTACAGATAAACCTTCTTTATTTACCATTCTCGCTACCTATGTTTTCTGTATCAAAATTCTTTGAGTAATGGATGAGTTTGCAAAATATCTGAGGGTTAAGCAAAGCTGACACATCATATACATTAACCGCAAAACGCAATAAGTATTTTTTTATATATCACAAAAAATCTAAATTTTTAATGCAGTTCCTTCCTCGTTTAAATGTATTATTTATTTAAAGTTTGTAAGTTTTCATACATTTATTTATTAACTTCACTACCACTACAAGCAAAATTATTCCTTTCACTGCTTATATTACACAACTTAGCTGTTTACTATGAACTTTACCGTTTGAGACACATGTTCCCGAATTCCTGTAAGATTCCAGCAGTTCCCGGCGTGCCGCAAAGCGGTAGGTATTTGTGATGACAGCGGAATTCCTATCTGTTAGTATTAGCTTCGAATCTTAGGAAATTAACGGAAATTGTTGGTAGGTTTAGAGAAAGGTGCCTTTGTGTAACTTAGGCTGAGATAATAGATGAAGTAAAAATTTGTAGAATAAAATAGAATAATCTTTATTTGTAGGAATATGGCATAAGAAAGTTGTTACAAAATATTATTTTGTTTCCGACGTCGTACAAATATTTGAGTACAATATTGTAATCTGTAAACTATAATTCAAAAACAAAATATTATCAACAGTTACAAATAAACCAAGTACAAACCAGAAAACATAACATTTCATAAACTGTTTATATAGGATAATAATATAAACGAACTGTATTTTTTTGCGTTCATCTTAATATTTAGTTAATAAAAAAAAAATCGTAATTCGTAATGTTACTTCCCTACTGCATTCTATTTAAAAAGTTTTTTTGGATTTTTTCTTTGTTATTGTTATAAAAAAAAAAATATCCTAAGTATAAGTGTAAGTATCTTAATTTTAAAGCTAGCATGTAATATTGGACTACGATGTAAGCAACAGAGACACGTTTATGAAAACTCCAAATATTTTTTTTTCAGAGCAAAAATAGCAAGTTACGGGCTGACTATTTTTATACATTTCAAAGCCTTAGATAATAAAACCCTGGTTCATATCAGATAAAACCTATTGAATGGAATAGTATAAAATATGCATGTAAAGAAAATGAGCAGAAGGTTCAAAACTTATTATATAAAAAATACTTTTAATAAGGATTTTTAAAAATAGTCTTATACAAGATAGTCGATAAGTGTCATTTCTATAAGTACCAACGAACAGACAAGTCACAAGCCCGTGCAAGACCGACATACAGCAGACGCATAGTTATTGGCGTCTTAGCTTGCATACTATCCTCGTCAATGTCAAATAGAATGTATAAAATATTGGAATAATAATGTACGGACCGATTTTGGCCACGGCGGCTCGTGTTACTATGACTCCAACCAGCTACGCGAGACATATTATAGTGCACAAGAGTGTGCTAACATAGGTGCACTCTCTATTCCTTTACTCTCATAGCCCGGTGGGACGGCAATCCGATACGGCCAGAGAAAGATCAGGTGCAGGACCCACATTTTGACTTCCGAAACATGGAAGCTGTGATAATCATATCTGAAACGCACACAACATTCCAAAAGTCGGTGCGCGCCGTGGAGATTACATTCGAGACCTTTGACTTAGCAGTTCTACGGTCTTATCACTAAGCTATCACAGGTTCTAAAAGACAAATAGGCATCTATAAACGCCATGTAGCCATGTATCATTCTTACACAACTTGAAGCTGTCACATCCGTGAATGTGAGTTTTTTCGAATCGATTGGCCAAGCTCATTTATAAAAGCACAAATGGAACTGGAACTTCTGTACAGTTATTTCTACGTCCAGTTTGAATGCGTGGGCGTTACGGTTTAGTATTCAGTTTGTGCATTCTATTGTCTTGACTGATTTAATATTCGCATCAAGGACTCGGGAACGAATTTAAAATTATGTTTCCCTGTTCTCTATCCCAGAGGTTTTTGGACCAGAATTGAATGAAATATATTGGGTATTCGAATTCGTGCAGGTACTAATGTGTTATTTTACTGTTACTTTCAATTTTACAAATATGTTAAAAGAGTTTTGATGTGAAGTGTTGTGTATAAACATAGTCTTGTTAAGTGAGGTAAAAAAATCTTGGTATCTGTTAAAAACACAATTTATTTTTCAATTACACTAACTGTTATGTATATTATAAAAAGACGAGGTGTCTGTATTGCAGAAAATGTGCGAAAAAGAGTTCACACAAAAATATGATTACAGATTTACAGAAAATATTTGCTACGTCGTAGCTTACACAAGCTTCATTGCTACGCTACCGTAGATAATAGTGTTTTTGCTACACATCAAGTTCCATTTTTTACCTAATGTCATGGACAGCAAAATGATTTAACAAGTTTTGTTATAAAGGTGTATTGTTCTGAATGTAATATTTTAGTTTAAAACAAAAGTAGATTATGTCTAGACTAGAAAACCTGTAGTGATAAATTTACAGCTTTTATATTCTTAAACAATGTTTTTTAAAGCACGCATTATTTTTAACAAAGTAATAGTTTAAAGTATTAATTAATTGAAATAGGGCAAGGGCAAGCGCAAGGCTGTTGAAACAACATATCTTTATTTATTACAATTTATGCAAATAAACACAAACAACATAGCATTTTGTTAGTAGAGTACCAAAGTACTGCTTATTTAAAAAAAATCCTTCAGTGCACCTGCGAATGGAAAAAAAAATCAGTCGAAATTGAAGTTATAGTGTGTAATTTACTAAAAACAAAAAATATCTTTCTTTGTATAAAACCTTATTTTTTATATTAAAAAAAAAACCACTCCCGCACTAAGGAATTTAATCCGTGCAGTCTAAATATGACAATATTATATCTATAAATGTAGAAACTAATACGAATAAAAACAAAACCTCGATTATTTTTAGAACCAATAAAGCTATTCCAATATGCAGAGAGCAGAAAACAAATCCCCTTTTAAATCCATATCCAGCAAATAAAAAGAAATGAAGCTAAACAAATTGTCGATGCATGCGATATGCAATCCGACTCTATGGAAAACTGAATAATACCGCCGTAATACCATGTTATAAGGGGGTATACAGACGTACCGAAGGGTTTATTTGATAAAGATATGAGGTAAAGAATGTTTGTGTTCTTTATTGGAGTAGAAATCCATGCAAAATTAAGCTTTTGTTTAAAGTTATTCAACGGTGTAAAGAATTATTTTTGGTTGTACGAGTATGGTAATATTCCGAAGTAATTAACCTTTGTATAAGTAGAAATAAAAACGAATTCGTCAAAAGCTAAAAAAAAAGAATAAAAAAAAAACACATGTCTCGTTATTTTGTGATGACACTTAAATTTTAATGTAATAAAAAAAAAAACACTTCTCTTCCTTTAAAAGAGCTCTTCTTTTGGGAATGAATGGAGATTCTAATATTTGAGATTGGCGCATCATAATGAGGCATTTTCCCATAAATAAACCACTGAAAAAGATCTTTGGCTGCCACACACTTAACATCATCATACTCTCAACACAAGGAATATTTATTTAGCCTAGTCTAAGAGCAATGCCGTAGTAACTGACTATTGATTGAGCCCTCCACACAGGCGTATAGGCTTGTTGATTCAGGATCTTGGACCCCAAGGTCTAATCTTAATGAAATTTATATAGGATCAAACAACAGCAAGGATTTGAATTAAACCCTCCCTGCAACCCTACGCAGTAATCTCAAATACCAAAGTAATATAAAAAAAATTAGAAAAATGGATTTTAGTAAGGGATTTACAGATCTTGGGAGGCCCATTTGATATATTTTAAATTTATTTTGCAAATATATAGCTAGTATTTCTTGTGGTGAAGTCGGGAATCAGGATTAGGACAAAAATATATTACCTATATAATAGTCTATTAAAATAGCTGTGATGAAGTAAATTATCTCATGTTGACCTACAGAGAACCAATGTTTTGCCTACCCTGTGGTGTCCCACAGCTGGGCAAAAGCCTTTCCTAAGTCGCATGACCAATATTTTGAAACTATGTCACCTGTAAAACACAAAAATGTTGGATTTCATGCAAATACTAACTATTTAACTATGTGCTTATTAAAATAGACCAAAAAAAATGCAGTCGTGCAAATAATGTTTAATTTACATGCAAAACTATACCTCATACACGTAAACCTCAGTAAATATTCCTTATTCAAAACACCTCATTCCAACAAAATATAAATTTTCTTTTTCAAAGAGATCTATAACAAATAAAGAATTTCTCAATTTGCCATATTATATGCAATTTATATACTATCTATTTCAGCTCTGGAAAGTCACGCAAACCTTTATAAATATTGAAAGAAAATCTAAAAGTTTTGCACATTGCATTACATTTTCACTCCACTGCGTCGGGTCATCGGGTGTGAACGGAACTCTTTCTATACGTCGAGAAAATATGACCTCAAGAGTTCTTAGCTCGATATCGACAGCGAATCCATTAAGTCTGAAGGTATTACAGGATTTATTTGTATCTAGATTTAAATCTGCCTGTATTATGATTAATCTCTATAATCCATACTAATATTATAAATGTGAAAGTGTGTTTGTTTGTTTGTTTGTCTTTCACGTAAAAACGGCGCAAAGGATTGGCGTGATTTTTTGTGTGGAGATAGTTGAAGGGCTTGAGAGTGACTTAGGCCACTTTTTTTTTAAATCAGCCCTTAAATGGTTTAAATATTCCCAAGGAAAACGTAAATAAAAGTGCACGTATCTGATCTGACAGAAGATGTCACCATAGCGACTAAAATACTGTTGCTATGGTTTTATGTTTTGACATTAATATTAACGCCTTATTTGGCATACAATCAAGCAATTAAAATAGCCGGGTCAGGGAATAACGAGCTTCGTATTTTTTCACTCCAAGTTCAAATTTCATTTCGACACACACTTTTTGCATTTATTTTTTAATAATTTTTAAGTACGAATTCAAATTTTAGTCAAACATAACATTTTCTTTTCTTCTATAGTTTTGGTAGTACAAAAGTATTGTAAGAAGCACTTGGTTTTTTTTTAACATAAATTGCTCCAAAATAAGGTGTGGAACTACCAAAACAAAAAAAATTGTTTAGACGGTAAATGATACTATGATGATACTATATTTTATGAACGAGCTGTTGACTGCAATTTTGTTGTGTGTGACGCGTGGTTTTGTAGATTTGATAGTACCTATACACTACCACAATTGTGCACCAATTGCCATGGTATATGGTAGTTGCATAGGTAAAAGTGTGTTGATAGGCTGTCTTTCATCGACAATCTCGCATACGAATATGTCCCGCACGCGTACTGTCGCAAATGTTTTGTTATGTGCGTGTAACATTAACCTTCTTCGGGCTCAGTTGGCTTTGCTCAAACTATTGGAATCAGAAACTTGACACATTTATGACCATTTAAGTAAACACTAACCAGGCATTTTTGAAAACTCGTCCGTCAAGAGGAAAAATGAAATAGAAGATCGGTGCCCAAACTAATCTGCTGTACATACATACATGCACCAAATGAGGAGCGGCACCTGATGTTCTCCGCACCACAGCGCACAACGCTCAACGAAATGTGTCGAATGATATCTGGCTGTTTAAAACCAACCCCACTCAATAAGTTATCTCTCTGCTCTACCTGACGTTAGAAGACAAGTCGCATACGCGCTCGAAAAACATGTCAAAGCATCAGATACACGACACCCCTATACACCCGGGTAGACTTAACAGCCAAAAGAGCTTCTTCTGATGTACCTTAGCTATCATTAAAACTCCAACTCGAGCTCGGTGCAAGATCTGGATAGATCAGCATCTACCACCTACCACTTATGTCCTACCTCTGGGACATCTGCCGCCCGGAGGTACCTTAAAGTGGCCTGTTTGGAAAGCGATATCCAGAGAGAATACGGCATCTCCGTACAGAAGATGTCACACCACCTAGAGTGGCCAAAATGTCCGCACACCTGTAATTTGGAGGATCTAACATAATTCAACAATGATGCTGCAATTTGGGTTGCCAAATACGACGTACGACATACGACGACGAAGGTTGTTCTAATTAAACTTAACAACTTAAAAATGGAAAACAAACGGCGCAACAAACTTCACACCATAATTCAATCTATTATTATTTTTAGTGTTTCAGCAATAAATTTCGAAAAATAAACATTTTTGCGTTTTCGTTAGTTACACCAGAGGGTATTAGCTTGCCGTAAGCGCGGTCAGTTGGTGCGCCGTCACTAAATTCTACGAAGAAGTGATGAAGTTCAAAGAAAACGCGGAAAAAGCACGGGAGGTCTCATCTCATCATATTTGCGAAAGCGTTCCCGTGGCCCCCGACAATAGGGAACGGAGAAGCACTGCAGCAGTTTAAGCCAGTAAAAGTCCGGCACACCCCTTTCTCCTTTGTCCGTTTTCAAGTCCAGTCAATCCAAATTGTTAAATCAGTGCGAGATGGATAGTAGCCACATCCATCAATAATATAATATGGCCTTTCATCATGTGAATGTTATACTAACCTTTAAAACTAGCAGTGTTAACAGTCAAATGTTATGTTAACATTCAATAGTTTGTAAGACTACAGGTATATGAATAGAAAGTTAAGAAATCATTTTGGAACAGAACTGGATTAATGAGTGAATAATTATTAATAATGAATGAACATTACTTAGCTTTACTTTTTGTACAGCACTACAACGTCATTACCACGCAGACAAAGTCGCGGGTAACAGCTAGTAATATAATAATATGTAAAATTCTCGTGTCACAATGTTCGTTCTTATACTCCTCTGAAACAGCTTGACCGTTTCCTTTAAAATTTTGTGTGTATTGTAGGTCTGAGAATCGGCCATCTTCTTTTTTTTGTTCCCGAAATTATTTTTTGGATTTTTTTTTTTCGCTGGATTATGATTACGAAGTCGCGGACAACAGCTAGTTAATTTAATGTATATTAAATAAATCAAGCGGGATTGTTGCAATCGGGTTTTTGACTAAAAAAAATAATTGGTCTATAAGATATTTCTCCAAAAAAATATTGGGTACGTATGTTTTTTTTCAAATGATTAAAAAATACAAAGATATAACGAATCAAAGATGGTGGATCGTCTAAGGTGGTTATTAATAAGTGCATTGAGACGTGACGTCACACGAGATTTCAACTCACTGTATCGTCTCCATTTTTTACTTATGAGATAAAAGAAAAAACGTCTATTCAATATATTTTGCAAGTTTATTTACCGAACTAACTAGTTTTTTAAATATCCAAGTCAGTCAAGTACTCAATTGTAATTTATTTGTTAAAAAAGGTTTACATATTTCATTTTAATAAATGTAGCTGCAGTTTTTAAATAAAGCTCTAGGTTCCATTTAAGAATTACATATTCTTCTTAGAAAAAATATTTTTAAATAAAAATATAAAAGACGAATCTCTATATTGTTTAGAATATTATTCAAAAATGAAGGTTGAAATTACTACACTACGTTATTTAAAAACCGACTGTATGATCCTAGAAATAAAGTTCAATTTCGACTAACACAGGAGATTTATCTTGAAATTACTGAGACATACATTTGCGTAGCGATCCTCCCGTTTTATGTTGTGTATACTTAAGTCTCATGAATTGCAGGTAACCTTGGTTTGCTTTCCCTATTCACGAATAAAAGCGCACGTGATTTTCTAAAGAAATCATAGAATACTGGCGAGAAATAAGAGCCTAATGGTGATGATAGACTATTACTAGATGCTGCTGAAGAAAATATTGTAATAAAAGACGTCTTACGTTTAATATTTGATTTAAAAGTTAAATAATATTTATATAATGAGTTTGTTTTCTAGTTATTTCGATATTTAACGAAGCTCAAATCTTTAAAAATATTGAGTGTATGAGTTTAGTAAAGCAACGTAAAGCACCAACAATGCACGCAATCATGAATTATTTTTTTACGTAAATCTATAAAATTCAAAGGCCACCCACGACCTGTCGAACAAGATCGCTTGATTGCTTTCATACCGTGACATTTTTTTGCAAACATGAATTGCGTGTTAATTTATTTTATGATAAGTTGATGCGTCACTGTAGGTTGTAGTTCAATTGGTGTTATCTGCACAAGTTAGTTTTACATAAACTAAAGGGCCACTTTTATCTATTTTGACCTCACGCATCCAGTTACTGCCAGCCTTCTTGTGCAAATCCATCTAGCTTATAAAAGTCCTTCTTCTTCAGCGTATAGTTACCGATTACAGGCCATATTATTATTATTGCCACCGGTTTTCCTACTCCATAATATTTGAAAAAAAGACATGAAATGTTTTAAAACTCTGTAGACTACTAACTAAAGGAAAGTCTAGGTATCAAAAAAGCTTTGCATCGTTTTCTCCTTTTTTTTCACTAACAAGAACGATGCTCTCGTTTACTTTTCCTAACGATTGTCAAAGTTTTCCTTTCATTTTGTATTTATAATAAAATATATTAAAACACTATTTGTAACATTAAAAAGTACTACAATATTAATTATACCCTTTTTTCTCTCAGGATAATTTTGTAAAAGCACCTTTTTTAAGCCTTACTTGGAGGCACAGATCCAACACACAGAATAGGCGTTGTTGAGAATTTAAATCTAAAATATGATGGGGTTACAACTAGAACTATCCACCCCCCTCTATGGGAGAACAGACTTGAATAATTCAAAGTAAATGCAGAACTATTGGATAACATAGATAGAAAATAAATGAGTCTACTTTATATAATTATTGTGTAAAAGTGATAAGTTAAATACCGAATTTGGTTGTAGCAATATCTATTCTACTCTATAACCAAATTTAGTAATGCTGAAAACCAAAAGTATATAGTCTGAACATAAATATAGACCTTAAAACAATGTGCTACGATCACTACGAAGTACTACGATTTGCTACGACTTGAGTGAGCGTGATTGTACATTCTGTGTTTATACGTTTAACGCTTTTGCGCGATTAAATAAATATACCCTTAAAACAAATGAAAGTTTGTTTATAATAAATTCTGCCTTTTAAAACCAACAAATAAACACTATATCGCCAACACAATTGCTGCGTAACATTGGCAGTTTTTATCAGTATTTGTACAAACTTGCGTAATAAATCAATTTTGATTTACCGTAGTGCTGAAAACGACACCTTTTTTCACAATGAGTTTTGTTCACGGCTGTAGGATTGTCAAAGCACGAGGCTGTAGATATCGCATTATATTTCGAGTTTTGTAATAAATTCGATAAGTTTGTGTGTTCAGGGTGCTTTTTTTGGTAAAGCGGAAAAGTCCTCAAGACAACCACCTTCTTGGGGGTGGTAGCGGGTAGTTTCAGACTCTTACTGACTAAACCTGAACCGCCATGCAACGTCACCTACGTTTGGTCGGTGTGTGGCAATGCGTTGCAATTCATCACACACGTGTTCAGGGGATTCCGCCATCACCTTTTATTGTAATATTATAGCAAGTTATGAAAGCGTTCCACATCAGCAACAGTCCTGTGTTTGTGTGTTCACAGGACTATCAGTTGACAAATATGTATTAGATTTGTCAACTGAAATATACGAAACCGATTTTGACGACGGAATAACTTAGGATACATTTATTTTAGAAAAAAAAATATAGGTATATCTGAAAATAAACTAATTAACGATGCACACTAAGTCGCGGGGACAGCAGCTAGCATATCATAAAATAATATGATATTTATTTAATGGCGAGACACGTGCCCGAGATACTGGCAGTATTACCATTTAGACAATATTATTATTTTCAATACTCATAATGATTTGCGTGCACGAATAATGTACAATGCACACGTTTTCGGTAATACGTTAATTTTCGGCGTAATTATAAAGAGTAAATTAAATCTCGGATTAATTATAACCGAGGCAAATACTAAAGAAACTTAATTAATCATATTAAATTTTCTCTTTAAGCAAATAAAATTATGTACTGGCAACTCACCACAGCTTTGCACGGGTGCAATGCTGATGTATTATTCATATAAACCTTTCTCTAGAAACAACATATCTATTAAAAACGCATTTAAATTCATTCCTTAGTTTTAATGATCTAAGTATACATGGGGATAGATAAAAGCGGAAAGCGACTCTGTTTTACACTATGTAATGATAAACAGTTTTATGTGCCTACTTTTTTTCCTATGCTGAGTCTTGGTCTTATCAAATTCTGTTGAGTAATATTTTACATAGAGAGAATGCCTATCTGACCTCAACCACTCTTTTCACTGGTTCATACAGTATCCCATAGTGAGACTGCATAGCCATACTTTTACAAATATAGATGCGGACAATATTATGACATCTAAAATAAGGTTATTTTTAAAATGTTTATATTTATCAGTCTCGCTGAAATACTAATTATTATTATATTTAAAAATAACGTCTAATTATTACAGATTATTCGGAAAATGTAGCGTGATATCTAAAAATCTTCATTCCGCGACTTCTTTTTCCAGATTAAAACCATATTTCTACCCTCATACTATATGAGCTGAAAAAATCTTATTTAAATGCAGCAAACACCCCGGGGCTTACAAACTGTAATTAAAACGCAAGACACGACTCTCCTTGGAGGTTAAAATTAATTAGTTCCTGTAATGACATTCTCTTTGACGGCCATTTTTCATCGTACTCGAGAAAAGCAAGCACGCCTTATAACCCTTTGAAACTACACTTGTAGCTGTGAGAGCGAGACAGCGATATACACGACCTATAGCGGTCTCTCTCTTCCACAATTGCGATAGTTCTGATTTGAGATTTCGTGGTAGAGCCCCTGACAGTTTTGTTAGCCAGACTAAACTGCAAGGCTCATTTATCAAATGGTTTTTTTCTTCTGTTTTAGTTCGTTAGGTATCATAAGTTTGCAGTTAATTTCGTTAAAAAGAGGTGAATGAAAATTGATCGTTGTGAATGGTGCTAGGGAGCAAAAGTGAGACGTATTTTGCTTAACAGTAGGATAAAACAAGAAGAGAATGGAGAATATAAGCAATGTTTTATGTATGTATGTACCTAAAATATTATTCCAAAGCACCTTAATGACATTTCCCGTGACCCAAAGACTGCACACTTTTCCTCGCACAGAGCATAAGCATTGGCATCAAACGTGGCAATACCTCCAGCCTTTCGGGTAAACTTCCGGCCGGCAATGATGCGGACGAACTTTTGACGCTATTATTAATCATCTGTATTGATGTCTATCTCAGTTTTAGTGTTATAATTTACGTGTAAATTAGTCAATAATTATAGAATTCTGAAGAAATAGTTGTATTTTCAGATTGTGTATATTCTTATCCCCATATACATATTCGTATGTCTTGCCAAAGACAAAACATAGCATTCTGTACTTACTTTTATTTAAGACCTGTATTTTCTGTTTACCGATGTAGAAATAATTCAGATATCAAACCAATAAAAATCCTGCATAAACCGTATTATTTTTACAACTTTTAAATTAAACTTATTACACGTGCAGGCGTACACGGAATTGTCTTAAAACTATAAAAAGCTCTACTTTAGTTCGATTTTAAAGTTATTTTCAATTGTAACACAGTAAGATTCTATTGTTCTGCTAAGAATAAATATATTAACTTTCCACTCGCCGCCAACGCGCGGTATTTCATTGAGACTTACATGTTGTTGTTGACAAAATTATTTAGCATTTGTTTACTTGATTTCATTCAAGATATCCATGTTTCTGGAAAAGTTGTGTTTAAAAAATAACATTTTTATATTTTATGAGTTTAAAAGATAAAAAAAGGAATTTGACAGAGATTAAAAAGCTTTAGACATATGCTTGCTAAGATAGTCAATTCCATAATTCAATTAGGGTTGATAAGAAAACATTGCATGCATCAAGTAAAGAATCGCCAACGTGGCTGTAAAATTTTCAATTGGGATGATGATACTTTTTTCTTAATAACCGTCATAAAGTTTAAATAATATTGCAAACACAAACTGACCAAATTGCAGTCTATGAAACTTACGAGTCACGTCACTTTTTCTTGTAAATTTCGCGAACGTTACGTCATAAGCCCCCTTTTCTAAACTTTAAACTTTAATGCAGCTTATCTTGGAAATTTTTATTGTAGATATGCACAAAAATACGTGTCTAATATTTTTAATATTCTATCTGACGGTCTAATTATATTTTAGCTTTTCGTACCTCGTAATGATTCAAATTTTCATTTTAGACAAAATCTGTTCATTCATCGCTAACTCTCGTGGTCTCTACTCTAACAACTTGAAAATCTAACATGTTTGTGTACATATTCCAAGTTCTACAGATATCTAAAGTTTCTGTAGATATTCTAGAAAGTTCGGTCAAACATACCAGCTTGAACTGTCCTAGGCAAGAGACACGTAAGGCGGGGCCGAAGTTTCGTACACCGATCGATCTGCGCAGTGCCCATACAACCATTGGGATATACAATATACACCTTGCTTATAAGAATACTAGTTTTGTAAACCTATATTGTAGGCTAGAAGGAAAATAGTTTGTGTAAATTGTAGAGTTTACAGGTAAAATGTCTGTTAAAATGACTCCAGTCTCCAAGACTGTCAATTTAACTATTAAACATAATTAATAATTATTATTTTCTTTTCAGAGGAACCAATCAGTTATTTAAACGAAAAACGGTATTAAATAATTAAGCTCAATTATTATTAAGTATGTTTTCTTTAAGAATTACCAATCAGTTATGGAAGAAGACTGTATACGCTATGCGCTTATTTACAATATGCTTTTGTAGAGCATATTGTAAATAAGCTTCGTTATAATATACAGAAAGACACTCGGAATATCCCGGAGCTTAGTTGAAACACGTTGTTTTCATATTAATCAATTAAATAGTAAAATCCTTAAATTAATGTAATTATTGAGGGATACAACTATTCGTCAAAATACAATCCGAAAAATAAAAAAAGTACGCTATTAGAACTAAGTGACCATTTTTTAGCGTTATAATAATTTAGTTTTCACGAAATAATTACAATGTAATTTAAGTTCGGTTCGTCTTTGTTTAAGAAAATATTAATATTGTGTTTTCTTAAGTGTTTAATTACAAGTATATAATTTCACTAAAATAAACTAAGGCGTATAAGATGTGCGATATGCGTAGATCTCATCTTTATTCATCTTCAATTTTGTATTCAAATGTGTAAGTAGTTATCGAATAAAATATTAAATAGTTTTACATAAAACTCGATAATGTACACTACAATAGACTAAACTAAACTATCTCTAATATGCTACAAAGCTACTATGACGTGTTACTTTATTCAATTAAGCTACTTAAAGAAAAATTGAAAGGTCGTACAAATTTCCATCTTATAAGTATACTTTTTAGTATGCTCATTTTTTACGACTAAATAGGACTACACATTACAAAATAGCGCCTTTAAAAATACTCGTGTCTTGTATCCATCCATTTTCCATTCGCTTGCCCTTGAAAACATGTCACAAAATACATTACAAAAAGGTTCCTCTCCAAACAACACGTGTAATACATCTACGTCCGACAAAAAGGTAAGGAGATCATATTTCGGCCCAAAACCCCAACATATTGGACAGAATATATAATTCGAAAAGCATATTAGTCGATCGGCTTTACCGTTCTCCTGTGTACCGAAAAAATACCCTTTTAAGACCCAAGATTGCGAAGAATGTCATTTCCCTTACATTTCACGCACCACTGCCTTCTTACAAAGCCAATTTACCATTACATTCCCTTTATAACCAACATTATCTATCCTGATTGATGGTAACCAAATCATATTTAGAAAGTTTTTAATTCGATTTTTTACCGAATATCATTTCTGGCTTATCAATCATGGGGATTTGGGATCTATCGGCGGGCGATCGCGAAAGCAATTTAGTATTTGGAGCGTGGGGCTCACGCCTACTGACGTATCTACGTAGTATAGGATTCATTCTGAAGGCACCAGTTGCGCCATGAATGGGTCCATTCAATAATGTGGGCAGAGGTACGCATGCGCTGAATCGATCGGTCGCGGCCGCGCGGGCCGGAGCGCCGCACGTTTGTCCACTGGGAGCCTGTGTCGGAAGACGATGTGATGTTTGTTTTGTTATTGTTGGAAGAAAAATAAGAATAGATATTGAATTTTCAGATTGGTCAATTTTCTTGATCAGAATGATGTGTTCTATGTATTTAAAATACTTGTTTCCATGCAGCCATGTTGTGCTGAGCTAGGTATGTCAAGGTCGATTAATCAAACAATCACAACGCTTATAAGTGTCAATTTTAAGATATATTTTCTATAAATTATTGTTATTTATTATATTTCATTTATTATGATTAATTGATAAAGTATAAATTGTTAAAGTTCATTCATAAGATTTGAACGATTCCCTTCTCAAGACGCAAGGGATGAGAGTGAATGAGATGAAACTAGCTGATTAAGGCCCTTAGTAGTGTATTTTTTTATTTATTATGATAATTTCCTCTTTTTAATATCGTGACCGTGAAAAAGTTAATGTTACACTTTGATTATGATAAAGATCAAAAATGTTCACAGGGCGCAAAAAATTCTGCGCTGTGGTCATTTAAAACAGCCACATCGCAAAATCCATTTCATAATTCATATAAGAATGCTTACAATGCTTTGTAACAGTAACAGATACAGCAAATTTGTGCTGTGTTGGATATTAGACTGCCAAAGCGTTACTACAATATCAAAGTCAAAAGCACTTATTAAACCATGATCGAATGAGTATTCTTCAGGGATTTCGATCAATTAGTAATTCTTCTTTTATTACTATACATTGAACTAAATAACCTAGTGCTTTATGATAGCATATTATTAGATTTTATTTCGTTTTACCTGTCATTTCAAACTTATCAAATAATTTCCTTCGCTTTGCGGCTCTATTTTGTTTTGAATGATATTCTGTCTTTATTTTTTCCGTCTTTCGATTTACAGGAAAATAAGATACTGAGTGTGCAGAATACATAAAATTCTCAAAAATCAGTCAATCCTTAAAAATATGGACTTAGAATATATGTAATAATTAAACCAGCTTAGAATCGTCTCACTGTGGGGCACAGGCCTATTTTCTATATAGGGAAGGTTTGAGCATTGATCACCACGCTAGCACACGGCGGTATGGCGATTTCAGATTCGAATATTTAGAATCCAGGTCTCCTCACGATGCTTTCCTTCACTGTCTGTCAGTAGTATCTTAAAATAATAGATAAACTACATATAACTTTGAAAACGTCACGTTGGTACTTGCCTTACTTGCTGATCGAACCTGCAACTCGTGCATACAAATATTTAGAAAGAACCTTTAAGCCACGACAACATCAAAACTATAATGCTCAAAATTTGTCCTTGAACACCAAAACGGAATATGCAAGACGTAAGTTATCCGACACACTCCTAAGTCGTACGAAGTGGAAAAACTCCGCAATCCGGAATATTACGTTTTTGGCAAATAGTGTATATATGTAGGTTTGTACAGAACATATACGAGTATGTTTTACATGTATAACGATATAGATTCAGGCTATTTATAGACGCCCCGTTATTTTATAGTTCATGCTTCATTGATAAAATATTATCCTTAACAATGTTCGGGGTTGCTTTTAAGTATTAAATGTAAGAGTTACCTTTAGTTTTTTAAATACGTAGATAATGACTATCCATTGTTATGGTGCCAGAGAAAACTGAAAAGAGATGTAGATTGTAGTGTAAAAAGAAATGTATTTTGTCGTTTGATACTAAAAAAAACATTACAAATAAATTCATTATTTCCTTTATCTGAAAAACTGAAATTGATAAAGTGCTTTAAAGTTCAGGTTTGAAGCTGATGACGTAAACGCGTGATATTATTTGTAGCACAGAGTGACGTCACGCGAAATTCGCATTCAATGCATTTTGAAGCTTTTAAAGGCAAAATACGTTTTCATTATTCATTAAACTACCTGAAGTACAATAAAAAGACAACTACCATAACATGCTCTTTTTTGTGTTAAATGGTTTGATTACAAAAATCAATTTTACATAAAATTATGGTTTACTAGCTTTTGTCCAAAGTCTGCCTGCATTGATCTCTTATCTTCAAGTCCATAACTAATTTTATTAAAATCTATTTCTTTAGCTATAAAATCATAAAAGGACTAAGTGTAATATGAATAATGGTGTACTTAACAGCCCTAAATATTAATGTTTTTAAACTTTCGCGACGTGTACACATATTTCAGTCAACAAACGAGTCTTGTCAGTGCAACGCGACCTTACCTCGAATTAAATTATATCGCGAATAAGACCCGTTTGTTGTCTAAAATAAGCCCTAAATATATACCATAAACACACTGAAGCCACATCGGATATCTTGTAGCAATTTCCATTGTTTCATTATTTTACAGTATATTTTTTTAAGAAACATCAGTTATACTTTGATCTTCGCGGCGGACACTACTTAATTATTAAGATAATGTTATTTATTACCTTAAAGTTACTGTTTCTTATACTATAGTCCACATTTTCAAATAAAGTTATTTGTCAAATGTGAAGCAGTTTTTTTTAAGTGGCATTGAACCATGTAACAGTACCTACTTACTGTTTGTTACTTAGAAAATAAACCTGCTCAGAGATACAATGACAAAAATAAATGTTATATTACGTACATCAGTTTCAAAATAATATTTTTATTTATAAACTAAACACGAGCATGTTGAGAATTTCTTGTTGTTATTAATAAATTACTAGAAGGTATTGTTGAGATCCCAAGAGCTGGGATCAAGGGAATTATTTCTTAGAAAATAACATTTTCTGCTGAAACCTTGCATACTTGGATTTTGCTCTAACAATGTAAGTATGCAACATAATATTAGAGTAGTTTTTTGCCTCGGATTTACACGTCTAAATATGTTGTTTTTTTTAAGTTTAAAATATTTCGGTACCTTTTACCAATATTTACAAGTCCATTCGTAGTACAGACATCAAGTACAAGTCTCAACTCTCAATATTGTATGACAATTTTAATGTGAGTACTTTCAGAGGAACTTGCCATAGTTATTGCTGTTTTGGGGCATTTTTTTCATCAAATTATATAAAAACATTTTCCTTTCAGTAATTGCTATTTTTACATTTAACGTAATGAGGGTTCCGTATAAATAAGCTCGGAGAAAAAAATACTACTACTAACTAAAAAATTACGTATTTCGTAGTTTGTTGCTATGTATCAAATTTTTAAGTTCAAGTACCCTATAGGTTTTGATTTTAATGCGAATGTCGATTTTGCAGCATAATGTATCTTGTAATTACGTTGACTTAGAAGTTTATTTTTTTTACAGTTTCAAAAACCAGGAACAGCTTGAACGTCCACGCATTCCTGAGGAAAAAGGAAAAGTGATCCTGTAAGAGTATCACTTTTTTCTTTCGAGAAACTCAACCTTTAAAAATAAGCTTAAAGATTAATGTTTATGTCATAAGACGCGATAGTCACACTATCTAGAACATAATATAACAGTCTTCCTAATAATGCCGCTTATTAGCATTTAACTCAAAGCTTTGTGCTTGCAGCCGTCAAAGCTCCTTCGCCTAACTTTTGAAGTTCTCAAAGCGAGTCACAATGCCTGCAGTCTCGAATCCAATTATGGCGTAGTTATTTGAATATATTGTAGTTAGTTGGATATTCTCGTGTTGTTAGGTATATTTATATTTTGACAGGCCTGGTTGTCTAGTGGTTCGATCCTCACCCAGGATAAATATTTATTTGTCCTGTCTAGGTGTAATTTATCTATGTATTTAGTACATTCATATTATAGATAAATTACACTCAGACAGAACAAATGATCCTGCTCATCACACAAACTGGGAAAACTTAACACTTTGTACTGGGCGGGGATCGAAACCACGATCTGGTATAGCAGTCAGGGCCACTAACCACTAGACCAACAGGCCGCCAATATTGTATTAAGTATTTATATGTGTTACTCGTGTATAAATATACCAATACTTACTAATAAAGCCGAATGTTTATAGATGTCGACTATGCCAGGATTCCATGTATGTTTTGGAAGGTTTGAGTGTATTATGTGTGTGCTGTGTATCGTTCTATGCGATATTCCGCTAAGATTTGAGTGCTTAAAGTTTTTCATAATTTTCGGTGATAAAAATAAAATAACAGTTTATAAGGATATTCTTGTTTAATTCCTAAAACTCATGAGGTAAACATTACTAAACTATGTCATACCAATTTCAAACAAACTTTTCGTTTTCTTCGGACATTACATACAAATGTTAAATTAACCATTAAACAAAATTTTGTACGACACACATTCAGATTTTTTGCAAAAAAAGGCTTAAAACACTCCATTCCGTAATACTTGACGACAAATACTGTATTCGTAGGGACATCAATTAATTTAATAAAACGAATACTAAAATTAAAGCTACGTATTCTAAAATACATAAATACGCGATTAAATTAGGTGTTTTTTTTATAAAAAAATGTGAAAGAAAACTTAAAGAAGGCGAAATAAAAACAAGAAAACATAAAATTAGATAACAATAACAAAAATAGTGAGTTTAATGCCGATTTGTAAATGAGCCAATCTTTATAGCTATTCAGGGCTTTCTTAAAAGAATCTAGACCAAAACGTTTTGATATTTCTTAATTCATGACTAAACATTATGGCACGGCCTATTCTGATAAAAATAAAAGATGAAAAAAGGTGTAACAAGTATTCATACTTATTTAGTTTTTTGGTTCCCGCACAAAAGGGCAAATGTTTGCTAAATTTTAGGATATATTTATGATTCCTTCTAAGTTTTAAAACATTCGTCTTTATGCACAGGAACCATTATTAAAATTAAGTGTACAAGTGTCTTTATATTCTATAAGTATAATAAAAATAAACAGATCATGAATTTATAATGTATAATAAATGTTTTGCTAGTATTCCAATACTCTTAAAGTTTTCGATGAAAATAATGCTCAAACTGAAAAGTTTGTTTTTTGAACACTGTAAAATGTAGAATACAATTAAAAATAAAGTTAGAAAATGACATAATAGGAACAACTGAACAGAGCTTACTCTACAAATACTGATACACACTAGGTTTAGGGTATAAACAGTTTTGGTCAAAGAAATGGTCACCAAAAGGACCATTTTCTAAAACTAAATGGCTCAAATGGATGCCAGGAATCAAATATTAGGAATGCAAAAGGTGTATTTTAGAAGGACAAAAATATATAATACTGAAAATAAAAACCTTTATCAATTAATATTATTACTTATGAAGATTTATGGCATTTTATGGCTACCTCATGAATCACAAACATTAGCACTCGTTTTTTTTTTTTCTGTACATTAATGTCCTAATGATTTTTTTATACATTAATTGTTTTTTACCAATATTTTTGTAACAATTACATTTTTATTAACATTATGATTTTATATATAATCTTATCTTATTTACAAGTTGTATTTTGTTATAGAATTGACCATTTTTTTTATTAAATATGTTTTTTTATTAAATATATTTTTTCGATTGTATAACTAGTATGTTTTGCGATAACCTCTGATAGTGAGGTCCTTTTGGCCATTCAATGAGTTGGTCTTTATGTAAATGAGTATTATACTATCAGAATTTATCACAAAATATGATATTGTCATGACTTTAACCCTCCAGGCACAATGGCGTTCTTAACCCAAATTTTATTGCCTTAATATTTTTTTTTATAATTTCACGAAGTTCTACATTTAATAATACTATTCGTAAAAATGTCTTTTTCATGGGGAAGTAATAAATATAAATATTTTATATAAACTAACAACTAAGATTGGTCAGGATTTAGGAAATACACACTTTAAAATATTTTTTATGTCTATATTTTACCAACAACCTTTGAAGAGTTTCATATCATTTTAATAATCGCTTCTTTTTGGCACCAGAAAAAGACCACTTTTAAAAAGCTGTCCAAAAATTGGTCCTGGTCCTTCCATCCAAGGTTGTTGGTAAAACAAGATAAACATGCATGCAGTTGCATCTACAGGTTATTCACAATATTTGTTCATACATTTGTAGGAAAATACTCTAAACATACGCCCTCATGCTAACCATAAATCGCTTCAATAAAATTCAACAATAGTTTATAACTAATTTTGTGTTTTGGCACAAAATAATTTGCCACTAGGTTTCATTACGGTTTGTGACTAAGGCACAAGATTTCGAGGGACACTCAACTAAATGACAGCTTCTGTAGTACAAGAGACGGGTCACCAATCGACTTTTCATCAAACAAAACTGTCTGGTCCTTTTGCCCAAAAATGCGTAGACCAACAGCTTTAGCAAAAGTTTCCCCCATCTTATAGTAGAGTCAGAATTTCAGATTAGGTCAGATACACTCTTTGATGAGCACTAGGCACTTCCGAATACTATCAAGTCTGTTTTCAGACCGAAAGTTACATAATTCACATTTTCACTCGTAACGTCAATCTTTTTGACTATGTCTTTCACTGGTATAGTCTAAATTTTCAGGTCAGTTGGTACCACTGGTCGAGGGTCCAAGGTTCGCTTCCTGGTGTTTGTACTTGTGTGACGTCATCTGGGATAGGCCGAGGACGGCGAAACCGCATTGTAAGCAGTGGTAGTGGGTTTGTTTCTTGCTGTGGATGCACTGGGGCTCGTAACCGCAACCTGTAAAAAAATAAGTAATTAATAACAAATTCAAAATAAATTTTCATTTAACTATAGTAAAAAAAGTGGTCAAAACCACCTTCATTTGAATTTGTAACTAAGTTGTATTCCAGTTGCGTACAAACCATCGTAGTTCACTAGGAAAAAACTAGATGGCGCTAGCGTCTTGGCAAATCATATGATAGAGATATTTTCAAAGAGAAATCGAAATCAAAACATCTAAATGATAATAGAAAATTTTAATTCATATTTTTTTAACAGTTTTTAGTTAAAAACGTCCTAACATTGGCTAGAGACTGATGATAGAGATCCTGAACGATAAAACAAGAACTATAATTAACAAAAACCTATTATTTTGTCAAAATACTAACAAAGACATGTTTTGTGTGTGTTTCTTCTTACCTTTGCTAGGCGGGAACTTCTCGAATCCTGCAGCCTGAATGGAGTCGAGCTTCTGATGCTGGCGACGATGTGCGACCACCTTGTTGGTGTCAGTGCACACGAAGTCGCACTTCAGGCAGTGGAAGTGAGACGCCTTGTTCTGGCCTGTACCTTGTGGAAAAGAAACGTGCTAATGAGCAATTTGTTGGGCAGTTCGAGTGAGGATAAAAAATGATGAGAATGAATTGATGGATAGATGAGGAGTCAATTGAAGAGTGAATTTTATTGTCAATGTATGAATGATCAAAATTTTTGTCATGTTATTATCTTTAAGATCAAAATAACTGGAAAAATTGCTATAAAGCCTTCAAATTAATAGCTAAGGAAAGCGCTATAGTGGCGCCACTGTGGTAACCGCAAACAACTAGTTCTCATGCAATTTTTAGAAGCTACTAATTTGATGTCGCATTATGTGATTATTGAGTTTAGTTACAATGAATTCATCTATCTACATATAAAGAGGATCCTAAGACAAGTAAAAGTCACGTCATGTACGTACGAATATGATAATTACCGAAAGTCGAGGCGTGCGGGCACTCGGGCCGCTTGCAGTACACGTTCGCTCGGTACTGCTGGAAGTCACCACCCATTAAAGTGTCCAGTCTGAAAATAAAGGCAGGAAATTAATAATTATAAATTAGCACATCTCCATGCACCTGTTTAAAATTAAATAAATGTTGTTCAGGAGCTGTTGCTGTGATGAAATGACAAATTTACTGCCATATTTTGTTTCTGAATCTCTTGATTGCAGAATTCATGAAAATTGAAGAGAGAAAGAGCGAAAAGAAGGGAAAGAAAGAGAGAGAGACAATAGAAAGTATGTAAATGGCGATGGGAATAACTAATTACCTTTCATGTCGAGCTGTGTGTTGAACAAATCTAGTTTTGTCACAGAAAGAGTAGCCGCAGTCCTTCCGTGTGCAGTGGAAGTGAGTTTGATGCTCCCTGTAATAATAAAAAAGCGTGAAATTAATTTACAATTCCTTAAAATAGAAAAAGGGAGCTAAAGATTCAACTCGACTAATACCCCTCTAGAGAAATGATATTTTTATAACCATTGTAGACGGTTCAAAAACAAGTCGGTTCAAGTCTAAATCACGTGACTACTGAAAAACGAATGCCATTACAATAAATTTAGACCACTGTGAAAAGCAATAGCCTGCAACTGGAGCTGAACAAATTTTTGTTTTTCTTTTTGTCTGGCTATAAGATATGTTGAAGTTAAAGCTGAACAAATAAAAATAATTAATAATCTTACAGTCTTAAATGACCTTAAATTTAACGTACCTGTATCCACAGTGCTGGTACGCGCAGTCCTCGTTGAACCGGAAGCGGAGGTAACCTTCAGGGATGGGCTCGTCCTTCATGACGCGCATGTGCGGGCCACGCGTTGTGTGAGTTCGCCTGCTGACAATACATGGATTGTTAGTCAAATAGCTGGCAAAATTGACACTATTATCTTCAACCAACTATATTTCGACAAAAAAAAGAAAATGATAAAGTTCTCTTCAGCGAACCTCAGAAAAGATGTTTGTGCCATGGTTTAGTTCATTACAAATTTTCCAAATATTTTTCATTTGATTTTTGCACCTACATATAAACCTTCAAGATATCTAAACAACCTGATATTTCAAAAACTTTTCAAATAATTTACTTCCATCAAAATCTCAACCACCATCAGCATTGAAATCCAAGTTAAAATATTTCTACTCACGTCTTCGCGATCATTTCAGCCTCTTTGTCCAGGCCTGGAGGTAGCCCGTGACCTTGCAGCAGGCTCTGCTCTAACAGGAGCTCCGGTGGGTACAGCATTGTTGGATATAGAGGGAATGGCGAGCCACTGAGGAAGAGAGAAAAATATTATTAGCCTTTGAAGAAAATACACCAAACATGAGAAGGTTGGTAAAAATATAGGATAACAAGTATACAAATTGTAAGAAAATTGCTACGTTAACAGGTAGGTAATTATAGAAAACCTTTGCCAGGAATTACTAATGGAAAAGACATCAGCCAAATATGATCAAAACATATGAGATCATTTGAATTTTATAAAAGTAACTGTCCTCTCAGATGCTATTAATAAATAAGTCAGAATTTTCATAGAACAATTTGATTTCAAATTTATCTACAATGTATAATAGTACTTACCCCTGTGAGAATAAGGCAACTTGTGCCAGTCCTGGTAAGCCAGCCAGGGATGCGGTGTACTGTTGTTGCATTTTCAGTTGCTCTTGCAGACTTCCTTTTCTACCACCAGCTAAGTATTGCTGGAGGAGCAGACTTTGGACTGCCTGGACCTACAAAACAAGATTCAGACATTAGAGAAAAAATACGAAGGTTTTCTACTATAGACAAATTTGAAGAGGCAATTATTCCAAGGATATTAGTTGATGTGTAAGTACCTGATCAGCGGGATTCGGTGGTCGCTGACTGTGACTGGGTGACGGCACCTGGCTGGTTGCTGACGAAGAAGCGGTTGACGGTAGTATCGAAATCTCAGGATATTCCCGTTCCAAAGTCTCCTGTGCGCAAAAATACAATCTTAGTTGAATGGTATAGTCGAACAAAACCTTTTGTAAAAAAGGTCACATTGATAATCAAGTTATAGTATAAGGAAGATCTTTTATGTAATTCCTCTCACCTTAGTAGCAGCCAATCCAATGGGTCCAGGCTCCATAGTATTACTGTGTTTCTTCACCATGTGACTGAACAGCAACTTCAAGTCAACATATGCCTGACTGCAGTGCGGGCAGTGGTAGTGCAGGTTCATTCCTGTAGCATTCTTGTTCAATGGACAAGTCTGGTCGTGGCATGACGGTGGGATTGTAGGGCCAGTGACCTTCGGAGGTTCAAAGGCTTTCTTCTGGTCGTACTCCATGCGAGGCTTCATGTCCTTGGATGGAGAGGCATCGTAGATACTCCTGGGCGACGGTGATGACGTGTTACTGCGGAGATGCGAGGACGGATAGAAGGTTCCTGTCGCTTTTACTACTGGAATGAAAAATGTTTTAAGATCAGTTATAGGAAATTGTGGTCCCTTCAAAGGGTAGACAACATTAAACAAAGTTACAATATATTTAATGGTTTTAAGAAAGTGTGACAAAGAAAAACACTCACCGGACACGCTATCTTGTTCTCTTTCAAACTCACTCTTGATAGAGAAGTTTGTTGGGGTGAACGATTCATTAGGCTCCTTCATGGAGCCAACACTGTCAACTGATCCCCTTTCCTTTAAAGAGTAATCTTTAGCTTCTTCAAACTGCCTCTCTTGTTCCGTCTCACTCTTGATAACTGGAGTTCCTCTGCCATGCTTATGAGTGGCTAATGCTGAGTATTGAGTCAAAATTGCTGGGCAATTGTTCCCTTGAGCGCAGTGGAAGTGTGACCTTAACTGGTTCTTGAAGCAACTCTTTCCACCACATTGGTCGAAGGAGGAGAAGTGGTCAAAGCCTTCTAATAGGGGGCTGACGCCATGGGCTTCCCTCATGTGAGTCTCCATGATAATGTGGGTTTCTCCGGCGAAGCTGCAGTTGAAGCAGTGGAGATGTAGTCTGGTCATACGAAGCTGACAGCCAGGATATGAGGATGAGCAGGTATCCATGCTAGTGAAAACTTCGAAGTGTTGGAATTTGATGCGCTGTGGAAAATCAAAATAATTATTATATTTTCTCCAACTCTGTCAAATAAATTAATAAATTGGAGGACGGAGCTCTGTAAATAATTAAATTGTAGATATACTTACAGGGAATTCCTCAATCGTTGGAATGACAGGAGATGGTGCAACAGGCGGTAATTGGTTACTCTTAGGTAATTTGAACGACGTGAATATGGCTTGAGGAGTTACATTATCAGTCCAAACTTCAACAACTCTGTTCTTAGGGGGTCTTCCCCTCTTTCTGCTGAACATTTCATCCAATGAGCTGGAAGGGTTAACCTGCTGTGGGACTACTCCAGGACTTGGTCCAAGGTTCAATTGAGCTTGCAAGTTAGGTGTCAGCTGTGACGTCAGACTTGGTGCCATTTGAGCCAGCTGCGCCAAGTTCGGTGGAAGGTTTGGCAGACTTGGTACTTGGCCAAGTTGAGCTGCCATATTAGGGTGCAATTGAGCCGACAATTGTGGCGTGAAGTTCGGAGCGAATCTAGACGCTAAGTTCGGTGACATAGGGCTCAGAATCGCGTGTTGGCGATGGTGTTCGAGGCGTCGGAAGGGATGCTCTTCGGATGAGAGGATGACTGCGCCACAGTTCTCCCAGGTGCAGTGGTAATGTGTGATGTCTCGGATGTGTTGGCACGCTGAGTTAGCGCAAGGGTTGTTGCGCGTGTATGTAACGAAGTAGGCGTCGGTCACCTGGTTCTGTTGCTCATGCTCCATTACGTGTTTCACCATCGTGGTGTGACAACTGCGAAGAGAAAATATTTTTTAGAAATGACTTAATTCTAATAAATAAGGTATAATTTTCTTTGAAAGAATACGTGGTTTGTGGACTTACCTATGAGCCATTTTGCAGCCATCAGCTAAGCAATGATAGTGCTTATTAAAAGCGCTACATTTACTGCACTTGTCTTCAGCCTCTTTACCTCCATTGAAAGTTTCTATATACTTTCTCGATACCTCTTCAACTAACGCTGGGTTCTGTAAGGAAACATCAAATATTACAATCTCGCTATCCCACGTTTATCCACGTCTAAATTATTCCGCTCCAAATCATAATATCACTCTATTAGTGTTAATACAACATAAGTGGCATAAAATCTTTCAATTACGATCCTGCCACGTCATTTCACGATCATAATATCTTCATTAGTTTGAGTAAGTGTAAAATTGGTACTTACGAATGGATGCGGGTAGTCCGAGTCCATCATAGGATTGGACATATCATCATCGATGTGAAGGTTTCCCCCAGGGGAGTACATACTGAGATCAGCCCCTTGCTGCATTAAGGCACTTTGGATCACCGAAGTAGGTAGCCTGATGGAATAAATATCAATTAGTTTAATGTAATTCTGTGAACGTAGCCAATTGAGACTGACTCAGATTTTGTGACCATGTCATTCATGATTCAGTGTGTGTTCGGAATATATATGTGCGATACTTGCTGGGTAATTTGAATTATGTGTTTATTAGTTATACTGCCTTGTTTGGCTCATGGTCGCGAAATGCGTCCACTGATTACGCGTCTTCTTATACTCAGAACTGCTATAAGACATGCTAAGTTAATTTTTTTCACTAATGTCGATGATAATAATATCAACAAATACTTACCCGAAACTCATTTCCTGCTCTTTCCTCTCGTGCTTCCTCTTGTGAGTGAAGATCTGGCTGCTGGAGTGCAGCACATAGTTGCAGTGGGGTCTAATGCAGTGGATATGGTTGCAGGTCTTGCTAAAACGGCAGTCGCGATAAGGACAAGCCTCATTCTTCATATACTTCTTGAACCCATCCTTGGAAAGCGCCTCATCTTTGATATGATAAGTTTTGTGTTTCTCTGTAATGTACAAATGTTATGAGAATCACATTGTTTTAAAATCACAACCCCACAAAGTTGCAACAGTCTAAATATTTATTTCAGATGTTTTTCTAAGAACGAATCAAAGTATTGAGCCGTGTTTGTTTAATTGAATGATTCTTTGTCGAGCCATAACACTATTGTGTTTTACAATTTGTGCATTTTAAAACAATTCTTGTATCTACGCACCCATATCGGCCTTGTTTTTGAAGGTGTAGGTGCATCCAGGTCTGCGGCAGTGGAAGTGCGTGGTGCGCTGGCCGGCGAAGACGCAGTGAGGAGCGGCGCAGCTCTCGGTGGCTCTGAACCTCTGGAATCCTTCCTGAAGGATCGCTGAGTCCTTTCGGTGGTAGTTGGCGTGCATTTGCACGTCAGACGTTGATATGTATACCTGAAGAGATAATTAAGTTTAAATACGATGCAAAGCTTGAAAATTTTGAAATTAATAACGACATTTCTATGATAATGAATTGCTTTTCAATTATGAATTATTATTCATACATGTGTTGCAAATTGTTCTATTACTAAACGATACACTTGATTTAACAAGAGTTACGTCAAGCATAACTTTAGGGAGATCATATTTAATATCCGATCGCTGCTTTGAATTATCACAGCTGGAGGCTTGAAATCTGAATTACTTCATAGAGAAACAAGTAAAAATCAACACTTATTATACCAAAGGGTTCTTAGAAATATTAATTGGACAACTTTCATTATAAACATTAAGTTCTCGATAAAGGTGAGTAAAAAGTCAAAAGGTCCGTAGATAATAACAAAATAGTAACGCTTGAATAGACGGTTCAAATATTAATTACAAAGTTGAATACGAAATGGATTTGTGGAAATGGTATCAATTAGTTTGAGAATAGCTAGAGCTAATGGTAAGTAGCAATGTATAGATGCAATAATGTATGAAGGTACAGACAAAAAAGCATATCATTCGTTCCTAGAAATAAATGTAAAAAAGGCGTATAATTTCTGCACGATTCTAACTGGAACGGGTGATTACGGTTAAGATCTTGATTATAATGGAGTTCTAGAACTGTTAATGAGGGATTTGAATACATCAGCTTTTGTTTAAAAAGCTATAGATGATGTTTTTATGAAGAAAGTTGAAATTCTCATTATCAACGATTTAAACGATAGACAAACTACTTCGCTAATTGCATTAACTATTAACTAACGCAACATTACATACACAAAACCAGTTAAAAAACAATTCCAAGTAACACACGCCGAATGAAATACAATGAAACAAAAACCTAATAACTTTATCCTGACCTTACTTTTTACTGCACAATACAAAAACTGGTAAAGACAAATCGACCGTAATTGACGACACATTGAATTAAATTGATAAATGAGTACTAGAAAATGTAGTCATTGTAAACGTAAAGAAACTAATAAATCTTGAAACATCCTGAGTTGGAGAAGCACATCTGCAGGCTAATCACAATTGCAATCGGGAGGAAACTGCATCCTGGCTTTGTGCTCAAAGTTTTACTGCGATCAAGACATCGATTCATAATGATTACCGTGTTACAGATATGTTAGTGTTAAGACAAATATTATGCAGATGTAATGTAGTTTTATTATTTGTTTTTTTTTTTCTACAAAAAACGAATTTGCATGAAATTTTACTACTAGCTAATACCTATACAGATGCTCTTGTTGGTTAATTGATCTATGTTGATGACACAATGAATTTAGCAACTCATTTATAAAAAAGATCTCATATTTTTTAACACCTAATAATAATAAGTATTTTCGCATGCTTATTTATATATAACAATTACTGTACCTAATTTGTCCACTTCAGACCATGTTTCATGCAAATAAATATTTTTTTCTTTCTTCATCAAGTCTTTGAAATATGTAGATAGATAAAGCTCTTGAAAAAGCTTACCTTATCGCAGCCATCTTGAATGCAGTGATAGTGAGTCTGGCTGCGGTTGTGAGGGCAGTCGGTGAACCTCTCAGAGCAATCATCCAGAGGAGAGTACCTCATGAAGCCGTGGGCTAAGGACTCGTCGCGTTTCTTGTGCCACTGTACAAAGAATAGATTTCGTTAAAAATAATTATTCCGTATATGGTGAATGATTAGTCAATAAAGTAGCAGACAAATGAAGAAGATCATAATAGAAACATTTACACGAAAATAGATAATTATGTGATAACGATGCACTTAAAGAGCGAAAAGCTTTTCTTGTTACAAAACAAGACTTGTTTTCTGATAATAGTAACAGAGACCAGTTCTCGATTTGTTTTGGAGAATACGGTGTGACAAGAGATAAAACAATGTATAGTGTAAAAGATGTTAATATCAAAGCTAACCTTGAAGTGCCTGATCATCTCTTCCTTCTTGCAGAAGACCCTGCCGGTGCAGTCCATGCAGTGGAAGTGTTCCCGGTAGCCCAGAGTCCTTGCAGTACGACGAACCACATTCTAGAGTCGAGCTGTATCTATAGAAAAGGAAATAATCAATCAGCAATGAGAAGAAAATTAAAAATATACCAACAGATGTTAAGAACGTAATCAGAATGAATTCGTTCGTGAAAGATATTAAATTATTAATCTTATTCCGGCTTACAAGCCTTTCCTCCAAGATAAAAATCAAACCAAATCATATATCAGCAATTAAAACCATTACATAAATAATATCCAAATGTATTCAAGCAAAAAACACACCTCACCATGACTTCTGATAACAATTTAATAATCCAAAATGATCACGAACAATTCTCGCTTAGTTGAACATAAAAAGTGACAGCTAAATTATTTAAAGAATAATTTCAGTAGTAATACCTCTTAACGTATCTAGAGTAATCGACCGTAGTGTGCAAAGAATTCTTCCTCGCCTGGTCCAAGTGGTTCAACGCCGAAAGCAATCCTAAACAAAAAAGAAAAACATGTTGATACAAAACAAAAAACTGTATTATGCTAATATATCGAAACAATCATAACTAACGATACATTCAACCATTCCTTTTCCGTCAAACTTATTCTTTTGTTTGGAACAGCCAAATCACCTCCATGCATCATATTCAAACGAACAATGTACTGTTTTCATCATATTTTAAAACTAGCGAGTCTTTTACTTCGTTATCGTCCGCGTTTGCGTTACACGCTCGATAGTTAGAAGTTTTTAGTTCAAAAACAACTTAAACGTCGGGCGGGTTGTGTAACGGCCCCTCCCCGTATCAAGTTTTGGAGTATCAAATAAATTATTATGGTAATTAATCAATGTTTTCTCCTAGTCACTGCGGAGCGGCCCATTGTGAGTGATCGTTGACTCTCCGTCTATGTACACTCCTGCACGAAACTGTTTTTGTGTATCGATTCGTTTTTTTACACCACACAAGATCTTATCTTTTAAATAGAAACGAATGTGTGGACTGAGAATCGAATTTTAACACGTTGAAATTTTATTTGGGAAATCGAAGCGTTTCTTATTGATGTTACGGTTAAGATTAAGTTTAAATGTGCTTGCTAAATTAGTTCGCGATCTTGCAAATAAAATAAATGGTCGATTACGAATTAGAAATATAAAATGTTTTACATTTATGTGAAATTCTTTAACAGGATTCTGCTTCATGCCACAAAACATTCACGGACAAAACAGTGTATGGACACTTATGACAAATATTTCAACTCATAAATTAGACTGTCAAAAAGTGTATCCATTGTCTATCTTATTTCTAGTTAACACTTTATCACACAACATTACAAGACGTAAACGTATGTATTGTATTGAAAACTCGCGTGTAAAGTTTTAAAGAGAATTAAACTTGAGACGTTGATGTCGAAATACCGTCGCCTTTTTTACAAAATCGTTTTTGAAAGACGAATTAATACCTATACTTATGTAGATTAGAGTTGAAAACACAATGGATGTTAACATGTACCTAGATAATTTGGTGTGTTACATAAGTCGTGTGGATCGTGATTGTAATAACGGATGGCTTTAGTGAGAGCAGGTTATTATTAATGAATGAGGGAACACTTATTCTAATGTTTAGGGTTGGCGAAATGTTGGAATGTGGAAGATTTTAGTAATGATGTGACAGAAAAAGGGCAGTTAAGACGTGATTTTGGTATACGTTTTCAAATGATTCAAAATTATTGGTGAGAAAACAAAAAAATGCTAAATTTTTGAAGTGGTTGATAGCAAAACTGATCTAGATATTGTTTGGTTTTACATTATAGATAGTCTAGTAGTAGATAATGACGTTGTCAGTGAAATAGAACTCGATACAGCAGCCCTAATGCAGTCGGATGTAACCGAAGTTAATAGCTCACGATTTGTTGGCGATAGTGCGAATATAGAAAAACAATTGTACGTCGTGTTTATTGCCTTTAATTTATGAAGATTAAAGTTAAGATAGTTATAAGATGATTAACGAAAACAGAGAATTACAAAGCGGATGTGATAGAAAAGAAAATTTATACAACACGAAATAGCAATAAAGTATGAAACTAGATCAGTGAAGATGAGAAATGTAGCGAATCCATCACTTTTCGATAGCACAGAACTATTCATCATTTTAATTATAAGCTTAACACAGTTATAATTGAAGCAAGTTTGGATCAAACTTAAAGTGAATTACAAACATGATTGGAGCCGATAAAAAGTAGTATCCCGTTAACATGGTTTTAGGCAAATTAATTTGGTCTGCAGCAAAAAAGGAATTGATTTCTATCTTTCAGATAAATCTAGGTCTCTAAAATGAGATTGTAGATACGATACTGGCTGTCAATAAACTTTATATCTTAAATAATTCTCATAATTCAAACATCATTCATGAAGAGCGAGGTATTCTTAATTAACATGCCCATATAAATGCTATACGGATGGAATATTAAAAATGTACGTGGCGCCTTAAAATTTCGTATAGTGATAGTACCAAAAAGACAATGGGCGTTCGAATCAGATAAGTACCGACATAATAAACATCCATAATACGGTGGTAGGTTTTTTAGGAAATTTCGAAAGATATTGTGCCGGTTCATTCAGCCGAAACAATGGCTCCTCATAATGTCCTACATAATGGGGTTTTGAACTCGTTCAACGGAACCACGAGTGATCGAAAGTTCTTAGTATTGGGATTTATGATTCCAAGGAAATTGGGTGGGGACTTCCTTTTGAATTTGATTGCAGTTGACAAAGAACTTATTGACAAATTCATTGTTCAAGAGAGTACTTTAAACTCTCACCAATCATCCAACTAAAATAAAGAAAAAATTGTTTCAGATTCTAATTCAAAAGTGAAAACGTAAATATGAGTGAATTTACTTTAAAATGTAACTAGAAACAACGTATGACTGAAACTGTAAAATTGATTTCCATCCGATCCATAAAACTAATTTGCTCCGGTCTTGCTAGAAACATTTTTTGCAGATCAGGATGTTAAATAAACAGACAAAGTGGATATAAATGTACATAATGACTATACGGATCAACGTGCGACTCCAGAAATAATCATGACGGTACAAATAAAAAAACTACAAAGCCACAACTGAACGTTGGTAAAAAATAAACAACGAAATCGATATAATTCACACGTTTCTAGAGTTCCGACGGATGAGCGAAACACATTGCTTGGTTTATCTTCGAAACTATTAAAGTAATTTGCATTACTCATTTCGAAGCACTTGAGGTTTATGCAGTAGCCTTTTAAAGAAACGTTTTGAGATAACTTGCTTCACGAGCTTGGTATGTTTTGATAAATTGTTCCGAACGCCCCTCGTTTAGCCGTATCAACGGCTGATGAGTAACTTACTAATGGTCTGTTACGAAAAAAGCTGTTTTAATTTCTCTTGTTATACCAAACTCACTAAATTTCATGTACTCGCTTCGGTATCAAGATAATACGCATACGGAACCTAAAGTACGTGAGAGCGATATATAATTTTTAAATTTCTTGAGACAGCTGTGACCTAAGAAGGCTTGGGAATCCACATAATCCTTCTCTGGCATTTAGTTAAGTGGAAAACGAATAAATGTCACTACACTTCGTTTTCGGTTCCCATTTACAGTTCTATGACTAATTGAAATTAAAATGTCACTTAAGATTTAGATAAACGGATTTGTGTGGCCGATTTAGAGTGTTGTTTGTTGAATATTGTTTCGAAATATTTTAGATCAATCAAATATGGGATTTAAAATTGTTTCCTAGAATTACTTAACATTTTTTTGTGATTGACAGCTGTTTTTTGTCGTCCTTTGTACTGGTTTCAATATGTATGAATAATAAATTAGGCGATTGATTTATAATCTTTGTTTTTGGGTATCACTCTACTTGTTCTCATATCCTATTCAAACTAACAGCAGTAATATATGTCTAATAATCAATCTAGTCAGAACATTTTTTACGATCGTCGATCACCAATCATTTCACAAATTAAAAACGTTAGTGTACTTTCATAACGCATATGATATCTCCCATTAATTATTCCATTGTCTTCACATCGACAATCAGATCATCGTGCAAGAGTTCAATAACTGCATCAATTTCTTGCATCAGTACCCGTCTTCCATCTAAATTGACATTTACTCTCTGCAAGTATGTCTAAAATGTAAATGCGGTTACTACACACACACCAATTCATGTGTGTTTGCCACCATTTGCCGCCGCGCCACGATTGTTGTATGAATTTCAACTTTATTTAAACCGAGTAAGGAAAAACTTGTTTTGTTCGACTGCAAATTCGAAATATCTTTGGGAATACGTGTCCAGCTTAACCTGATATGTAATGTTGATTACTTTATTAATGTTTTTATTGAAACGAGAGATCAACTTAAGTTGGGCTGTGTGGTCAATGTGATAGTACATTAAAGTGAGGCTGTATCGTATAGGAGGTAATGAGGCGGGGCGATGGGTGTACGTACGGACAAAGATCTGACTATTGACATACACGAGATCATCTATGTATAAGTATCTACTTAGAATTCTTAAGCTTATTAACAAGTTATGATGTCGAAGACTTGTTTTGTGACTTAAAATATTAACAGTCACAAAAACAGAAGATGAAATACTTACGTACGGTCTTCAATAAGGAATGATATTGAATACGTACGCATATGGAAGTTCCCGCATATCTAATTGAATAAAAATATGAATCTTCATCCCAATTTGTATAGAAACGAGATGAATCATATCATTCCTTGTAGCGTTACGTCAATTGATGACCAATTTAAGTGTTCTGTTGAAAAGGCATTTTGTAACCAACTTTAACCTTTATGTCTTGGAAGCACGTTTGAAAATTGAATGTTAAATTATTTTAAAACATGAATAACACGTTTGTCATATCTAAGTACTTTTTATTACAATATTTCGTTTCAAGATGTACGGATAAGGGGCCAACGCGTCTAGTTTTATTTTTCCAAGGATCTCTGTGTATTGTTGGTGCAACATTGAAAATAATTTTAAATGTTTTCTTATACTAACAGATGGAATTATTTTTCTTAAACTTATTGTTTGGTATCTTTAAATCTTTCTTTGTTGTTTAGGTTATTGTTAGATGATTTCTCTGTAATTTATTCCAAAGTGTGATTTTCCTCATGATTTGTTAGGATGATAAATGAAAAAATGTTCGGGGTTTCCCAAGGTTCCATTTTCGGTCCACTTCTAACAATATAACAAAGGCTTGTCAATCACAAAACCAAGAATGTTGAATTTAAAACTCGGCGTTAGAGAAGACCATCAGTTACATTATAATTGCCATGTATTGTGTACAGTGTAGTTAATTGTCCATATTAAAGTTAGTAATGATCATTAATTACTTGCCAATATGATTTCAGACGTTTACACGGAGCAGGCGGTCGTAAAGTTAGTCGGCGGATGAAAGAGCCGAGATAATTATGAACGTACGCATGCGTAGATCAAATCGGGATCCATCGATCGATAAGGGATCTAGATATGTTGCACCGGCGATCACTTGTTCGTATTACGTTTGTTGATGGCAATTTTATGTGCTTTGTAACGCCGGATGACGTACGCTTTTAGTTACACGTTGATTTGTTTATAGATAGATATTGCGATGATATTACTTATCTTTTATTAAATCTATGCTTCGATTGTGTTTGTTGCGTGTGCTGTAATGGTGTTGTTAAGTAACACTTCCGCATACAAGTCTTCGTTGAGCTAATCATCATCTATTCGTTAGGTCATTCCAGCTTTATTAGAATCATTTTTAATTTCATCTGCCGCCTACACTATAGGTATTTAATTTATACCTACAGGCGTTGCGAGCGGTCTAACAATGTCTATGTCGATAGCAAGAGATTGAGCACGCCATGATCACATTATACTGGGCTGTGCATCTTCGTCTTTGTTCGGCCATCTCCGTCGAGCGGCGCACGCGCTGATTGGAGTAAATGATTCCGCATGATCTTGTTTGGTTTTGTTCTGTTTACTCTGTCTCGCTTGATGGTGAAGTTTTGTTTTTAGTTTTGTACGAGCAGTCAATTAGAGCGGACGTTTTTTGTTTTAAGAAAGCTTTGACATAGATTTTGTTTCTTTAACTTTTGTTTCGAGATGTTAATGAACTATCATTGTTTTATAGATTAAAACAATTTTTACATCATTCTTATTTAAAATTGTTTGAGGCAACGTATTCTATTTTTATAGCATAGAACGTGTGAATAAAAATTTCCCGATACACGACTGGTCTAATCTGAGGGGCGTGGTTTAAAATACAAAATAGGTAATTGGCTCGCGAATAGAATATTTTTATATGTTAAATGTCAATGCGATGCGGTCACACGATATATAAAGACAAACGAGTCATTGATATTATGGTGTTTGACTAGAACTGGATCAATATTCTAGAATTAGATTGAGGTGAATATCAAACTAAAAATAACTCTTGAAGTCAAGATGATAAGTATCAAATTTAAAACACTGGGAATTAATATTATAGTAACGTAACAGATTCTTCAGAAAGAATCAATTTACCGAAGACAATGTTACCAAAAACCCTGAAGATATTAACAATGATGAAGAAAAAAAATTAAAAGGTGATACAAACATTCTTCTACTTAATAGTTCAAATAGCAAAGCTACACAGTAAATAACGACAATTACTTCACCTCAAGGTGGGCTCCCTCACTACATAAACAAACACTAATTGAAAGAAAAAGAAAATAAATTAAAACTAAGAACATAAAGGGGGCAAGCCATGATGGATAGACGAGCAACGACGGTCGACGTCGTGGATCGATTATGTGGATTAATGCGGCGATAATCGATGCTTTTTGCTCGACTTTATCGATTCTTTTTACTCGATTCTTTTTGTTTCCGAGCAGGTGATATCGAGTGCTCCATGTAGGTACGATTCGTATGTATTATCTTTACTTTATGGATCTCATTATCGATTTAAAATATCAAGATTGTAATAAATCTTTGGAAATTTTGTTCTGGTATGAGATATTGTTTGGGAATTAGTTTTTGATATGGGTTGCTTTTAAATAATCTGTTGAATTTAAAGTTCGGAAAGTTTTGAGTATAATATCGACATAACCATCAGTTTATTCACTAAACTATTTATATGGAATCTCTCTATTTTATAGAAGTGTTTTTTTTGCGAAATCTATCAGAAAACTTAATTATGACATAAACCGTCAGAAACAACTTTAAAACAACCAAGTTTACTAGTATTTAGACTCATAATTAGTTAAATACTCCCAATATGTTAACTAAATTCACAAACAGACAGTGAACATAAATTATTTGCTGAAATGTGAAAATCTTAAACTCTGCAATTAGCGCGACGGCCGGTCTTAAACACGATTTATTAGCAGATGAAAGTACATTCTAAATAAATCATAATATTACTGAGATGACGATTTAAACTTGTGAAGATGAAATTACTCTACAATGTGTATATGTTTTCTAAACGTTTACGACAGTGATCGAAACGTATAGCAATATAAATCGGTACTAATATTACAAAGAGGTTTATATAGAGTTTCAGTACTTTGCATTTTCTCAATAAATACAGGTTGTGTATAAAGTTACTAGAGCAATACTGATGTATCATACATATTATTGTAAACCTTCCTCTAGAAACATACTACGTATTTTTTCAAAAGAAAAGTCCATTTAAAAAAGACCAATGTATCCATTTACGAAAGATGTTTATCAAATATTAAAACAAAATTACCCGAATCGTTTACTAATTTAATTTCGCGATTCCGTAAAATCGCATGACTCATTATCCAACGCGTTGCATTAAACATAAGCATTTGTTAAATACACGGAAATATTTGTAATACACCTCTTGCATCACTTAAACTTCATTTAAACTGACGACTTCATATTTAAGGAAAATGTGATCCGTCATTTGTTAGCCACTGAAAATTTGTGGAGCGATATCAAACGGACTGTTCTTGAAAAATCTTGTTGTATACTGGAACTGGCATTATTATTATTTGTTATTATAAGCCTATTTTGTTGCACTACAGGGCAAATACCTCGCTCTTATCTTTTCATAAAGTACCTACTTAATATTAGGGAGTGAAGGGATTTTCGTCTAAAATTGGGATATTCATGGACTGCTACGCTTACATCTAGTTTATTTCATAAAGATTGAATGAAATCTATAGTTGGTTACTAGACATTTTAACTTGCAAAGTATTTCAATATTTTATTACTTTCTCTCGTTTGTAATAACAACGTTAACTTGTAGAGGTGACTGATTAAGTATTGTCAGTTAAATTCAAGCGAAAAACCAAGCTTAAAATCAACAATCCTTTATAATGTAAGTTCTAAGTGAAGAAATATGGATTGTAACATTTAAGTGCGTACAGGAATGGCAAGATACAATAAATAGACAACGCAAAGTAAAGCTTGTACCGTAAAGGAACCTTTTACCTTTTATAACATAAAAAGGACCACTAAGGCGCGTCCGGGTCATATAATGCATTATAATTTTATACAAAGATACAAACTGCAAAAGTCAAATGAATATGCAAAGGCGACTTTGCATGTAGTGCGATTGAGTTATTGTGATCGCGCGCCGGTGTGCGTGGAGATGCGTCCGTACGGCGCATGCGCGAGCCGCCCCGCGCGTCTGTGTGATGCGCACACGCAACCGAAGAAATGCATATTTTATGACGTCTACTCACATTCTGTGCGGTGCCACAAAGAAATTATACGCGCATTAAATCCGTGGAGGTGTGATTTTTTTTTATTCATACCCTCCTTTTTTTCTTGTGACCTTTGCGAGAATTTTAGATAGGTTTTATTTAAGATGGTACGAATAAAACGAGACTGATTCGTTTTTATATTCGGAACGAAGTTGCGAGTCCTTGTTTCTGTATTGTTTTCGATGTTGCGAAATGTAGCTTAACTTGAATGTGAATTAAAAACTTTAGCACTTCAAGATAACATTGTGAAATCGGAAACACCCCTAAACACACCAACAACAGGCACATATATTACACGAATATTTTAAGGCAAATTTTTCTCAAAACAAATCTCACACAAAAAATATAGTCCAAAAAAGACTCTATCAAAATTTTTTACATCATATGTTCGGTATTTTTTTTTGCATGCCGTCTCCATAGTTTATTTTCTCGAGAGGATACGCGAGGCAGCGTCTATGTTAATTACCAAACAGTGATGCACATGTGCCTCTCAATGGGTGCCCTGTTCTGCGCAGCGGAAGGAATCATATCCTTTTGATACTGTTGCAAACATATACAATAAATTGTATATCTTCTTTCAATTTACGGGATAACTGCAAGGGAAGAGACCCGGTCCTTTTTAAAGGCTTACACGGGGACTACGGGTCTAAAATGCGGAGGCCTTGTTGAGAAGCTTAATCTTAAAATGTGATGGGTCATCTACCAAGGACCATGCTTGCTGCAAGCATGCGTGCTGCTCTATGACAAGAACAGACGTGGACGGCCCAAGAAAGAATACTACTTCTACTAGTAGTACTTGCATATATGTATGGAAGTAGGAACAGAGTAAATAGGATATTTATCCGACATTTTGTTAGTATAATGGGACTAGCGTACCCGTTCAATCGTCGCACGGGTGCAATGTACGTACATCAGACCTTCCTCTTAAAACACTTTATCTATTAAAGAAATCCGCATCAAAATCCATTGCGTAGTTACAAAGATCTGAGCATGCATAAGTGACGGACAGCGGGAAGCGACTTTGTATGTCTAATAACTTCACCTAGTGTGAACTTGATAAGCTTACAAATGTGTAAAGACGTTGGTGATTAAAAACTGTATTATCAAATGCAATAAAATTGAGGAACATAGTTCTACTTTAATATATTGATGCAGTAATGTTGACTGAGCTTTGCAAATTAATCAGAACACCAAAATTTAATTCTCAAAAATGATTTTGAGTTTGTCTTCAGTCTAAAACCTGTCTGAAATTATAGCCAGGGCGTTTATTAGCAAATTACTATGAATATAGTTTATTAATTATTATTCTATAGCATAGTATTAATTAGTAAAACTTTAAAAACGCCAATACATCCGACATCACAATTATTTCGTTAAAAGCTCTCAAACTTGTAGCTCATAAAATCTTTAACTGTATTAATTTTATACTTAACTCACCAAATTGGAGTTATAAATTAATAAATTTCATAGTTTTAAACAGGAAATAATCAAATTCGTCAATTTTAATAACTTCTAACTAGGATTACAGTTAACCGTAATTATTGGAAGAGTTTAATTTTTATTTCACTTTGATCTGATTTCCGCAATTTTTTGAACCGATCGCGAAATTACCGGTGTTACATCAAAGATGAATACGGATACAGTGGCCTAACTAAGTAATAAAAAAGACAGTAATTAACCATAACAAGTTTGTCAAATTAAACTATTTTAACGACTTAAGTTATCCATATAAGAATTGTGTAGTTAATGTAAAGAAATCATTTCGATCAAAATCTAATTTAGAGTACAACCTCTAATCGATTTGAATCGATTAATTAATCGATTTCGGGCGATCTCGACTAAATTAGAACATACGTATGTATCACGTACTTTTTATTGAACCAGTTAGGAGTGAGTTGTTTTCGTAAAAAGTGGTTCCGTATTTTTAAAGTACCTAGTTTTTATTCGAATATGTTGATTGTCTTTTTTTCTGCCAAAAATTTGAAATTGCATGATTTATTTTAATGATGTTGATATTTGATAACATAATACGGGGCAACAAGAAAGTCAAAACCTGAATCAAAAAAATCTAGAAATCTAGGATTGTTTTAAAACTTAAAGTGTACGGACGTTTTTGGATCCGATTTTTAAGTATTAACTTGCAAAAATACCCAATAAGTTTTGAACATGAAAGTTCAAGTACAATTTAAAAGCAAAACAAGAACCCTTTAAAAAGAAAACCTTCACATTGTTATCCATATAACCCAATACTTCATCAACAAAATAATCTGATTTAAACAATAAATATCCACGGACCACGAACACAACCATTTAATTACAATAATTAACAAATTTCTGTATAAATTATAACTCTATCGCCTCGGGAACATTTCCAACTAACACAATTTGTTTAGAGCGAGATACAAGATGGAGATTGGTTAGGTCAGAGAGAGATGCAAGATGTTAAAAATAATATAATCGATGATCATTATCAGACAATCGGATGTCACTTTTGTATAATTTATTTTATGTGTTGAGATATAAAATGAGAGTAACTTATATTATACGAAAGTTTCGCTATTCTTTTGCTTTATTTGTTTGCGGATGTTGATGTTCAATCTAGTTATTTTTTCAGGGTAAACAGAGATATAAATTAAGACCGAAAACTCTGGAATATACAGTTTTTTTGAGGAGGAGGCTTCTCTATACGATAAGAGGCCTGTGCCCAGCAGTGGGACAGAATCTATAGACTGGTTTATTTATTTAATTTCAAGTCAATGTACCAACTTCCATTTTACATGTGTGTGTTTTCTCATTGAGAAAAGTTTGTTATTGCTTGTAATAAATATAGAGAAGAACTTGACAAAATTAAATATACGGACATCGTAGCATTCATTAAAGTTCTAATACAGAGCAAAGAGAACTCTTCTTTTAATTAAGTAATAGGTAGTAGGGATACAAATTATTTGTTTGCACAGAAAATAACCGGCGGCCATGATGGTTACCTCAAAGTCATAACTAAAATAATAATTAATCTTAATCCTTTCATCTTATATAATAATTATATAGATATAATGTTTTTAATTTAATATTATGTTAATGTATTATTACAAACGGTCTCAGTTGTGCCGCGGCATTAATTTGTATGAATTGTCATTGAATTTATTCTCAAAAGGTTTAAAATATTAATGAGGATATTTACGACTCAATTGTCAAGTAATGATATGTATAAGTGCGTTTTATATAAAGAAAAAAAGAACAACCCCTTATTCTTTTATCAACCTATACATATACCTTTTATATTTTAAAGAAAAGCTTTCTATTATTGTGTAATTATAACAGTCATTGTGATAATAATTAAAGTCCAAATACCTATTAGTAATATGATTAATATGAAAGAATCGGTTAATAATAATTGTTTAATATTATGATGTAGATTTTTTAAATGTATTAATTACAGTACGTTTTAAAACTATATCGAATTTTAGTGATATTCTTCAATTACTTACCACTTTTACTGTATTTTAAGCCATTGTACATACTTAGGGTTTAAACTGTCCCACTACATGTCAAAATCCACCTTTTTTTATTTTGCTATCTTTAGCTACTAAATTCTTAGACGCGTCAAGTTTATTTCCAACTAAACTAGCCATTGCCGCGCGAATATCGGTTATAGCTTCAAGAAACATTACACCCAGTAAAATTTGACGCTTTCGGTTAAAAGACTGTAGCCAATGTGTTAATCCAGAGGTGTCAACTAACTCTAGTACCAAAAAAATACTTCAGCCGTTTTAGCGTGAAAGAGCGAAGCGTGAAAGAAAATCCATCCATTCTTTCGCGTTTATAATACAAGTAGGACATAAGCAGATATAAATTCCAATCCTAATCCTTCAACTTTAATTACAAAATCACAATAATCTGGCAACAATAAAGTTAACAGCGCACTTCCCTTAGGCGACCCGTTTGCGATGATTATGTCGCAAGCGGCTGCGACTGTCGCACGGCAATCACAGCGACTAACCGGACGAACTGAAACTAAACCATTATAAGTAAATGGGAAACGGTGTTTGTCTATTTATGCAGTCCCCTCTGTTGATAAACTGGAGCTAACTGAACAATTGGTTCTTTTGTGAGATTTAGACTTTTAGAGTATCTAGGTTTTGGTGAGAAAGAATGTAGTGCTAAGCATAGTTTGAGTTTGTTTCGACATTTCTTCTCGGGGTAGTCCGTTAGGAAATGTTGAGCTTAAAACAGATTTAAGATATGTACTCGCTCGATATCATTATTCTTATCTATCCGACTTACGGAATAAATGATTTTATTTCAAATCAATAAAAGAGACACATTGACCTAGAATAGAAGTTGTAGTAGGAAGAATAGATATCTGACCCATGGAACTTGTGCTTAAGTACGAATACGGATAATACAAGCAAGAAGTAGACCAATAAAAAGCTTCTAAAATATAACCATTTTCTACTGTCATTGAAAAAGTAATTTTACGTCAGTCTTAATTGTTCTGATACCACTTTAGATAGCACTAGAAACTTCATTCGAAATATTCTACATTTTTCATTGAGCTAAGTAATCAATACATGCCCATCATTACATTATAACACATTACAATGAATCAATCGACGTCAACTTTCCTATCTTCCTCTCTAAACTTTACTCTAAGCGACTCTTCGAATGATTACTATTCTTTTTATAAAACAAAATAACAAAAATAAAGGTAATACCTAAAAACTAAAAATAGCCTGTATATACGAAGTGTCCAGTAGTCTATCCGCGACGCATTGTCTATTAGTGTCACCCCGCGCTCCCTCGCTCAATTGACTGAACTCGGCTTTATTGAACAGATTAGTTCGTCGAGGTTTCTACAATTACCAGGGGAACGCGGGATGTAGGGACCACAGGAGTGTACAGACTTAATCTTATGTATTTGTAGGTAAGGACTGGCGAATTTATAACGACTAGTTACTCATTTTAGACGTCAAACGGGACTTATTCGCGATAAAATTCGATTTTGTGCGACGGGTGCAGTCCACCCGTGACCACGGTCTGTGCAACTCGACCGAAACGTCGGGAGAAAGGAAATATAGTTTTCTTGTTTATCTTTCAGCTGTGTACCGCGGACTCCCTGCACAATTGATACTCCTTCAGTACTAAGTCCATCTCAAGGTTGTTGGATAAGACTTTTACGTTTGTCACACCTGATTCTCATGTGGTGTGCAATAAGGAATATTTCATCCATCGGAGGAGTTCGTAATAAGAGATGTATTAAGCCAATAGTGGGAAGAGAAAATACGTTTACAATAAAAAGAACTCGTCTGAAGTCAATATTCTGCCTTAAATTTCTATAGTCTAATAATATCCATAGAAATATGTTTAGTCAACCATAAAGCACTTAACTTCATCAGTATTCTTAAACAAATTAACCCACTTTACAACTCAAGACAGCGTCAAAATCAATCATTATAGAAATTAACATAATTCCATCCATGTAATAGTTAGTTCCTCAAGCTTTCTCGTCCACAAATATCGTAAAGACAAGTTAAGTTCAACGTACCCTCACTTCAAACTAAATATTTGTGTCGAATTGTTAATTAAGACAAAAAAAATGTACCAAATAGGTGATCATTGTATAAATTATGGGTGTGTCATTTTTCACGCTGCAGTGTAAGAATGCGGCAGTTTCTGGATACCGAACGTTTGTTTTCTATATTTGACAGACGCATCTCATTAAAGACAGTTAAACACTTGTTTGTATACATAATGAGGCGATTTTTGAAAGAAATTGAGCGGTTACTAACTTGTGGACACTTCGACTGCATAATTAGTACAATAATGAAGAAAGTCGTGGAGGAATCGCGGTTGTATGTATGGTTTTGTATGCACGAGGTGCAGGTTTTATCAAAACGCAGGTAAGTACCGATGTGACTTTTTAATGTTCTTGCACTTTCTTAATAATTCTAAGAGACTACTGACTAACAGTGTAGGAAAACATCGTGAGAAATATTTCAACCTGGATTCCAAATATTGGAATCTAAAATCGCCAATCCGTTGTGAGCTAGCGTGGTGATCAATGCTCAAACCTTCCCTATATAGGAAGAGGCCTGTGCCCAGCAGTGGGACGCTTATAGGCTGGCATTTTTTTTTCAACGCTGAATTTACACATTTTGAAATTGTTTTTATTTCATACATTTGTTAAAATACTTGAAAAATAAATCTAAAATTGTGTCCTTAACTCCAATTGTGACAAATAGTTTGCGAAGTCAGTTTACTAATAGTGATTAGTCTAGTTAACATATTCTTAACTAAAACCTGTTAGTTATTGTTAATTTAATTATATCATAGTGACGTTACGTTAGGCTGAAGTGAAAACTAAAATGTACTAAATGGCACAGTTTACGTATTGCGTGATCGTTTTCATTAAGACTATGTTAATAATACCAGGGTAGTTCAGTAGCATTGAGTATCATAACAATGAGCATTGTAGGTTCGATTCCTACCTATAACTCTGACATTTTTGTGTGATACGGCTTTTATAGACAAAAACGTTTGATTCTGAAACCATTCGAGCAGTGCAGACTATTAAATGTCAAATTTTGATTCAATTTAATTTTAGAATTAAATTAATTAGTGTCCTAACATAACTCATATATTTTTGAAATCTATAGCTTGAATTTTGCGGTGAAAGTACCAATTATGAGATTTAAATCCGATCTAAAAATTGTAATACATCACTCGTTCGAACTAATATTTTTTTTAAGATATATCGTATATTTTTGAGTACGATGCAAGGAGGTAGTTATACATTTTTATGATGCTGCGGGATGTTCGTAAGAGTTACTGTGACCCTGGAAGTCAAAAGGCTCCAGGAGGAACATAGTAGGTTTTAGTCAGTAAAAATCTGACACTCCCGTTGCACCCACAGCGGGCGGGGTCATTTGATGATGAAATAAAAGACACTTACCGCTTGCTTGCAGTTTTCTCTCTTGCGAGTCGTCTGCGTCCATCGATGATTGCTTTTGAAAGAAACCCTATAAAAGGAAAAACAGTTAATACCTACTCGGTTTTTCATGCAATGATTGAGAAAAAACAAGTTTCTTAATAAAGAACTGTTGGGGCAATTTCTAAAAATGTCATAATAAAATTCTATTTTAAAAATTTCATAGCTATGATAGTAATGAAAAACATTCTCGGAAGTAATATTTGACACCAAACGTAACGTTGATAAAGTTGAAGAAAGAATCAGACCAAAATATTCAAATAGAGGAAAGAAGACATCATCATCTTCAAAACAATATTATAGCAGCGGCGTCTCTTTTCCACAACTGCAAGAATATTACACCAAGTAGTAATGTATCCGCAATATTTGAAAAGAATAACAGCAATTATTATTTAGATTGTTTGAGAAACAATGGTATTTACAAAATCTCAATTCTATTCATTTACAATCTTGATTTTGTTAAAAACAGGTGTTATTATGTTACAATACACACCTGCATTTGTAAATTAGCTAAGTCTTCCAAATTCTTCCTCATCAAAAGGTTCTGTTGCTCAAACTCCGACACACTGTTGGCGGCACTCGAGGTCGCCGATTGTTCCTTATTAACAAAAAACAAACAATCTCGCATCAGAATCTATTGTAATACACATTCACATTTAGCCTAGTGGTATGATCGTTGGACAGCCAAGTCAGAGGTCGTAGGTTCAAATTAGCACGCACCAATGTCTTTTTGAATTCAGTGCGGTTTATGTAATTATCAGCTGGTAATATCGGTGAAGGAAAATATTGTGAGGAAACCAGCACACCTGAGAATTTGACACACCCACATGGGTGGGTTGAACCACGTTAGAGGCCTTTGAATAGCTTTAAAAATCTAACACCAGTTTGTTAAGCCAATCATACGATAAGAAGAAGAAGAAGAAGATTGTAATACGGCCAACAAAACGAGCTTACGAAACTTTGTATTTACAGTTCCAAAGAATCAAAATATCATCGAACTACGTCCAACTCGAAAAAAGAGTAGTTATCCTTTTTTTGCTTAAAACACATAAATCTTTAGTGAATCTAAGGTGCCGATTCTAAAAATACGATATAGAATCGAATGATGTAGGTAAATAAAACTGTAAAGTTAATTTGCATATTGGTTCTCTGAGTCTATAAAAATACACTGCCCGTATTTCGGAAGGCACGTAAAAATGTGGATCCTGCGCCTGATCTCTCTGCGGTCTTTAGATTGCCGTCCCATCGGGCTATGAGAGTAAGGGAACAGAGAGTGCGCCTGTGTTTGCTCACACGCTTGTGCACTAAAATATGTCTTGCGTAGCTGGCTGGTGTCACAGTAACACGAGCCGCCGCGGTGTGGATGGCCATTATTAATAGTAATTAATTACCTGTCCATCAGTATCTCTTGACACACTCAGGTCCAAGGTTTGCTCTCCATCATCAGAACCGCTCCCATCTTCCTCCTGACCTTGAGATCTGTTGAACAGTCTCATCGACTGCTGGTTTATTATTTGTAAAGCTCTTTGCCTGGAAGAAACATTAACATTATTTTTTAGTTCTGTATACGACAAAAAAATGGTACTTTATCTACTGCTGCTTTAAAGTCTTCATACCTTTGAGCTTCGATGTCATTATCAGGGGTTTTCGGTGGAGTAATGTTAGTTGAACCTTCATCTTCAGTAGCTGATGAAGATCTTCGCATACTACGATCAGTACCATCCTCCATACCAGAATCATGTCTCCTCTTCAAACTCAAAGGCAACTGTGTGAACGGTTTACCTAAAATGAAATTTTCACAACACAATAAATCAAACTATATAAACAAGTAGTTAAACTGTTGTCGTAAAATTAAGAAGATTATTATAATAAATTTTATGGGAGTGTGAAGTTATTTCTAATTAACTCACCTTGCAACGCTTCTAAGGCTCTAATCTGTCCGCTGATAGCATCAGCTACTTCGTTAGACGACAAGCCGTAAATACCAAGCAGTTCTTTCATGGTGTTCATTGCGTAGTCTCGCAAGATTCTGTTGGTAGCGTTCGATGCGTCACCGTTCTGTTGCGTCTCAGTCGTGTCCATCTGTTCCTGGTTCTCTTCCAGTCTCTCATTCGCGTTGATATCCTGACCCTTGTCCTCATCTGAATCCGAATCCCTTCTTCTCGGTGGAGAGTTAGTCTTTATAAGTTGAGATATAGCAAAAGGATTTTTGGCACAAAACGTCTTATTTTGTAAATTACTAAAGTTCAGGACGGTCCGATCCCGCTCGGCGCCTTGATTTATTTGTAAACTATGTATGTACGAATGTTGAAACGAGTCTACTTTCTTATCCTCCGGTAACCTATTTTGGTAATTTGAGTCTATGTTTTCATTGGAGTCTGTGCTCAGTCTTCTGCTAAGGTCGACTGCGCCTCCTTTTAGGAGACTGAAGTTTTTGACGCCAATTTTAGCATAGTTGCCATCATCCTTGTCGTCCTCGCCGACTTGTTCGGGGGTAGTTCTGTCGTTTCCGTTGATAGGGCTGCCTGTGTCGTCACAGTTGGCTCCGTTGGAGTCGTCAGAGAAGGCTGTCGTGTTGGGAGCGCACCTGGGCTTGAAGTTTTTCCGCTTGTTTCTTTTTGGCATGTTGTAGTAAGGGGACATGTCCGTGCTGTGCTCCTCCTGGTGGTCGTTGGCCTCGGGCCACGACGCCGCCTCATGGTGCAGGTACAGCGGCTCCTCGGGCGTGGCCTGGAGTCTCTCGTGGATAGATTCCTGGTGCGCAGCCATCGCAGTAGTCATTGCAGTATTTGGACTCTTTCGAGGACCACAACCTGAATCGAGTCCGTCCTGCGAAGACAAACGATCGCGATGAGTTTTGTATAAACAATCAAATTTAACTCAATACATTTTAGCGTCCAATCATAACAGTGATTCATTTTCGTTCAATTTAAATTGAAACAATGTGTTGAGAAGAAACAATAGTCTTTTGTTGACAATAAGATTAGCTGAATACTGTGGAATGTTTTGAATTTAAATTTTCTCTTCATTGTTTGGAAATAATAAAATTGATTATTAGTACTTTTTGTTACCTGGGGAGAAACTTCATGGATCTATCATTTCCTAATTGGCTAAATAAATAATTTAATCAGTCTTCGAGATCAGCCAATAACTGTGCATCATCTGAAACAAAAAAAAAACGAGTGAGTAAAGTGTGCTGTGAGCTTAACGGCCAAACAAGTTCGTTCCGAAATTGAGTAAAATTATACATCACGAATATAAAATATACGCTAGATAATGTAGTCTAGTCATTAATTCTATATTATTACATAAAATTACTTTTATAATGAAATAGAAGCTAAAATCAGCGCTGACACGGAACATATTGGGGCAAAAAAATTCTTCAAACATCAAATTTTGCGTAAACCAATTTGAGATTAAAAAAACGTTCCGTTTTCTGACCGAATTGACGTAATACTCTGTAATTTAAAAATAATTATAAGTAAAAAAACACGTCAAGTAACACGCATCGATCAAGTAAGTCGGTATGAAATTAATTATATTCAACATATTAGATCTATTTGCGAGAAAACGAGATTGCTCGAAGCGGAGCGAGAAAAAAACGAGTATTCATGTTGAAATTCGTAACTTGGTTTTGGTGTACAATTACTTATTAAAAACCGGCCAAGTGCGAGTCGGACTCGTGCACGAAGGGCTCCGTACTATCATCTAAACACAGCGAAAATTTGAAACGTCTACCTGTTACCGTTTTTAATATTGAGCAAAAAAATACGAAAAAACACGTTTATTGTTTTTAGACCCTTAATATTTTTTTAATTTTTAGTATTTTCTGTTATAGCAGCAACAGAAATACATCATTTGTGAAAATTACAGCTTTCTAGCTCTCATGGTTTATAACATACCACCTGGAGACAGGCAGACAGCCAACGGAGGCTTAGTAATAGTGTTCCGTTTCACCCTTTGGGTACGAATCCCTAAAAACTAACTCAAAAAGTATCGGCCTTCGAGTACCGGTCGTAGTTATCGATACATTGATATCTGGGACGTCTCGAAAATTTGATGTTTACCCTACATTTCGATTTTCGGACGTGATTCTAAAAATATTTGACGCTCATAAAAACGAGACATGTAATTGGATGCTTTCGTTTAGATTTCCGTTAACTGTTACTTTAACTAAAATTAGTTTACTGTTATTCTATTTATAGTAGTGTTATAATACTTCTTTTTGGTTATCGTTGCGTAATAGCTGCTAATTAGCCAGAATATTAACCATATTATATAGTAAATATACCACATAGAAAATATATGCGTTTTTAAGTATTATTGTTATCCAGTTATTATCCTATTTAATAAAATTCCCGTGTCACAATGTTAGTTACCGTACTTCTCCGAAACGACTACTGATTTTTACCAAATTTGAATGAATATTCAGTTGGTCTGAGAATCAGCTACTATCTATTTTTCATCCCAATTCTTTGTTGCGAACAAAGTCGCGGGCATCAGCTAGTAATTTTATGAACAAACTGTTACTTAATAAGAATGTAAACAAATTAAAAACCGTGTCTAACTATTGAGTTTAATATGGTATAAAGTAAGTGATCCATTCGTCTGTGTCTCCGGTTTTGACATTAAAATGTGAATGATCTTACAATACAGCACATGGTACTACCTACCATAACATCTTCTACTAAATATTGCAGTTGTGGAAGAGAGATGACGCTATACAACGTGTAGAGCACTATCCTGCTTACATATATACAACAGTCATACTTTGTGACACAGTGGTATGTTTCAACACAGTATAAATACATACAGAAGTTTACGCGGCCGTTTCTAAAAAACAAATGCCTACAGCCGCGCGGTACGTAACAGCGATTGGGCTATCTACCTACAGCATTTTAATTATATCAACAACATACCGTCAGTTTGTCTCTGCGATATGCTCGCGACTTTATCATGCCACGGTTATGCCACGATCCGATAGTACAGGCATAACTCGCGGTGCGTCAGTTTATGTGACGGCTTAATGCTGTTTTTACTATTATACTGTGTTCTAAACTATTCGAATAAAAACGACGTCTGTTTAAATCATCAGTAATGAACTTGTAGTTTTTTAATATTTGATAATAGGAACCGTTACAGTTCTAGTTAAAGCTTATCTGATACGTTTTACACTTTTTTGCAATACAAACAGTTTTTCACTTCACGTGAAAAAGTGTGAGATCAATTAAAGGGCCAAAAGGATACATTACTTTGTCTTGTTATTTATTTCTTAGTAAAAGACATTTGATAGATATACTGCCTTTTTTTCAATACTAGAAGTAAGTTTTCAACGTTATTAATGTCTTTATTAATTAAAAAAGGGAATGAAGACAAGTTTTTATCACTTTAGCGAAAGTGTAGTGTTTTTTTTGCGATGCGTTTTTGTTGTAAGTTTTTTACTTTTATTTTATAAGGGGTTTATATAGATTAAAGACGATGAGTTTATATGAATTAAGTTGGATTATTGTTAGTAATGAACTTGATTTAAGCCTTCCGCGGGAAGCGACTTTGTTTTATACTATGTATTGATTAGGTAACTATGATTTTAAGATAAATACCAAGAATAAATTCAAAATACGTGTAGTGTTTGCATCGTAAATATATAATTTATGGTCTAACGTCACTGCCGACTCCAATTTGGACAGTTTAAAGGAAAATCATAAAAAATACCCAATTCTCTTTAATATTAGTAAGCACTGGTTTTTCTAAAACACATTTTTAATACTGTTTGCGGTCAACTGCCATTACAATTTTAGTAAAAATCTAACTAACTCATCTACATATAAATTCTTTTTAATTTCATCGTTTCCTCCCTCTACTAGTGAAGTGACATTGTTGACAGTTATAAATTATCGATGTCATGTTTAGGCATGTGACACGTACAGACGTTTTGTTATCGATATGTCGATCTAACTCTCTATTCTCCCGTTGTCTCTAATAATGGTTGTCGCAACCACCTAAATCTTGTATTACATAACTTTAGACGTTCAATTGACATATGTTAACTGAAATCAAGTGTACTAAACATGTTGTAATTGTTTTTAGGGACTGTAAACCCGATATATACGTAATACGGAATGTTCATGTTTAACGAAGCGTTTAACCTGCAATAATGCAATAAACCTTACTTATTACTGAATGAAAAAGTTTCTTAAAAAGTAAGTAAACTAGATTCATTTTTATTACACAATAAGCCATCATATGCTATACAGATTCTGATATCGCGCCATAATATAAGGACGAAGAACCATGAAGGGCCACATTGTCCTTAACACGACAAAAGTAAAGTCATTGTGGATGTTAACATCTACTTTAAAGGCAGAACCGCACCGTTTTGGACACAGCCTTGGCAGGAACAATATCCAATAATAACAATAAAACGATCGCAGTTATGCGCTCGCGCATTATTAATATTGATCGGGATTCAATATGGCGGACGCAAGATGGCGTCGCAAATAGCGGAAACGGATTAAATTGGAAGCTAGATTGTTAGATGCGATCTAGTTTAGAATATTAATTCTATTGTTTAATTAGATATTGACTTTTATGTGTTTTTGTCATTTACAGTAGTTATTTAAAGCCATATTATTATGTATGATATATTATAGTATTGAGTATTAGGGTTTTTACGATTATTTATTTGGATAACTCTATTAAGGTTAAAAACTTGATACAAATGACTACATTTTCCAGTCAACGCGTAATTTCATTACTTTACCCGTTTCGCAGGTAAACATTACGTACAGTATAAGTATAGTAAACTTATACCTATTAGTTAATACTTTGACATAATAATCGCCTTTATTACAACATAATAGGACTGATTTTCGCAAATCATTGCTACGATTCTCATTCACTCGACCTCACCAACTCATTTACTTTAATCATTACACAATTTCGTAAATCACTCCAATAACACATATTCGCGAAAACAAAAGAAATAATATCGACAAGAATTTCGCACAATGCCTATCGATTATTCGATAATCGACTTTTTACAAACCTATTATTTATTGAACAAAAGATAATAGTGTTGTAACACTAAAGTTATTTCTTCATTACAACGATCAGCTGTTTCGTTCATATCGTTTTTTAATCGTAATTAAACTTACAAAAGATTGCAAAAGTTTATTTTATGATCGGTTAATTATTGTTTTTGACCTTTGGCTCTGATTTCGCGAGTATTTGTGTTCTATTCACGTTTTAACAATAGTTTATGTTCACAAGTTCTAATATGGGCCGCCATCTTGTATTACAAGTATTTGACAAATAGAAACTTGTATGGAATGTTATGGGACACTGTTATTGTCTGTTATACTTTATTTGGTTATGTTATATGAACGTAAATTGGAGTATTACAAATTGTAAAGTCTTGAATTATCATGTTGAAAACGATTTTGGTATAATATTGCTCTTACAATTCGTGTCTAGAGTAAGAAAGATATTTCTTTTAAAAGATTTAGAGATCTCTTTAACGATTGTTTAAACATTATAATATTCGTTTAGTGGTTGACATAAGTAGCTTACGTCCAGAGACAAACGGCAGGAAAAAGGGGAGGCCTATACTCAGCCGTGGGTGATGGCTGAAATGATGATGATGATGAAAATAGAGAATAGATTTTTAATTCAGTTATTTAAAGCATTCGCTTCAAAACTATTCAAGCAATATCTCGCATCAATAAAAATATATTCGCGAAACAATTTTTTGGAATCAAATCTAAGCGTCACCTATTAAATTCATTCAAAAATAAACTCTACACAAATACATATTTAGTACATTTTTATTCGCATCAAAACTAAGATTGTAATACGTAACTGTCAAAAGTACGTAACATTAACAAGAGTACAATGCATATGATTGAACCACATTCTTTGCTTGTGGATATATCTCCAAGGTTGAGCAGTTTTTGTTGCAATACTTTATGTAGAGATAGCACAAGGAAAAGGTATTTTTAGTAGTAGGATTTAGATATTTATAGAGTATAAGTAGGTTTTTTTAAAAACAAAACTGTACTTTTCCAAACACGTTGAGGTTGGAGTACCTACTATTTCTGAAATATGTAGAATCTATTTTTTTAGCTAATTAAGATTTAATAAAAAAATGTGAAAAGAATTAAAATTAATTTTCCAACTGGTTTGTGATTTTTTCAGTTAAACAAATGTAACAAACCACACATTTAAGCTCCAATTAATCTAATTAACCGCTTTACAAATATATCGCAATAAAACACAAACCAAAAATCTGTAGAACTACAGCGACCTCACAATAAGTATAAACTAAAAAACAAAGTAAACGACCGGTAAACAAAAACTTAGAGTTACTAAAAACCATTAATCATTTTCCGTTAAAAATACACCACAATCTAATATTTGTCTTGGTCGTACAATCTTGGAAACAAAAAAACTATTCTTGACGTAATTCAAATACCAATCGTATTTAGAATCTCTATTCTTATTTCAAATCTAGTTCTTTCGTTCTTATTTCAAATTCGAATTTAACGGACTTTGCGGTCAATTACTTGTTAATGGTTGTTATGAATTTTGTTCTTTTTTTTTGTTTTTTTGAGTGACTCAACAAATTGTACTTTAGATAATATATGTATTTTTGTAGCAATTTTAGCGATTTCATTATGTCACTTTATCATTAAATATTTCATTTTGTCACTTTATCTACAAATAGCTTTAGTCTATAAAAGACTCAGATCTTTGAAAGTTGTAAAATTGATACAATACTGTCAGTCTTACTGTGCGATTCTGTATTAAATAGTAAAATAAATTATGAAGGTCAGAAACAGCTCTATAAAATACCGAAAACCCTAAATTTTACCGCAAAATAGCTTAAGAAAAAATTGTTTGCAAGAATATTTAGACCATTTATGTATATGGTTTTTGCTAACCATACATAAACGGATATAAAAATACGTAACAGAGACATTTGAATTATAATTAAACAAATGCTAAGCGGATTAGTTGTTATGATATTGTTGTTATTATATCATAAACTATTAAAATAACTGCATCTGTTTATATTTCAAGTTTTTAGCACTTCACTTAGCATTCTTATGTATTCTTTTATCTCTATTTAATACATTTTGAAAGACAAGAGAGTCGTTATCTCTTACTAGAAGAAATTGTATCGACGGGCCTGTTGGTCTAGTGGTTAGTGGCCCTGACTGCTATACCGGAGATCGTGCGTTTGATCCCCAACCAGGACTTAATAAACCCCGGTTTCTAGAAAACTAATCAATTGAATCTGCTGTCAAATTACTGATCACGACTGTGATTGGTTGACCATAAAACTTATAACCATTTATAGAGCTTAACATGAGATTTGACTGACGATTAACAAATTTTCGTGTTGATCAGCATTTGAGAAACCGGGCGTAAGACTTTCTTGGTGAAAGAATGAATGAGTAATAAATTCTACAAGACTTCTTTATAATATTTATCTAGTGTATTATATAAATGCCTTCTATATAAACTATACAGCCGTAAAGGTATTCTATTGTGTAAAGCAATAAATATAAACGTCTAGATTAAATTATAATCTAACACATGTTTTATAAAGCTCAAAGCGTGCGATTTTTAATCAATAAAAACAATATTTATATCGATGCTACCCACATTTTCTTAAAAAAACACTTAATTACATAGACTTAACAAAAACTTAGCCGCCGGCGGTAACACATAAATTATTAGAAACTTGCCGATTTTGTGTGTCTTGATATAAAAACTGTTTATCTGTTTGTACGCATTTTTTTTGTATCACGTTCAGGTGTTATAATTTTTACCAGTATTTTTGGCTTTTGAGTAATACGGGGACATTTGGTTGTTTAAGTATTGAGCAAGCATCAAACCTATAGCCCTTACGCACGGAAGACTAAGTATTCGCCCACTAAACTACTGCAGTCAAAAAATCTTATCTAAATTAGGTATTCAAATTAGCCCCAGCAAATTAAAATCGAAGGATATAATGTCAAAGATAATCAAATTAATTTAGTAATTAATAATCAGAGAGGAATAATTAAGCCATACTTATTAATATATTCAAGAACTCGTTTAAAAACGGGCGGAGACGCGTGCGCAGCTTATATCGAGTATGGAAAACAGATAAGACATACTAGCTGCGCCTACGCACTTAACTCGATCTAATTAAATTATAACATCGATACGAAATCGATTGAGCCGGTTGCTTTTCAGATAATATTGCCAAGTTTATAATTGAGATTTTCGAAACGTCAGTTTTATATTTAGAAAGCTATAACGGCTTTTTTTTAGAACGTGTGTATAATTTAGCTATCATATTCGCGAAGCATTCGAAAATCATAAAAGTAAGAATAATATTATTAAAGTAAAAAAATACTGGCAGCCTAACTCTTACTAACACAAAACCATAATTCCAAAAAAAAAAACACTCAACACATTTTAAATTGTCAACTGTCAAAACAAAAAAGACATTCGAATTTTAAACGTCGCCTCGTTCGGGAGCGACGCGATAATTCAAAGGCGCGTATTCGAAGTGATCGTTATAGGCCGTAAAGTCACCAATAAAAACGATTAGCCGCCATTTGAATATTCAAATTTCGATTGCCGCTTCCAAAATGTGAATGAAATTTGTTACCGGTGTTAAGAGTTATAAATGCATAGAGTGGGCAATAGATGAGTTGAGTTGATTGCTTAGTTTTTATTTTATTTGAGAATGTAGTTTTAAAGTTTGTTTGTAATAAATATGTTGTGTTACTGTAGTTAATTGTGAATGTAAAGGAATACGAATACGTTTGTAATAATATCTCGGTGGAATGGTTGATATAAAAAAATGTTTTATTTTTTTAAGGTATAAATCTCATGTTGGCAGCAAAATTCAGAGAATGCGGGATTAAAACAAAAAAGGTAAAAAAAAAATTTTTACAAGTAACGGTTCTACGTACCGTAGCGTCTACGAGATTCGTAGCTCTACGCGACAGAAGCGGAACTGCGCACACGCAAGCTTTCTCGCTTATTTGTTGAACATAACAAATTATATCTTTTAACTAGACTTTTATATTTTAATTGTACTATTCAATAACAGAGTGCTTTATACCAATTTTGGAACATAAAACGAAATTCTAACTTCTAAGCAATTTATAGCGTATAATTAATTACGTCTAGATAATAATTTACCTTATACAGAATTCGGGTTTCTATATTAATGTTTCTTTTTTATATATTTTTGGAAAGCATTAAGTAATACATTAATCAATGTTGATTAATAGCTCTTAGTAATTAAGCTCAGTTTTTATCGTTTAACTGTACCGCTAACCATCAAGTTAATTGCTTACGTGTCATCAAAATTAGCGAGATAACCAGTTAAATTAACTTTTTCACGTAAGTCCAGCAGCGATACTAAAGATAGCAAAATATGCACAATTATTGCTGCGAAAACGTCAATTTAATAACAATTATTGTTTGTCGTTGTCGATTGCGATTGCTTTGGTCCTGCAGGATACGTATACGTAATGTTACTGTAAAATAGCGTAATGAGGGTAAAGCGAATAACATTTGACCATAAAAACACTAACTGTTGAATGAGCATGGTTATGTCTTAGTTATGTAATAAAAAAACGTCTTGAGGTATTTGAAAGTAACTCAAGTGTTAAGAAAGTACTTAAGTAGCAAATAGTAGCCATTGAGAAATTTTTTTAGGTTATTTTTTCTCTTCATTGAATTCATCATTTCATACAAATTGTCTTAAGAGGCATAGATCGAGTTTTAAATAAACGTGTGTTAATAACAAGACATAGTGGGTGTTATGAGATACAAAAATTTAATACATTTACATAATTATATACAAAATTAATTAACTACTGTTCTATGACATCATAACTCTATTAATTAGTAATGGCTGGATAAAACCACGCAGTGGTCTACACAAGACTATCAAAAAATAAAAAAAGTTAAAAAGTCAACGTTCTAAATTTAAAAAAGCGTTCGAATTATGATTTAAAACGTGTTCCGGTGAAACTGGCTGTCGGACATATCTAGCGGCATTATATGCGCGTAATGAGTGTGCGCGCGCGCAACACGGACGTTACAATTTATTATTATAGGGGAAAAACATACGAATTACAAAGAATAAATAAATTATTAGAATGGAAACGAAAGAACTCCAGATAAATTATTGAGACGGATAAGCAAGAAATCCAGGAATACATTACATAGTGCACTGTAGACTAAAAGCCAGGAACTGTAGTAAATATTCACATTATCATAAATAAAATTTAAAAGTATATCAAATAAACGTAAATTGATAAAACACATTAGCTTTAAAAATATGAAAGCGTTATTCATATTCATTACGCAGTTCAAAGATAAAAGCTTCATTATTGAGAATTCCGATGTCCGCTCCGCTCTCGTGTCTAACGAGGATAGTGTACTTTATAATAATATAATGTTTCAAATATTTCAAGGCTAACCGTTCTCAGCTGTCAATCATAATAAGCTATCTGACTTTTTCTAACATACATATGTCATGTTATCTCTGTCTCCCTCTACCGCACGCCCGATCGACCGCCGCGAGTTCTTTATTTGAAAATTTGATTTTAAATGTGGAATGAATAAGCATTATCTTAAGGAATACGTTCTTTTATTTGAATTTTTAATTTCTTTTTTCGGTTCGACTACTGGCTTTGTGATTATTTTTCTTTATTCATTTCGACCAGGATTTTTGTGCTTTGAGATTTATTAGGAGATGTAAATGTGTTCGGCGTGTGTTCGTTTTTTATTCGTTTCCAATTGATGTCGGGCCTTTATTGTTTGGGAAAATTTCGTGTTCTCATAATTATAGTTATTTTTTATTCTCATTTTTGTTCTATCGTTAGTTTAGATCTAGGATAGAGATTCGCAGTAACGTTCATCTTTCGAGAGAGTTTTGTTTGTGTAATGCGATACTATCGTGATAATGCTAGAGGAATTTGTTCAGGAATTTGTCGCGTGTTATTGTAAGTGAAGCCATCATATTTAATAGAGCCAGAGTGCTGTTTCAGCGTCTGGACGGCCCACGTGCTGTGCACGGATCTAATTACTTACATTTCATCGGAATCGCGTTTGTAGCAACTTTTTTCTCTATAAAAGGTTAATGACTCACTGGTAGAAGATAATTTGCATGAAAATAATATCTGTTACAAGATGTTTGATGTGTGATTTCGTGTCAAGTCGTGTTACGTTTGTTTGAGTAGCTCTACACGTGGTTTATAAAAAGAGAGGCCTTTGCCCAGCGGTGGGGTGACAGGCAAACATATTTAAGCTGACATCTCTACTCTTGAAATGTAGAGTCGTTTCCAAACATTTCTTAGACCCGTGAAACATAAATCCAATTAAATTACTTAATTAGAGTAGGTGCTGAATTTGAAGTGGTTACAGTACACCAGAGATAAAGGACCACCTAAAGCTAAGACCCACCGCATCTTACACGTAACAAGTCCTACGCACAAATCTGCGAATCGACGAAAGTAATATAACACTAAGTCCATATGTAAACACGACAAAAAGTGTTATTGTTAACATAACACTATATACGGCCCTTAAGTTTCTTCTCAGAAGCACTACCCGTATCAAAACAACACTCACCAATAAACGCAAGCACTTAGACAAATACCACTCATTCAATTATATATGTTATTACAAAGCGTTAAAGTCCACATTTAATTTATACAAGCGCACAAATATGTTTGTAATAATTTGTAGTAATTTAAAGTTTAAATTTGAAATTGGAACTGGTAGACTAAGTTATGTGCGCGGTTTGTAGATTTTATTTTTAAATGGATAAGGTTCGGAATTTAATGGCAGAGCCGTTTGTCAAGTGTTTCGTTTGTGATAGTGTCTAATAGGCCGTTCTTTATAGGTACGTAGAACACTGGCTGTTTATTTGGTGTTGGTTACAATTCAAATTTGGAAAAGAACGCAACTTTGTTTGAATGTTAGAATCAGCATTCTGAAATCAAATTCCCAACGGTTATGCAGGCTTAACGAACTTAGGGCGTTACTTATTAAATTATCGCTGTATAGTTTTAAAATCTTGCATAGAGACCAAGTCGCATATTATATCGCGGTCTCCCTCATACATAATAATTACATTCGCAAGCACCACGTACGCCTACTTTGAACATCCCGTGCTGTCTGTTATACTAGAAACAATCCATAATCCGCTCACAGCCTAATTAAAAACCACGGTGACAATTGTCTGCCTGCGAAGTCAATAATTTAATATTAATTGTAAGCGGAAAGTTACCTATTTATTATGTGGTTTAAGTGTCGATTAGCCCGAAGTCGACGAATAGAGGCACGGTACTGCTTCGGACATGTATTTAATATTAAAACGTTAGTTTTCCACTTCATCCAACGCCATTTTCCTGTCATTGAAGGACGCACTGACAGACAGGACACTTCGAAATGCGTTTGGCTTGCAAACTGTGCATAGAATTATTAATGTTATTTTATTATGGCTTTAAGTTGGTAGGCATTTTGTGTCCATATTGTACCTACTTACCTAAATATAAATGTGGAATACAATGAAACGGACGTGCATTATGTAGGCATATGTAAAGCGAAGTATCTAGAACAGCGATTTCGTGACGTTATTATTATTAACATGAAGATAAAGACAACAGATTCTTTAAATGTATTATTCACAACACTACCGTCAATAAATGGGCGTTTTATAGCCATCTGTCTGTAGACATTCGATTTTCAAAATGACTGACGCAGAAAAAAAATGACTTAAAATGGAATTGTATTTTCAATTTGTACTTTTTTAAAATGCTGAAAAAGGTTTTAATGATTTGCTATTCTTTGTCAGCAACCATTTTAATTCAAGGTTAGTCTATTTGACACTAATTCAATTAATTTCAAAGAAGTCATTGTTTATGGAAACCGAAGTCATTTTAAACGTTTCTTTGGATGTAAATATTTATTTAACATTTCATTGCTCTCAATCTCTTAACTAGCACTTGAACTTAATTCTGATTTCTTAAAAACTTGTTCAGAATATTCGAATAGTATAATGTGACAGTTTTTATATCAGTATTTTTATTGAATCATCAGAAAAAATGTTAATAACTTGTCACAGTTTGGTTTTACTTCAAACTTTTCAGAAACATTAGAATATAACAGCGAAACTTTCTCCTAAACACTAAGTTTTGCTAAGTAATACTTCTTTTGACCTTCTAAGTACAAAATTAAATACATAAATTCTTTTATTTACTTTTCTGTTACATAATACATTTGGAATCACAACAAACTTCTCAAACACGCCTTAATCTCTATGTCACGCTGTCACGGTGACGGGATTATTGCACAATTTGTGATTTATACCACACACGATGGCTAAATGAGCTGTTATTTGTAAGCAATATGGTGATTACAGAGTAAATCATCAAATAATATGTATAGGAATAGTATCAGGAGCAAGGATGGACTTTGTTTAACAGTGTAATCGCTTTAAGATTGAAATAAACCACTGGCACTTAATCGACTTTTTATTTAAATTTAATGTCTTTAAATAGCCTATCAATCTACAACGGCACATCATTTACGTCACGAAAAAATAAAGACATCTAACTAATTAAGTACGTGCTCCTAAAAATAAGTAACAAATCAAATAGCTTTGTTTTATTCTAGGTCATTCTAACGGTGATAGTACTCATGTTAAGTCTGTGTAACTACAAAACATTAATTTAAACTTCTAAATAGCTTTCATAACGTTTTTCGGGCCTACATTGCAATATATCTAACGAATTCTAAAGCGTTCTATTCTAAAATGCTTTCGCAATTCAAATTTGAAACTGTCAAATTCAGAGTCGTGTGTTTAAAACTTTTTAATTTAGAATTGCGTTGCATTTATTTTAAAACCAGTGCTTCCAATTTCGAATTACTCGATAATCATTTCGAATTTCGAAAGGTTTTTTCTTTTTTGTTTTATTCGATGAGATAGGCAGATATGCCAGTATTATTTCGAATAAGTTTAATCGTAGATTAAAACTGACCTCGATACGCGACACGGACAGATCAAACGGCAAACTGACAAATACCCATCAGGGCATTACGTCGCGAGACAATCTGAACAACGGATGAAGAAATTCCAAGCGAGTTTTAAGATTACAATTTCGAGTGGCTAGATAATTCACTATTTAGCATACAAAGGAGAATTACCGTCGAGTTGTGCGTCCGTATGTCACAGTTTATATATAAGAGGCCACGCCTTGTAGCTGTCATATGTAGCCTAATTAGGCATGAGTTGCTGTTACGTTGGGCAACTATTAGATTTTATTATGAAATTATCTGTGGTATCAGTTTACAAAAGTGTTCGGTAAACGGTACTTGTTTCCTGCAGTAATCTCTGATGCGGTACTTGTTTTAAGTTTATTAAACTCTACATTACTTGTATGTGTTTAAGCATATGTTAATGTGTCTTAGAATATTAAAAAGCTTAAACAATGAAATCGATAGCCATAAAACATTCAAAGTATGAAACATATTTAAAAAAGCCACCTAAAGAGTTCTTAATAAAACGTTACAAACAATAAAAATAGTTAACGTGACAAACATAAAATTTCAAAAAACTAAATCCATCAACTGTCACCACTTCCATAGACAATAAAATGTATAGACCAGTAGGTACATAAATAAACTTATTACTTAATAAGCGATCACCAGGAAGGCTCAGTACTAAGAACTAGTGTCATTAAATTCCTCACACTTTCTTATTTAAATTCATAAATATCCGGTGTAAAGTGTATTGTTGTTGCTACGCACGTCACGTCCGACCGATTGCGCACAAACACACACACATACCCACAGACACACATTTTGTACGCACTTCATAAAATGTAGGAGCAATAGAGGAACTATATACTTCATCAATTAACGTACTTTCTTTATTCATTTAACGGTCGAATTCCATTTTTAATTTGAATTCGGGATTTGAATTGACTTTCGTACCGCTTTTGTTTCTGTTCGACATTCAAAAATTAGGCAAAGGTGACAAATTACACGGCCAATAAAATCAATTGACATTTAGCGCGACGTGTGAACGTGTTATTACTGCAAAAACTAGGTTATTTCTACAAAAATGCTCTATTGCACCGCATAACGAAATCTATCAAAATAAATGTTTTACAAGTAATTGACAATTTTATTACATATCGATAACTTGTTTTATAAAAATCGCAACTAGGTCGTTGTGCAACAACTAACTACATGCAACATTTTGTAATTCTGTTCTAATAAAAATAAATATCAGCAGACATCTATTCAACATTTTGCAAAATGGTTACAACCGTATGGTTAGCCAGTTAGTTAGGAGCTCCGTTTCTCATAAATTAAGTATGACAAGGGCTCTAGTAACACTGGCCGGTACGCAATGTATAGTACAATGAATTCCATTTGCTACACAATAGAGCACACACGATTCAAAATTCAAATTTTAACTTAATAAAAAAAGAAGTGCGCGCTAGTGCCGTAGCCACGAAGTATTTATTCGATTAGTTATATTCGAATAAAGAACATAACAATATAAACCAGTATTAATACTGCTATTAAAAACCCACCCTATTGTATGAGTTTTGTTGAACTCGATATTCCTTTTCTTATTAAGCAACAAAGTACATTTTTGCATGAATAATTACGTATTATCCAACAATTAACTTTTTTCACTTGTACTATTGCATTTAATCTCTACATGAATAATCGAGTTTCAATCGAATAGACTTTGAATGATCGTTTTTATCGAATAATGTCACGAGCACGACACTAGTAAAGGCTCGAAGCGCGAAATTCGAATACGGCGAGGTATATTCAAATTTCGAATTCTTAATGTGAATTCAATTATTATTTTCAATTACCTCCGCGGCTGCGCCTGCGCCGGCTCGCGTGCTATTGTCCTACATATTTTTTCATTTGCTTTAAGTTCAAGCGTTGGTTGAATAGTGAAATTTTTACGTAGGCTTTAACATTACATTCATTAAGTATCGGTAACATTAACTACGAGTATCAAGTTACTTTATACAATGTTGAGACATAACACAACCGAGTTTTTTTTCGAAACAATACTCTAGCAATCGATCATGGCAATGACTTTGTGTGACTTTTAAAAAAAGTTTAATTAATATAGCCTTATCGAAGCGTACAATAAATTCATACTTGATAAAAACAATATATTCTTATTTTTATTCGAATCTTGTTAATTATCACCTGGAGGCTTGCGTGACGTCACCGTTCCAGTTTAGATAAGAGCGTACATTTTTCAAATAAATAGACAGTTTCGGATCAACGCAAGATTAATGATCTCACTAACAGACCGAGTCAGATTTCGCAACACACAAATTACCGGTACAAACCGCTTTGGCAATAAACAATCCGACCACTCGATTAGGAAAAAAGTCGATTATCGAGTTAAAAGTACGATTACATCACTAGCGAGTGTTTTTTTTTTAAATTACGTGTAAATTGTAATCGAATTTAGAACATTATATTTTTATACGTTTCATAGAAAGTGGTTTCTGTTTATTTCTTCGTTGCATTTATATTTTATGTTTCTTAGTACCTACTCCGTGCGTCGTAGTTTACTTTAATTACTATTTATAATTAGAAAATCCTTCATTTAAATCTTATTAACACAAATTAACGCTGTATAACAAAACGGTTCGAGTACTAACGATACATTCTTAGAAATATTAAAGCATACAGTTTGAAGAATTTTTAAAAAAGAAACAGACGCAGTTGGTAAACAGAGCTGTTATTATAGAAGGGGAAAAAATCTATCGAGTTCGTCGACTCCAATGTTCCCAGGCACTTGAACATTTTATAGTGAAAACACTTCAAAACTTATATTACTATTTCCATACTTTAATTACGTACTTATACGCCCACATGGACGCCAACACACACACACAGAGTAATTATAAAATAAACATATGGCCTTCTTAACGCTACAACTTATACCAATATTAGATTACTTTCCTGCGCTCAACGTAAAAAGCTCCACTGTAAAAAAGTTACAGAAAAAACTTTTTATACAGCTTATTAATAGAAAGTTATTTATTCGAAATTAATTACTAATCGTTTGCATGATACAAATGTGGTCTAATTAGAAGAATGTTGTATGAAATGCGGTTTTAAATTGTACTCGTTTGTTAGTGTTTACAAGGCGGCTGCAGAATTAAAAAGTATGTTGGACCGTGCCGCTAATAGCCAAGACTTACGCAATACGAATTTTATTACAATTTTATATATTTGTACAGACAATAAACCAATAAATATAAGAAAAAATCGTTATAAAAGTAATTGCTCATTGTTGTGTCTATGGAATTGTTACTGGCACGCGTCACGTCGTAACAGGAAAAAGAACCCGTTCCAAATTCAAATTGGAATAGAATTTGAATAGGTACGCGATTGTCATTGGTTGACAATCAATCATTATGGTTTTTGAAATTCGAATTCTTCGTCATACGTGAGGTTCGATTCGATCAGTGAGCGGATAGTTGCCGCTCGGTGCCCACATCTACCTCCAGACGTCCATCAGATAATACATTGTTAGTTTTTGTTACGAATCCTGTTCTCGACGATTTCTATTTGAGTACGTAATGTTTATTGTGATTAGATGTATGATTGTGGCGGAATTACGACAACGTATTGTTAGGAATCAATTTTCAAGTTTTTGTTCGAGAAAAACTGGATTGGCTGTGTTTTATAGTGGGGTATCGATACTCGATTCGATCGTTGTTAGTTACTCGATTGATATCGATCATTTAAGCTCAACGGAAGTGGATATTCAAATGTCCGATTAGACTTTTTTGGTTAATGAAGTCTAAAACGGGTTCGCTTCAGTTAAAGTATTTATTAAAGACGGCAGCTCACCTGATTCAATTAACTGCCATATATCATCGCAAAAACGAGACGAACGGATGCTGTATAAGGTCTATGAACCAGTAGAATCTCATTCACATGTAATTCATGGTTTCTGGCCCAAAGACGCTGCATGGCATAAATTCCCATGCTTATGAGATGGTGATTAAGGTCCTGGGTGATTTAAGTCCTTTTGCGTCAGGTGATTTAAGAGGAATAAACCTATGAGATGACGATGTCGCATATGCAAGAACAATGCAATTTCTGTATGGAATTTGCATTTTAACCTTCAGATGAAAAGTAAAATTTAAGGCGCATACATTAACTAAATACAAAATGAAAGACAGCAATTGTTTCCGTCTTAGAAAGGGATGAAGCTAGACAGACAAATGTCGCCGTCTCTTTTTCACTGCCAAGTTATAGGAAGTCGTTTTATGGTAAAGATACAAGTACCTTCACTGAAGTGTATTTATTCTTAAGTCAAACACTTGTTAAGTTAACGTCCAAAATTTACACCTACCCGCGCATTGACACGAGATTTAAATATTCTTGATGTAAAGTACCACTTGAAAGCTAAAAAAGTCTTTGTCATCACAAAACGAGAAATAACTCAAGTTTTATACTAAAAACGAACAGTTCTAAATAAAGGTCAAGTAATGCAAACTAAAGTAATAAATTAAATCCAACAAAAATTACATACAAATTTAACATTTTAAATGGAACCTGACATTATAATCCATAAAAAAAAACTGTAGAGCAACTCCATATCTTTTTGCGTTAAGCATTAAGCTGTAAATAATTACGCGGCCAAAAAACTATGGAGCTAACTATTGGGTGCTAATAACTGTTTTCCATCAAAGTTTGTTTCTAATCGAATTCTGACAGTCTGAATATTTGGAGCAAGAGAGTACCGTAATAGCCGCGGGGAACGCAACAAATTGTATGTACGATGTATGAGATTATTACATGATTTCAAACGTGAGAAATTATAGTATTTATAATTTTCGTATAGTTTAGTAGGTATCTAACTATCTACATTCTCGTAATATCTACGAAACTTTCAAATTACAACGCATTTTGACATTATTGACGTTTCGTCTGCCATGTTTTTTCTAATGCCATTATTGTAACTGGCTGTATCGATTGCTCGTTTAAAAAAAATATGGTCTAGATTACGAAAGAGTTTTAATACCTATTTATTTAGTGATTTTAATTCATGGTCAGTAAAATACCGCCGCTTCTGTATGTAATTAAAATAATTTATTTATCTAAACTAGTCGGGCAGCTGTTAAAACTATTATGTTATAAAAATTACGATAATTATACGTTTATTTGCATAGAATTGCTTCAAGAATAAAGTTCAGATTCGAATGGTTATTACTATATAAATAACGGGCTGATAGGTGTGTTGTATTTATGTTTATTTATTTAGTTTCTTGTGTTATGTGACATTTTTGACAAGGTTATTTTATTATACCAATAAAAGTCTCTTACTTGACAATGAATGTGATATTTATGTAACTAGCCATCAAAAGTATTGATTAAAGGACTTATAAATACAGCCTCAAATCTTTCTTCTATTAGATATAATCTCCCCCTAAATTGAAGAAAAGAGTATAAATCATGTTAGTTTAAATCAACAAAATAAAGTCACGTGATAGCAAAAAGAAAAATCGTTTTCATACATTTTAATTTTCCAGTTACATGTAGAAACATCACTAGTCCAGTAGATGTAGTAGATGTGACGTTTTATTTAAAATTATCGATACCTTTCTTTAGTACTAGTGATAGATTTTGTTCCTTAATAACAATCTTTGTTTGTTAAGTAATTTTAAAGCCACAATTGTACCAATAAACTAGCATTATTTAAGGCCATAGTGTCACAATGCAAATACGTTTATTCTATCGGTTGGAAGATATTTAGACTGAGATAAAGCTAATTATTGCCTCGACAGACTATGTTCTAGCAAAAATCTAGACCTAGGTAAGACTAGATTGTGAAATGATTGCTAAACTAGGATTTGTATTTAATTGCTCTGTTATTGCTAAATATTTTGAGTCTGAATCGAAAATACGGATTTTGAACTTTTTTTTTCATAGTCGATCGATTTAGGCAGATAAAAATTGATGGCTAAAGAATAAATTATGTGGGAATGCTAAAACTAATAAAAACTGATAGAGAAATAAATTTAAATATTACAAATTGCTTTTGCTAACACTTTTTAGTTTTTTATACACTCCGCAAATGTCTTTATTAAAATCGATGTTTTAAATTATATTTGCGCTAATCAATACGTATGTATAAATCATTTAAAATAACTGATCTGTATTTGTATCGGCTACATTTTATCATTAATAACTCAAACTCTCGAATACTAAGTCTGAGATGATTAAATGTCTATTTCTAGCTCTTTTACAACTTAAAGTGACAAAGATGAAATGACACTTGAAGGCAACTTAAAACTGAACTATCAATATTAAGTTTTTTTTTCGAAAAACCATGAACTATTTCAGGAGATTTTTTTGAAATTTTTTTTTTCTTCAAGTGATCATACTGTATATGTTTACTCTACTTATATAACGACATACCTATTACTTATGATCACGATCTGTTACGTCACCACATTCGGCTTGTCAGCGAGGCTAAAACCGTTTGATCTATGACAGCTACCCTACCGTGTGTGACTGTTCAAACACCGCATGAAATTAATTAACTATTGCATTGATGTAGGCTAAAAAATACAGTAGCTAAACTGCAGCCTAAAGTATCTCATGATTGGACGTAAAAAGACGTCATAATTTATATTTATTAGAAATAAATAATCGAGCTCATCACACAAACATTTTTCCTGAGTGGGAATCGAACCCAAGTCCTCCGGTAGAGCAATCAGGGCCACTAACCACTAGACCAATAGGCCCGTCTTATTTGGAGAGGTAGCGATAGGTTGTGTAGGTCCAATAAACCCTGAAATTCGCCTTATTTTAATACTTACCTAGACTAATTTACTACAGAGGATATCGACTCACTGCAAAGTATTTTTCCGATAGCACGTTCCAGATGAACTCTTCATTAATTAGAGACGAAACTAACCTAAATACTATGTCATAATCTTGAACTCAAGTGACATTAAGAGCAAACTTCAAACGAAACATCGAATATCAAATAACAGTTAAACCGTTGAATAACTACGTTCAAATGACCTCTCCGTATCAATACCCAATCAAATACAATTCCGAGGAGTACCAATCTGTCGTGTGGGTGTACTCGTCATACTGTTAATGTTGCTCTGTGGTATGTGTAGTAGCTACCACCTTATCACGGTCGTGCATCAAACTTAGCATTATTTTGAGAAGTAATTATTAATGTAATGGCCACCGAATTTCAGGCCAGTGGTAACCAACAATGGTTAATGAATAATAGAAAACTGGACTGGTCAAGTAGCTGATATCGGGTACAGATAAATGATGAATGCGTTTTTGGTGGAGTGGCTTTTTTTAAGTAATTATCGATGGTATTTCGTTCTGTCCCGTTGGTTACTTAGATACTATTCGGTACTTCAAACGTTTGATGGAGACAACCAAAGAAGATATTTTAATAGCGGACAGAAATATCAATAAAATCCGTCAAAGCTTTGCAAGTATTTTCAAGCCCCAGTTTAGTCGGAAAAGCAAAAACTTAAATCACCAGTATCACCGATACACCGTGAGAATCACCGTCAGAATCGAGAGAAAACATTCGTTGTACGTAATAACCATCGGTAAAAAACCAAGTTGGATGATTTCGTTAAAGAATTCGCGGCCCCTCTCTCATATACGAAACTCCGGCGTAAATTTGACAAAAGAATTTTATGAACGTATAAATTCGCAATGTCGGGGAACGTCATTCGATCGGTGCAGGTTAGGATGGTTGCATATCGACGACTTGACGCTGCGATTGTTTTTGGCGGTAGTGTTTTGTTTAAAATATTGTTTTTGGCGATTTTTGTGATAAGGGCAGTTGTTGGGTCATATACTTCTGCTAATGCAAGTCAAATAAGCTTTATAGTATGACGCGTCTTTTAGGCCTTAAAAATCCTTATTTTCAAATTGAGGTAGAAACCTTTTTACAACAACTGCATCATTTCTCTATAAAGACCAATTTATTAGCCTTATTCAAACTGCGGTATTACTACACACAAAATAAGCTTGTCAGAATCAACTACTACCCAAAAACAAATGTTTAAAGAAAATTCTACCTTTTCGTTTTCCCAAACTTTACGATAACTCAGCATAGATATACAATTCCACGACTTTTACACAACGCCATCTAGTCTCAAACTAAGCAGAGCTTGTATTATGAGTACTAGACAACTGATAAGCATAGCATATACTTCTAAATACATACATTATTATAGATAAACTACATTTAGACACAGAACAAATGACCAATCAAATAAACGTCACGCGACTCACAATAAATCTCAAACTTGCAACCAGCCTAACCAAAGATTCGGCGAAACATCGTCTTTTTGTCGTCCAGATCTCAAGCCGTTCAATTACGCCTTAAATTAATGATTGAACACATTTTTAGTGTACATATTCATATGAACCCACACATTTATGAGCTTACAATAGGATCACAGGGCCATATAGGGTGTTGTAAACCAGTATTGCTTATGATGCTTATTTTTGCTGCTTATGTTTCAAATAGAAATGTGTTCGTGCATTTTAATTCGGGCTTAGTGATACTAGTGCATTATAACTATGGTTATGTGTGTGTGAAGGGTTGTGTATTAATGTATGACTGTTTGTTTGAGTTTGCTTTTTTGTGTTTCGATTATGTTTTGTTTGTTGATTGAATTGCAACTGGATTAATGAGAGTAGGCAAATACAAAGAAAAAAATCTTTTTTTTTGTATTTTTTGGGGGACAAATCCTTAAAGAAGTTTCGGGTTCTTTTTCCTGTTTTTGTCTATGGTACACAATGTTATTTCTTCTAGTAGGTATTTAAACTTGTAATTTTTAATGAATTGCAAAGGACATGTCGCTTAACATTTAAGTTAATTAACAAAGTAATTAAGAAGTGGCCAATTAATTATTAAATTCAGTTTGATCGTGTTTTGTGACATAATTGCTTAAGATATAATGAATGTCATTTTATTAAAAATTCACTCTACCCGTTTGGCGATACTTGTATTTAAATAGGAATGCAGAACAATAGTAATGACTTATCTATAATCGGAATTGACTTACAAACAGACAAAAAATGTTACATACAAAATGAAATGTTATAAAAAATACTCATAATCATATAACAATTCATATCCGCAATGGTCCAAATAAAAAAAAATTGGAAGTTTTTTTTCCGTAGCCGTTTACGCCAAAGAGACCGCTCTTATCAATCTTTGGGCCATAAAACTATGTTTCTACAATTTATGCCCACTTCTATAGATCGACCGACCATTAAAACATCAAACGGAAGCCCATAGATACATGACGGACCTATTAAAGAGGTTTTAATAAACCATGAAAAAAAAATGTGTACATAATAAAAATTTGTTGTCCGGAGCAATATTTCAAGAACAATTCAAATCAAATCTTCGAATTCTCGTTAGAGCAGGACGCCCGTAGGGTTGATGACCCGTTGAAATGTCAGCACATATCCGTCCCTCTCACACTAGCATCGGACACATACCTCCGTCCCTCTCTCACGAAGAGATGTTGATCTTGATACGTCACATTTTTAATAAACGAACTCCGTATGACATGGCGCACGGAAATTCGTTCCAATGATTAATATGGCCGCCTCATGCGTATAAGAAACTAATATAACTTTGTTTTTAAATGTTATTAGAAATATTGATAGTTCCATGTCATTGCGCGTGTTTGTGATCACACGATAAACGTCTGGGAGATAGAAAGTTTGACAGAACTAAATTGAATGCATGGTATAGAGCGCGTAACTACTGCGCGTAGGCAGCTAACGCAAAAAATGATCGGCCTCACCCGTCTGTTTTACAAATCTATGTTATATTACAGTGTAGGTTTTTATTGTTTTTTAACTAACGATTCTCGACTAAGTATGTATATCTACATACACTCTGACGTCAATTTGCGCATGGTTGGCTATTAATTAAAACGGTTCTGTAGATGAGTCCGCCTCAATAAGGTAATAATCTTGTCGCCGATGGCGTTTCTGGCTTTTGCTTGAATTCTTATTTTGATTTTGACATTAATAAGTGCGGCGGTACGTGTAACAAAACAAATGAAAAACGAGCGCAGCGATCCGACACAAAAAACCTTAGAGATGTGAGTACTAGACATCACACCGCGCGCGTTTCATTACATCTTAAATAAAAAGTTCATATTTGACGTTTAACAAATTGTTCCTTTTTCAAATCGACCAATGAGACCATTGTGTTCACTCCTAATGGCGTGTTCTATTTTCAAATCTCATTCTCTTTTCAAATCTCGCTCGCCTTTCAGATTCATTCGAATTTGGAATGCGTTGGTTGGATACATCCGTACATTTTCCCACACGACTTTTTAAGTTAAATGACTTGATTAATTGGATGTTAGTTTGTGCGCTGATTGTTGCGTCTCTAGCCCGCGCCGGTTGTGTCTCATACACGACGTAGGTACGAGAGTACCTCTAGTACCTGCGCCAACAAATAATTGCTATGACCATCGGCGACATGACAGAGTGGGCTCGCTAACAAAAGTGAAACATCGATATGATATATTGTCATCATATAAATTGGCAACGTGTCGGCGCGGGTGGGCAGAGAGCATTAAGTTTTAATCTAAAATATGCATCAGTGAAATCCCCGAAACGGCCAAATGTCGCGTATCTAGCCGAGCGGGAGATATTGCCGAAATGCATATACATACATCAAAGGGGTTTTTTGTTAAAAAAAGATTTAAATTTGAAGGGCGCGTCCCCATATAGGCAAAATGGCGTCCGAGATTATAATAACGATTTTAAAGTCCCCTTCGTATTTTATTTTTAGTTTTTTTGGAAGGGTTGCGTAAGTGGACGCGGGATGGAAAAAAATTTGACACTACAGTGTACAATGTTTCAAAAATAGGGTGAAAGTTTTGCATGTTGGTGTCCAGTGTGGAATAGTGAGTAGTGCTGGGGTGCACAGATCGATATTGCAAAATGATAAATCCCGCCATTCTTTATTCTTTATAAATCTTTTTGGGCGTGAATTTTTGAATGTCCCAATCTGTTATTTTTATTTTAATATCAAACTTAGGGATGATTTGATTCTTGTTTGAAACATTTGCTGTTAAAAAACTATTATACAGTCAAATTCAAAAGAAAATCTTGCAAGTTTTCTCATCATTTGAAAACTCATAGTTTCCAATTTCAGTCACAAAGTCTCTTCTTAAATAAACCTAAAACTATTAACAAACGAACATTCCCCAATTACAGAATAACAAGAACTACAATTTACACAAACCCTTTTCATTCACTCAACGAAGGTACTCATTCATTCATTCAATGAACGAACGAAACCAACCAAGTCCTAAATAACACAATTAGGCCTTCAGTTAACCCTATAATGGTACACAACATGGTAACTAAGACCGAGGCCGCTGTGATTTGACCAATTTAAGGCCAAATCCGTACCAATTGTCGTCAGCCACGTTTTTATCAATAAAAATAAAAATCCTTCGAGGAAGTTACCAATTTGTTCAAGCGTACCACGATGGTACTGATTAACAATCGACTGTAGACTTTATCTCGTGTAGATAAGGTCCGTTTTTGTACACGAAATGATTTTGATAGATTGTGAAATCAATTAAATTAGTACTTTATTGATGGGCTCTGTTTATTGGTGCTACTCGTTGATTTTAATACAGCGTAATGTTTTCATCTCGTTTCATTTTTATGTCGGAGTATGTTTTAAATAAATTAATTCGACTGCGATATTTTCTGATTAAATCAACTCAAATTAAATGTATGTTTGGTAAAGAACGCAGTGTAAAGTAACGTAGCGGTGTTGTGTAAATATCAAGCGTTTATATGGCAACATTAATGTATTGATACCATTGATTACCCACTTAATTACAAAATAGGACGTACAATAGACACAAACATAACTAATTATTATTTCAAATGCGATCTAATCCTTTTAATTTGATCGGCCATTCGGTATTCACGCGCCGTCGTCCGACGCAATACACTAGACCATAACCAGCGCACATAAAACAGAACTTACAAAATAATATTTTCCGATTATAACGGCCGTTTGATACACCGAAAATGGCGTAGAAAGTACAAATAATAAATATATTTGAAGTATCACGAACGAATATTTTCACTGAGACGTGAGCGGGAGTCGAATCCGGGACCTGCATACTGATTGCTGAGTTATTGCGACTTTTCCGAACGCATACGTTTCCTCGACACGTTTTCTGAGGAATCGGGCGATTTTAAGTCGGGGCCGTTGCGCGATTCGCGCTTGCAGCGCACGCACGCATGCGAAGGGTTAACTGACGTCAATTTGTTGTATAATTGATTACATTAGATTATATTACGCCAGCTTCGATACTGCCGTGATCATATTTGTTATGAAACAGATTTACATTACAACCTCTGATTTCTCCCTACACCAAACGATCCTGAAACGCAATAACATTCATACAAGTTTAATCAAGTCAGACTTCCGTCTCTTGTTACTCAGATATTTTTAAGACCGTTGCTACCTGCCGCTTAAACAATTGTTCAATCATTCAATACCTTACAATAAATAACACTCGTAATATGACATTTAAATATCCAATAAACTGCGTACATAAATATCAATAAAAAATAGAAACCGATTGTCGACTTCATCCATTGTGAAACAGTTGCGCGCATGCGTAACCCGCATATTAAGGACCGTCGCTAACTACGAGCGAAAACGGGAAACAATCGCCGTTCCATATTTGAAATCGGCCGTTTGAATATGGAACTATTTAAAATTTCGAATCCGTTTGCGTTATCGCTGCGACGTGTTGGCGTTTTCCGATTGTTCTTTTTATAAATTTTATTTTAGTGTTGTTACTTATATCCGTTTAATGATAGTTTTAGTGAGTAACGGTTTATAGTTCCACATTCAAATAGAGAGGCATATCCTGGCGGTAACTATAAAGGGTTTTATTATAAAGGCCAGTGAAAGAACACGTCGTTTATCAAATGGCCTGCTATTAAGTCATGTAGCAGTAGAATTAGATACAACTTCACTTGTTTACAACAAAACCCTTTAAACAGCTCGAGCATAATCGATAAAAACTGGACCGAATCGGGACAACACTGAGTCAACAGCAATAATAGTCAAAGTCTTAAATTGAGTGAGACATCGATCACGACAAAAAGTAACAGAGTATAAAGTTTTTTATTATTAAACATTATCCGAATATGTTTCACAAAGGAAACAATCGTATTGTTTTAAAATCCCACGGTGCAATCATCTGAGCGATTTTTATGCGATTCTATAATAAGTGTTACTTTGTAACTACAATATTGTATTCATTACTTATACAAAGCTTTTTGTGCTAACATTGCTTCGTATTCAAAATTTGAATGTTTTCCGTTGGATTTTTAATTAAAGAACTCGGTTTTAGAGATGACCGTTAAAGATATTTGAATTTAGAAATTAGCGGGAGTTTTGTTTTAAATTGTAATAACATTTTTTTTACTGTTATTTTTTATAGTACCTAATGGCAATATGTTGTTATAATATATATTTAATCAGTAACCATTTGTAGTACCTAATCACCAGCGTAGCCAAGCAAGTATAACGTTATTTAACCGATAAGGGTAACATTACGAAAATCGATTTAACTTGATCGAATGCGAGAGCTTTATTTCTTCCAAAAGAATCTGCAAGATGCCAAAAGAGCAACTTTCGACAATAACATTTCGAGTCGCGTAGTGTCCGCGAGCCCGGAACATAAATAATGTTAATGCTGTATAAAAGGCGTTTTTCGATGAATTTATTCCCAAAAACGTCCGCTTTTGTGGCGAAACCAGGCCCGGGAAGTATAAAGTTGTTCATAAATTATTCATGCGACATACACTTTCGGGACTTAGTCACTGTTACTTGCAATCCCGATAAAATTACGTTTCGACTTTCCGAACTGTCACTATACGTAGGTTTTTTTTTTAAATTTTTACTCGACTCCGTGTATGGGAGTCATTATCTGACAGGTTCCAACTGTTCCCCAATCATAATGTATTTTTCAAATTAAAATTCTCACTTCATTGTATTCACAATCGATATCTAATCTCGACTAACGATTATTAACGACAATTATGTTCTGAAAGTATAGAAAAAAATTAAATACTTCGTTTTGTGAATACAGATGGACAGACAAAGAGCTAACTAAACGCAAGTCACTTCATACGAATTACCGCCGCTTTGTTTCAACGTTCGACAGACAAAAACATCATTTTTAATATCAATACGCCCGGCTCGATTCGATACTCGAATGTAATTATACACATTCGATTATAATTATTGAACGAATAAAGCTACGTTCTAATTAAAGTGTCGATGCTCCATAAAACCTTTGTGAAAAAAGGTTCAACGCTCCAGAAATTCCGATTTTGAAAATTAAAGAGCACTGCGTTTTTGGCGCCTTTTATCTGAGTATAACCTTATTGGCCGATCGATCAATTGGGCGCGTGCATTTAAATTTCGAATTAGGAATTCGATTTGTCTTGTCATTAGACCTAGGAATGTCAATAACGGGGCCTTGACAGTTTCACATTGGTTGTGTCGAAATATTAAAAGTCAACTCTGGTTGGGAATGGTTCATTAAGCTTTGCAATGTTATTGTAAGCCAAAAAAACCCCTTTAGGTACAGTAGGTACGAGGGTCCGTTAATACTCTTAGCACTAGGTTCCATTTGGATGATTTAAGTGCCCCCGGGCCATACTACTGCGTTTTTCGGCTTTGTCTGATCGAGATCATGTACGTACGGGCAATGAGATTATAAAGGGGTCCGGTCACATCAATTATTTTTGTGAGCTTAGCTTTCCATTTTTAAAATAAACTCATCTAAGAGAAGGGGACTTTAATAAAATTATACGTTAGTGTTGTGCAAGGGGTTATTTTTTAATATGGGCACATTTTTGAGTGTTGCCGCGTGGTGGAATATAATTTTTAATCTTAGTTTCTTTCGTCATTTATACTATTCGAAACTTATTAGAAAGACTTTTCTTGCTAGTTAACTCAAAGTAAAGTTGTTCGACCTATAATTTCTAAACGTTTAATGTTACGTTACACAAATACATTCTAGTCTTGTAAATCTATTCAAACTTCGGTTTCTCTGTACAGAATTGTTTAATTTAATTGTCATAGTATTGATTTCCAATAGTATCTGGTTTCGACTCACTGTACCGCGGTTCGTGACAAGTCGTTGTAGGTTTGCGCGCCAAATTCTTAAAATGGCGGTCGGTAAAATACCTGGAAACAAAATGAAAACATTAGACATTGTTTAATTAAATCACTAATGATGATTAATTAAGACATTGAACAAGTTATTGTTACAAATATTGAAATATTTCATTATTACCCAAGGTTTGTGTAGGTTGAGTTTGTCAGGCGATTTAACTTTGATAGTAAATGTTAATCCATTCTAGAGCACTGTTTGAACATGTTATGTAGAGACATACTCGTAAGTTTATCGGGTAAGACTAAGTCCTAAGATTCAAGTAAGTTAGGCGTTCTTGTTAAACTTAGTTGGAATCCTATTTCCCAAGTCCACTTAGACCAGAACTTGTCCCAGGATGCTTCGCAGAGCTCAAATCAATTCCATTTCAATTAATTAAATTAACACAAACCACAATTAAGTTTCCAAATTCAAATGTTCAAACTAGTAAGAGATCGATCGCCTTCCAAATTTAAAATCAGATAGCCGAACGCCGACACAATGGAATGGAACGAGCATGACGATTCAAATATTTTCGAAAATGGAATATTAAGTGAACGCCATTATGTGAACGAATTATTACTAGACGGTAACATGTTATTAAAAGAATATGTTTCGAATGTGACTGTACGGCGTACGCACGTGTATGTATAAAAAAGGTTTAAGAAATTAGTTTCGTGCTGGTTTTCCCTTCCGGAACGGGCTGAATTGGTAGAAGTGTTAATATGAGGTTATCGACCAGCTGTTAATATAAATAACTAGTGTCTGTCCAATTCTAGACCTTATCATCAATTGTTTTGTTAAACATGATAAATAGTACAAATCGTATTCCTAGAACATGCTGGACATGTCAGTTTCCTCTTGTGGCACATCTCATACATACAAAAGGTTGTCACGGCTATTACCCACACGCCTCGACTCCGGCATTCGATATTATATCGATTAGGTATAATATCATAATAAGACCCCATTTGCGTATTGGGGTCAACGACTTGCGTATGCTGGCCGCGTGTGATGCTATGCGTCAAGTGACCCCTTAATGCGACTTATTGGTTACTCATTTAAAGTGCACGCGCACAGACTAAAATAATACGAGCAACAAGACATTTTCACACTGTTTATATTGATGTTGTACTCTAACATTTCCTTACTCTGTGGCTTCTTGGATTCTTATATGGGCTCTGTTTAAGTAATTATGTAATAAACATGGATTGTTCGTCATTTAAGCATCTGCCATAAAATTTTATCTTCGGATCCCCAAAATTCTTTCGAGCATATGAAGATTATTAATGTGGGCTCGCTTGAGAACAAGTGATCGATAATGCAAGTATCTACGATGTGGTAACTCGACGGTGTCATTGAGACCGCCTATAGAAATACGCCTACGCGTGTCGAAACAAACAGATCGCAGTTCCACAAAACATCATTAAATTCAATATTTCGTTTAAAAAGCACTCCACATATCTGGACCATTAATCACTAAAACTACCGACCTTCAAGGAGATACATCGGAATAAAATCGCCAATCGAAATAAAGCACTTAAAAGCGAAACGTCATTATCGCACAACATAAATAAAAAACTCAGAAATCGAACGCAAAAATTGAATATCGAACTCGATTTAAAACAGAATACGAATTTTAAAAATACGAGCGCGGCCGAGCGGCATTAATTAAAAATTCTCGGTAGAATATTCAAAAATAGAATTCGCATTCGAACGCTCCTTGTACGGATCCCAAGTTTGAATTTGGAAGGAACAAAAGGAGGAGAGCGCGGGAGCAACCCTTTTAGCGCTGATAATCTGTTGGTCGGCCGTGTTGCGGGACGTTTTTTATTTGTTGTCACTTTTTTGTCCGAACCGAGATTGTACACAACATTCTTTACTTCGAAACGGAGCTTTTTAAAACTCGCCTCAAGATTTATTTCTTTTTTATACGCCTTTAATAACGAGTCCCCGCGTCCGATTTAATTGACGAATGGTCACGAGCGAAATGTTCAAACAATTTTAGAGGTCAGTTTTGACTTGACATTTAGTAATAAGTAAGTATAACGACATTATTAATTATTTTTTGTTCGAGCTTATGATCGAGGTTGGGTTAGAAATGAGAGAGCGCATTGTGATTGAAAGTCGTGCAAGGAATTGAATATAAAGCAGCCGTACCGAGTTTGAATTGCTTCGAAATATAAAAATTTAAAAATAGAACGCAATCCTTCCGCCCTCGGTCGGGCGGTTAGTGCTTTACATGAAATATTATTTTATGGAATCAACATCTGCGTCTGTGTGGCTGTGTGCGTGCGAGTAGTGGGACCGGGACGAGAGGGTTTATGTACACAAGTGAAATTACTTAAAAGTAACACGCCTCAAGTGGATGGGAACTTGGGAACGTTTTCAGAACTCATTTCTTTTCAGTTTAATTTTAGAATCACATGTTTAGTTTTGAATTTATTATCGCAGTTTATTAAAAGTTATGTCATAAATTTCGGATTTACGAGATGGCTTTAACGAGTATCTGATATATAGCTATGTCATCTGTATAAACACGGGATTATACGATACAATAATGTCTATGTTTTGTGTATAGGTAGAATAAAAATAAAATAAAAAGTGATAAAATGGCTAGTTCCCTCTCGCATCATAAAATTCGTTTTACAATCCCGTCCGAATCGTCAAATCACTCGTCGCGGGTTCATTTTTAAAAATTGGAACGAAAAGTGAAACCCTTCCATTTTTAAATTGCTTTCGTCATGCGCTCCCTTTGCCACTGTGTTGAGACCAACAACAATGCGTGGATTTTTTTTAAACTTTAATGTCATTTGTCAAAAATATTTGAATGGAGAATTATGTAAAAGCTTTGTGTGTCCAGTCCCGAAGGGTTGGGATTAGATAACATTATATGTTTTTAAATAAAGAACGAGAAAAATGAGAACTAACAAATCAGGCGTTGCATGCTAAACATAACATTATGAAGGAAATTCAAAGCTCTACAAAAACTAAAAACACCATTTATTTTATAGATCTTTAAACTCTTTAAACTATTTCGATGCAATATCAAAAGGACAGTTAAATGAAGTACAAACGCATTTAATTTCACTAATGCACAACGATTCAATCCATTTGTGATCCAACGAATAAATCAACAAAAACATCGGAGAAACATTTTTTATCTTCATTAGTCGATTTAAGCTTCGTCTCAAACTTCATCCGAAAAACTAGTTATTGTGAGATCGTCAGCTGTGTTAGTGTTGGGATTACGTTTTTTGTCTACCCTCCATTTTAAATTTAACTCTTTTGACTATTTTAATATTTCTCGAACAATTTTAGCTTGGGGCGAGGGTAATGTTTTTTGATATAAAGGGGTACGATATTTTTAGTCGTTCGTTTCTCTATGCGGGCGTTAGATTTAATATTTTTGATTGAATAGCTGACAATTGTTATTGAAAGGGTTCGGAGATTTTTTGAATCCTTTTAACTGCTTTATATGGTTGTTTTTAATTTTGTATTTTTGGGTTTTGTTTGGGCTTTAGATATCGTACAGCTGTGGCTACCAGTTTAACGTTTTTTTAATTGTACTTTGATGTGATCTGATTCGGAGTAGAAGATTATGTAAAGCAAGAAAAAAACATTACATCTTGAACAAATTAGTACAACTTATACAGTGTAATCGATCTACAACCACAATCGATCAACCATCAAGAATTACTTGTAATCGAGAAAAAAAAAAAAACAAAAAATGATCTACGATTTGATTCACAAAAACAATTAATCCTTTGACTTGTCAACATTATTTAAAAAAGGAAACCCTTACACAATTAAAATCGAATAAAAACGATTCGAAAAAAGAATGAGATCGTTTCGTAAAAAAAGTAGGGTGAATGTCCTTGGAAGGGAAACCCGCTACATGTGACGACATCGCCTTGTGCGTTATACATTGAAGCTCTACCTTCGTGGGAGGTGCAAGAATGTGGAACTAAGTAGGCAATGTATGTTCAATTTTGACGGAAGTCTGCAGAGTATTAGAGGAAGTTCTGCCGAATGCTCTCGGATTCAGTTTCATAATACATTAGTTGTCTTTAATTAAAAAATGCGGTACAGATGTTCGATTGTGTGTCTGAGGTAGAAAGATGAATATTTATTCTTGTGCTTTGTTAAGTTTTAGAATAAAAATAGAGTTTAATTTGTATTGATTTTCTTTGGAATTTACCCTGTTGGTCGGTAAAAATCAAAGGAAAATTTTCAATAAGAAATCTTTAAGGTTTAACAACTAGCAGAATAGAATATACTCAAGTAAATACACACCAATAACACGAAGACAATCCTCATAGTTTACGAGATAAGTGTTAATAAAACAGTTGTAAACTCTCTTTATTATCGCGCCAACAATAAACACTACAATTTCCACTTTGTTACGTCTCTACAACTTGTGATTTGCTGAATTGTTAGTAAACTTCAAACAGGCAAGTTTAAACTTTAGCTCGAATGCAGAAAGCTCAATTTAATTTGGTAAAACAGCCTGAAGACGTTGCCTTAACAGTGTGTGGTTAAAGTAATGAGTAAATTATTTGTTAACGACATAAGTATTCATTTTCTTTTTTGGAAAACATTTTGAATGTTTAAATTTGGAATGAATGAAGAGTTTCCGGAATTTAGGCCCCGTTCCTTAATATAAAATTAAAATCTGTCGTTCGATTTGCACAATTTTGAGTTCTTATTTCAAAAAGTTGGCGTTCTATGAGCTCTCTCATCTACGAGTTCCTTTTTCAAATTCCGCTCCGAACTTTTAATTCTAACTTTAAATGTTTAACTTTTTTATTTAATAGTGTTGGTATAAACAGATTATGTAGTGTTGTATCTTGTATGCTGTTATAGCGGTCTCATAGCTATCACCCGAAGTAGATTGTGTTCTGCAATCGAAGTCGGGGCAGACGGTCGGCTATTTGCGGCGATACGTTTTGTTATTCCAAATGTAACAATCCTCTGTTACGTACTAGCTAATGATGTTTGTGTCAATTTATGTTGTTCACTTTCTATTTTGATTATTCGATATAAATAATTGATTGTCTATCGATATATTTGAGAGTCATTATTTTAGGTAGAGTTTTAATTTATAATTAGGAGATTGTGGTTTGAACAAAAATAAGTATTAAAGATTCTTAATGTGTATTCGTGAATGTGTCTACTCTTATTCTGCAGTTAATCAAAAATGTAGAGTCGTAGAAAAAGGTAACTTCTTGACATGTCGAGTTTAAAACGTAATTATTAGGTATTGAATGAAGATAACGAATCGTAAAAGTTACCTACGTCATACAGACAGGTACAATAAAACCGTCATTTATATGCCCATGCGCATCATAAATACATCATGCTCATCCCCTAATCCGCTGCAAATCCAGCCTCGTAAATTACAACAATATTTCGTCGGTAGACCCAAAATACTCTATAATATTAATTAACCTGCGTACGTCGCGTATTTCATTTTAATCGGCGTTTCTCGTTTTCGCACAACGCGCGAGTATGCGCCCGCGCACCTGTCTCGCACTCTGTTATGTCGCACTTTGTATGCACGCCGCGGACTTAGAAGTTATTGTGTTTCTTTTAATGCATCGAATTTATGACGATAGAGGAATGTCATCTCGTATAGTCATATTTTTTAATATTTCGCATGAAGTCAATTAAGATTCTGGAAGATCTTTTTTACATTCATTGATATTCAAGACTAACCGAGTGACGGTAATGATGCCCGTCGAGATATAAAATACATCAAAAACAATAAAAATCGCCTCGACCACTGTACACGATAATAGACTACGCGGAAAGCGAAACGATAAATCTGAGTGCATTTTTCGCAAACGCATAAAATCCGAACGCACCTATTATTGAATCGAAGCGGCACAGACAAACGTGTTGCCGTCTCGTTCTGACTCGATACCGCGGTCTCGCTCTCTCGGTGCACGCGCCGCTATTGTGTCTGGCGCTACTCGGCGAGGAGCGTCTGCCTCGCTCTCGCGCCATAACTCCGTCCCACTCTAGCGCATGTCAATGCATTTTATTGTCGACGTTAATGGCTCTGATTACAAATGTAAATTTTCAGCGCGCGACGGCGTTGGTTGGACTTTTTTCTGTTCGATTTCTCTCTATGGTATTAAATTGTAGCAGAAATTAATAGCGCACATTTATGGCCATGCTCGATTTTTTTTAATTTTAAATGTTCTATTGTTGTATTGAATAAAAACTGGTTTTAATAAACGATTTACGCTGACTGGGAATCTCGCGTTATGGCGCGATGTGGCCATCAAGTTTGTGTGCTTGCTCGCTCAGACAAATGCTGTAAACAACTGAAATTTATGACTTGCGAACTACATTAAATTAATAACGAATGATTAGTGAATCCGGCGAACAAAGCAGAGCCAATGCAACTTAGACCAAAATAAAATAGCGGCGGTACACTACGCACGTCGAACGCACTCTGACGGACAGACTTACCTATTATTCGCATATCAGGGCACTTTATTTATAAAGACCGTCCAGTTTCTGCTGGCATATCCCCTTTGAGTGATTTTCTAATAAAAGTCGGGTGTGGGGGGCGCATCGCGGGTCTCGTGTGGCTGGACGCGGCTACAACGGTTTCCCAACCGAATACCGTTCGCAAAAGATCTCACACGGCTGCCAATTTTCAGAAAGACAGAGCTAAAATAATTGCTGCAAACGCGCCCTATTTCGAGCGGCGCACTACAGTTTAGATACGATTTAATTCTAGAACATTATTATCCCACTGTTCATTGCAACCAGTGTTAGGTGTGAACGCAAACGAGCGATTTGAATTTTGAAATCCGAACTTCCTATTCCAAAAGCGATTTTTGAAATACGAACACTTTGTAACGTTGTTTGTTTGAAGACGATTGTAATTTGACGAGCGCAGTTTTGTAACTTATTTATTTAAAATGTCGAGATGATATTGAAACGTTCAAATATTTGTTTCCATAACAAAGGTTGTAATTTAAACACAATTAAATCTTCGATCTGATTACGAAGAATGACCGCTCATTACGCCGATACTGAGAACTGAATGTTTATTTTCACTCAGATAATTTTAATGGACATTCGTCAGTTTCACGCCACGACGTGACACCTTAGATAATGTAACAGCATTTCAACTGAAACTAACGACTCCCATTATAACCTGACTGCTGCCATCAAAACCATTAAACACAAACAAAATAATTGTCATATTCACATCAAACATATATAGGCCATAAATCCGAAGAGACGACGCAAATTTTGGCAGTATGTTACATTGGCAACGTTACAATACATTACACGGAATGCAATTTCTGTTTACTTGCATTTCTATGTTACTCTGCTATGCGTCAATAGAGCATGACATTTTTCATTTAGTCATCCCTTCACTAAATTAGTACTGAAAACAAATGACGTACAATATGTTGATGTTCAACAGAACCGATGTAAACTGGACAAAATATGATCCGTGAACATTAAAAAACAGTTCGCAGGCGGTGTATGTCACCATCGAGTCGCATTCGACGTAATCTTTATGGACAGTGGATGCGAGCGAGCGACGAGCGCGCGAGACGAAACTATCCATCGGCGCTCATACTTACAGCAATAACCAGACGCGGCAACAATTACATTTGCACACAATAACGTTCAACGTCAAGAAAGAAAGCAAAATAATCGGCTTTTCTAAATTCGAATACAAAGAGACGTTCGAAATACGAAAACGTATCGGCCGATAGCGCTAGAGCGTATGCCAACAATTAGGAATGCGTTCTATTCCACATTCAAACGCGGGTGTCGTTTGATTTTGGAATAAATTATAAATGTATCAATCAGTCGTGCGGACGGAGGCTCGGCGTTACGTTCCGATTTTAAAATCCTTTAAATTATGCACGGAGCGCGTAGGTATTAATTAAATTTATTATATGACCGACAGTGACAGAATTTATTCAGCGGCGTTATTTATAAATTCGTCTAAATGTCACGGGAACAATGGAGTGTCCGTGTCTATTTAAGATTGATGAGTAACAAATAATCCCTGTTGTTGTCGGAAGGCGGAAAGTCACTTGCGTAACGCTCCGGGCTCTCGTATGAGAATGTCAGATTACGGGCCGGTATTATTTTCGGTAAACGATACGTATCTCTGTCTGTTCGGATTCGACGTTGCGTTTAATAGTTAAGCATAGTAAGTATTCGGTCGGCCGCGGACTAATCTTGACTGGCAACCGCGATTTCACCCGGAGATCAACGGATCTAACATTTTTTTGTTACGAGTCCGCGGCGTTGCAGAATTTTAATGAAAATCGTGATTGCTTTTCTAAAGGCCGAATTATTATTGTAGAGTCTTAATCGCCGCTAAAAGTCGTCTTAAAATTCGTCGGACGCATTCATCAAAAATAAGAAAATAATTAATACTCGGTTCGGAACGAGAAACGAAACATTTAGAACGGACATAACAATAAAACAATACGCCGCTCGCAAACCGAAACAAAACACAGAAAAATATGAATTCCGATCGGAACGGGCCATGGAAACAAAAGATGGCGGATTTAATGAAATGAAATAAAATATAAATTCCTTTTGCAAGCGAGAATTCTTACATTTTTAATTTGGTACCGTGGAATGGGGCTAAAAACGGTCAAATTCCAGATTCATAAGCGGCCGGTGAATGGTGATTGAGTGTAGAGCGGGTGTCGCCGAACCAAAACGAATATTCATTTTATTGAAAATCAATTCTGCCGTGGCTCGGTGCTGGAAGCTTTTTTTATAAATATTATTAATTACTTTACCGATTTTAAATGAATTATTGAGTTTATCACCTGTGGGGCGCATACGGCGCGGCTAGCCTCCGATGTAATTTAATTAGTTTTGGTGTCAGAAAGATTAAAAAGCTACTGATCAGATTCGTGATCTATACGAACAAGTTGCTGGCATAAATTAGCTTCATGTCAACAAAAAAGGAAACATGATTCTTTTTTTGAATTTCAAATGCAACGTAGTTTGCATTCTTGGATTCTTGCGAGTATTTGTTGATTTCGAACTACGTGTTCGATAATTGAATTTAGAATAACAAGAATGAGTACAATAGACAACTATATTTAAAGTAACTTTTTAATTTGGTACGATATGGAAAATGCTCTATATTTTTTATACTAAATTGAAAACATAAACCTATTGATATTCAGAACATAAAATTTATAAAAACTGATACGTTACAGAGCGGAACATATAATAAGTGTGGCAGATGCGAGTACAATATTGAGACGAAACAGGCCGCCTTCCAATACGATGACTAATTCCAAGCGAATTGTTTATTTGTTTCAGCTTTTATGAGTAAACGTTGTCAGTTCACGGGAATCTTTACGATTATATCGATAATATTGGTTTATTGTGTTGTTTTAGTATTAATAAATATGTAGGGATTTTTCTGGTCGCTGTTATAGGTTTTTGTGGTAGTCAGGTTTTTTAGATCTTGTTAAATGCTGGCTGATGAATGCGGCTATCTAGCAATAAATATGAAACAAATCAACTGCGTCAATAAGCTACTTAGGAATAACTACATTGCAAGTGAATTTAACGAGCATCAAAAAAACACACAAGTTTCTAACTACTGTAAGTTTTCAAAAGAACATAAATAACTGAAATCATAAACGACTTTACTAAACAAAGAACTCAACTTATCACCTTCCAAATTCAAACAAACATTACAAATAACATTCTTCAATGACAATCCGCCATGTTTTATTTCAAAAATTCAAACGCCGAATTCCGAGAATCGAAATACGAAATTGTACAAGTACATAATATTTTAAAACACCGATACTGCGCGGTAATAAAATCAATCATATTTTACAACAAGAAGATACGAACAATTTTTACATTGCCCTCGGTTCAATTTTAGCTTAAAAATAGACGTTTTGAGTGGTTTCCAGTCAGATAAGTTATATCGATGTTTCAAGCAGACGGATGGATGGTTCATATTTTTAGTGTTCCCTTCGTTATTGGTGTAATCCTCTTCTTTAATGTTTTCAGTTTATTTATGGGATTTTTTAAGTGTTGCTCTCAACTTAGTTAATTCGTCTGGTCGGTTTAATGTTGGGGTTCGACGGTCAATTGGTAACTTCAGACTTATTTGTTTATCATAAAAGTTTAACGTAAACATTTTACCTATTAACTAGGTACTTAACCGGACCTGGCTCAAGTGAATGAAAGATCGAGAATGAACGAGAGTTTGTTTACATAAATTACTGAGTTATTGTAAACATTTTTCTCAACACTATGAGAGCCCAATAAGGCACGTCAACGACTTCAAAGTTTAAAGTCTTGAAGCCCGTGTTTAAGTTACAATGGCGGGCGTGGTCGCGAGCTAGCGGCGAATAATTACACCTCCCCCCCTCCCCCCAGCGAGGTCTAGCACCTCCCCCCTTCTTCATTGAGCATTGTCTTAAGATGTGACCTCTTGAATGCATCAACTTATGTATGGAAATTGACTCCAATTTGTACTAAGAAAGCGTTTCGCTGGGTCTTTAGAAATACCATCTTACTTATCAACATATAAGTGTATTTAAGTATTTTAAATTGTTCCGTGTAATGGATCCTGTACATCAAAAACGAGGGCAATACAATTTGGCATAACTCAGACGAGTTATATTCATAATCGTTCCGTTTTGTAGTCTGTTCAATAAATGTTTTTATAAAGCCATTAATTTCAGTCAGTTTCAAAGCCGAGCAACATACCTCACTAAATATTAGCATAGCGTTAAATCGAATGTTATTTTTCATCTATGAATTGCGCGTTCGTAAAAGAATGCGTCGGCCACCCCGCGTGCCTTATTGCCAGTACGTGAAGGTGGCGCGTGCGGACATTCGGAATACACAATACGCAAACTTACGTAACACGGAACGCGTACGGAATTATAGAACCGCGATTTCTCTATCACACCTTTCATACACGAAACCATGACAATACCAGCTAGACAATTTATTGCTCACTAAAAAATGTCTAGACACAAAAATAGTTAAATACACGCGCGACTTAACGCTCTCCCAACGACATTCTTATCTTCTACGTTCTATATTCAAAATATAAGAGAAGCAATTGAAAAACGAACCGAACCAAGTTCATATTACGGACGGCTGTTCCAAATTCAAACGTATTCAAATATCGAACGAGAGATGGATGACGCAGCGCTGGAACATGTCTCACACAAATCATATTTTTTAAATTGTTTTTTTTTTCACTTTAATGTACATATTCCCGTACTTGTCGTACATGACTATTTGAATTGCAAATATATTAAATATTATTAATCACCAGTTATTTAGTTATTTTCCAAACTCATAGAACCGTAGCGTTCCGAAGCGAAACATTCAATCAACCGAAAATTTAAATAAAATATTACTCAAACTTATAAAATCATAATGTTAGACGTGGCTGGTTTCGGCGATATGATCCCATTGATTGATGGGTGACCACGCAGCGTGTGCAGAGCGCCCACCCGAGATAAACCCGTGCTTTCTAACATTACACACGAACAGAGAGGTCAAAATATAATGGGAGTTATATTTTTCAAGTGTGTTGACCCCGAGACGTTGAACTAGACTTTACCAATGATTTGAACTTAATTAAAAATGTATAAAGAATTTATTGCGTGTCAAAAACGCCTCTGTGTTTGTTAAACAAATTTGTAATTACTACCAATTGACTAGAGTGTTATTTAGAATAATACTGTTGTTCGTTAAAATGATCTTTTCTTGGTATTTATTAAATTTCCTGTTGGTTTCAGATGACTGGACTATGTGAGTCATATCGTAGATACTTTAAAATAGGTATTTACGTATACGCTGAAAATATCTAACTATAAACGTAGACGGACTAAACCAGATGGCTTGTAACAAAAAAATACATGTTTTTTTACTCGTAACATGAAACCATTGAAATGAAAAAATTAAAATGACATGTTATTAAAACTTGAAGGAAATGTAATGAAACTAAAAATATCGATCAATCATCAAATTACGTAATCAACTCAAATAAGTATTGGCACCTAATATCATTTTTTATGAGTGCCCAAAGCACTTGTTTACATATACGCTTCCTACATAAGAATAATAAACTAATAACCATCAAGTCGACATTACTAAGACAAATTGTTACAACGAAACTTATAAAATTAATGAATAGACGATTTAAGAACACTCGGATCAATTATCTGGTTTAGAAAGTAATGAGCATACTGTATATATAAGTTACTACGTTTTAAAACGAAGCCCACATCTTATCCGGTTACGTTTTTAACTAAAGCACAAACGATTATTCCTAAACTAAAAAATCAATCATCCCTACTTATGAACGCATCATAAAGAATCGTTCCCGTTCTATTTTCAAAACACAAATTTGAATATGAACCGAAAGCTACATTCGTTCTGAACGCTCCCCGTGTTTGTAATTCGTCCGTTTGAAAATGGAACTTGTTGTTCTTATTATGAATGCGTTAAGGATGCGCAAGAGCATGCGTCTGACGGTTTAGTAACTGATGCATTAATGCTTCGAATGATCTCTTAGGTTTTTTTTTTGTCCGACGCCCGGAGATTGGTCATTACACATCTGAATATGTGTTCTCCACAAAAAGTTGGATCACGATTCGGTAAAAAGTCGAAACGAGTCTTGTGATGTAAGTAGATAGCAAACGTGCTCTTTATGTTATTAGAATTTGAAGTTTCCGGATTGATTTGAAAGTTTTTAACGGCCCCAAACTATTTGGTGGGGAGGCAAATTGATTTTATTGTGTTTCTTATCAAGGAAAGACAAGTGTGGTTACTTTTAGATCTCTATAAAGATTTTGTTCTCGTTATTCAAACAGAAAGTTGATAAAAAAGCTTCTAGTTACCTACAAAAACAATATTGAGTAATGTCTGAATCGATTATTAAAGTATTCAAAATATGTTGCGCCATATCGCTTGGTGCCGTCCTCATAATTAAACTCTATATATTCCTTAAACACGAGAATTAACCCCAATTGAGGGACCGCTCTATTTAAATTACTCGTAACGCACTATTCAGCTTTCTGGAAGCATGAGACACGTCACTAATCTATATCGCAGCTGCCAGTTACACACTCACTCGATTTGTGTTAATATGCTTTTCTTTGTTTTGTTTTTCATTCAAAAACAGGACATTGTTTTTCGACACTCGCTTATTACACAATAGTAGTCACAGCTGTCTTTTTATCGAATCTATTGAATTTTGTTACAATAAACAAAAAAACATCAATCAAATAGCCACCTGTGTGTGATCCCGAAATCAAGAAGCACTTTTATAATCAAGTTAACGAAATACTGGCTTCCAATAAAATCTGTAGGCGCAGTAGAAACTGTAGTAAACTTTTTATAAAAGTATCGAGCAATAAAAATTAAGTATTTAAAATGGTAATAAAAATTCCGATATAAAAAATACTATACGTGATCGTGTAGCGTTAGGCGAAAAATAATTATCTTATTTTTTTTTATAAGCATCGCGGTTAATTTGAGTTAGACCGGAGAAAGAAGCTCAACATCATGTTTCCTGTTTTCGAAAGACTCATTTCATAGCTTTTTGTTGGCAACCGGAATAACAAGATGGATTTCCGTCTTCGTAATACACAAGTACAATAATAATTTCGCATTAAATAAGGTCGCTATTGTGCCTTTGTGGGCTATAAAATTATCATAAGCGAAACACACAAGTAATAATCTCATATTTGAACCCGTCCCGTCCGCCATCTTTAAAAACAATGAACGTTATTGTCTCTTCTTAATTCCATTTTTGAAAAAATAATCCATTTCGCATTTCATCGCGAGTGCCTCATTGATTACACTCAACCGAGAGGAATCAAACCTTACGTCTTGCAAATAGAGTGTATATTTGCTTGTAAAATAAAAGCGCAGCTGTGTTCTTCGGATTATTTGCTTAAAGAAAACTGGATCTTATCTTTAGGGGTATAGGGTGAAAATTGATCGCTAATTGGTTTACGGGAATCGCATATATGAAGAGAGAGATGGCGATATCATAAGAAAGGGATGAAGAGAATGCACGATTTTGCAATGTGTCCGTTTATTATGATAATTATGCGACGACGAAATCGAATTATTTCAATTCTGAGTATAATAATATTTGTCTTTTAAGTAGTGTTGATTTAATTTGATATAAGAACTAAACAGCTTAAATCGTATCAATAAATATGTTTGTCCGTGTTTCTGTATGTACAGCTTATTTATTTTTTATTGATACTGCATTTGCATTTTTATTAGCTCTTATATAAAATACAAGATATTTAAAAATATCAATCGTAAATGTGTTGCAACTTTAATTTTAAATGTAATCTTGTCGTATTAGTAAATATAACCTACGTATAAGAAATACCACCAATACGCTATATTCTCCAACAATTCTAACAAGCTTAATTATCTACATTTCCAGCTAAAACAACTAGAAAACATTGTAAATATATACACGTTATCGAGACAACTAAAACAATACGAAAAGGAATCGAACCAAGACCAAAAAAGACTAACCACTGAACATGACAGTTAAAATTAAAAACAAACCACTACACTATCATAAGTTTGCTAAACAAACATTATTAGTATGCCCCAGGCTTACTATTCAATTCAAATTTAACTGCTACTACCCATAAACAAGGAGTTATCCAGAAAAAACTCCAGTTTTCATACAAAAAACCTTTAATTATTTCCATTTTAGTATAAAATTAAAGCGATTAATAAATAAATTGCTTATTTGCAACCTTATTTGGTTAATATAAGTCGTTTATGGTGGTTTCGAGACGTGACAGACAGACGGACGTATTAATGTGAGTTAAAGTGACGTTTGGATAGAAATGCAAGTCGCAATATGGATGTTGATAATATTTGTATGTACAAGTTTTTAATGTGTGCAGTACTTTTTAATAAAGCAACTAGATGGTGCCCGCGACTTCGTACGTAAAGACAAAATGGGGAACATAGTACTTCAGTAACTTTAATTGCGGTAAAAAAAATCGATAAAAAAATGGCCGATTTTCAGACCTACAGAATGTGTACTACAAAATTTCATAAGTCGAGCTGATTCAGAGGAGCTTAATTACGTACAACGCGACACGAAAACTTTATGTTTAGTTCTCTTAACATCTTTTACACCTTTTAGATAAAGGTGAAAGAGATAATGAGTGGTGATAATGAATATTTAAGAAGAGAGTTAAAAGATTAAGTAGTATTAGGAAGTGGGAAACAAAAGTAATTTTATCTTCATAGTGCAGAAGATTTAAGAAATAGAAGATAAAATATATTTTTCAGAAGTAATAATATCCAATATTTTAGAAACTATATAATTTTGTAATTAGGCGATATAATTATAATTAGGTAGGTACTACCACAGGTGATCTTATTAGGTCACATTTATAAGAAGTGTTTCCTATTTACTTGATATAAAAAAAATGATAGTGTTTGTTCGATGTAAGCAGTTTTAAAAGTAATCTCTTTGAAGAAGCAACAAGTTAATGCATACGTAACTTGAAACAGAAATATTCTAAACACACTGTTTGATTTGATTAAAATATGTTTCTTAAGGTATTAATAATTTTCTCCTAACAGCCTAACTTATGAGACAAATTATTGGATCATAAATTACACTGTAATAGCATTCTGACTGATATTGTCGCGCTTGACGCTAATTGATGTTATAATTATAATTATTAGTCTAGGTTTAAGCTTAGGACATAATTACTAATTAGGAATATCTAAATAAGAGCTAAAGTCAAACTTGGAAAGCCGAATGCTCTCAAGTTGATTCAAAAACCGAACCCAATCAAAAAACAATCGCATATTTCAAAATTCGCATTCCATTTTCGAATGGTTGCGTCGGAACTTTTTGAAAATCGAAAACTGTTTTATCGATATCGTTTAAGCGTTCGATATTTGAATGAATCACGTGACGTGAGTCAGGTCCATTGTTCGTACACAATACTTACGTCGAGTCCGAGTAAATTAGGAAATGTGTTTTTTATTGGAAAGCCACTCGGAATTACAATGGGAGGTAATATATGACACACGTACAAGGTTCCAGTAAGCGGCGTGATAGTATTCCGACATTATCGGCCCGCTGTCTCTATGGCGGCGCATATGAAGTCCAGCTTTACGATACGGTAGCGGACTAGCTGCCACCACTAAAATATTAACAATCATAATTAACTATTCCTTAGAGCACGCACTCGCAAACATAATTTTAGATGTACGATTGTTTATTGACGAAAATCAACGCAATTATAACTTCCTCTTACACTTACAAATTGTTTATCTTGTGTTAACTCAAACATTTCCCGTTTCGCATTGTTTTACTCAGAAGTTAAAGAAAAAAATATCTTTTATTTATATAACAATCACGTTCGGCTCACATTGATTGTGCTCGAGCCTCGTGACGTCACCTCCGCCGCCTGATAAGGGCCACTTCCGGTCAAAATCCTGACCGATGGCTGAGTGAATGACTGACCGATTGAACGGAACGAACGACCTTATCCATTTTGAGGACGAATCCGTTCGGATACAACTGTTTTTGGGGAACAATTTTTTTGGAATGCAACTTTTAATATGGCGAGGTGTTGCATAAAATAATAATTGCATTCATAATTTATTATTTGTCGACCATATATCACGCGAGTAGTGGATAATAAATTCATATAGACTTATAGGGTTGAAATAATTATGACTAATATAAGCGCTGTGACACATTTCGTCAATATTATCAACTGTCTTTAGTTAATTACTGACAAAATAGACTAATAAATGGCTAGGATTTAAGATTGATCGGTCATAAAGTTTAAACTTGGCTATAAATATCAAACACGATACATACTAATCAAATATAGATATTGTTTGAATATTAGAAGATCAATTTTGTCAATCAATAAAAATAATACTAGCGACTCGCCCCAGCTTTGCACGGATGCAATACCTACTGATATTATACATATAAAACTTCCTCTTAAAACATTATATCTATTAAAAAAACCGCATCATAATAAATAGCGTAGTTATGAAGATCTATTTTAATACGTAGGGACAAACAGCGGATCAATAATTATAATTTTCACATAAAATTTAATACTAACGATTTTTTTTTTATTGTGATAGAAATATAATTTTGTAAAATATCGATAAACATTACGCACAACCCTATGCGAGTTAAACTAGCAAGAAGGCTTAATACCAAATAAGAAAACTCTTTTTCTAATAAAAATAAACCAAATAAAGTAGGCAGTTTATCAAATATTAAATCTTACTAAAACTTCGAATGGAAAATTTTCATTTTTCTTACGGAGCCAAATCGTAACAATGTTTTAAATGCAAGTTTGTATAAAAGTAAGTATTTTCTATTTATATTAATTGGCGTTATATTAGGAATATAAGAGGGTAATTTACTCATTTTTTCGAAATAACAATTGTTTGCATGCTATGTTTTATCATAGCGAAGCATGTTAACATTACTAACACCAGTATACCATGTTTTACGCCAATAAATAATTTACTTACTTACTATAAAATAAGGAAGTAGATTTCACGTATAGAATTAATATATTTCTTTGTCGTTTTAACCGACTGGTAACGTGTGGTTATGCTTTTCCAAGCTATGTTGAAGTCGGTTTGTAGTCTTACTAGACTCATCAATAGGAACTGGAATTTGTTCATTGTATATACTTTTTCATTGTGTTATGTATATTTAATTGTAATTTCCGCAGTGGACTATGCGTATTTAAAATATTTAAGATAAATAAAGTTTTTTTTTTTTAAGAAACTCGTGCTACCTGGATATTTGTAAAGTTCAATGTATTACCGATGATTTTAAACTAATTTTCTCATAATAAATTGCATAATTATAGAACACTACGAAATCAAATTAATTTGAGATCTTTTTATTAATAACAACACGCAAAGCAAAAACTAATACATTTTTGGATTTTCCTTATTCTAACAAATTCTGAGAATTGGAACAAAAACTGATTCGCAATAAAAACTTATAAGGCTTTGATGGAGATTCTGTTAAAATAGAATAAATTACTCTTATTTGAACTTATTTTAACTAAGTTTAAGTATAAGATTCTAAAGTAAACTTCTTGGTAGGTTAGTTAATTTATACTTAAAACGTTGGGCATTGCCGTCATTTCAATAATTGGGTAAAGTAACGATGGTTACTTTGTTGGCATACAGATACTTTTAACTACACATAGGATAAACCAAAAATTAGGAACCGATTTTCGCTATTAACGATCAATTTTTTTCACTTTTACAACTTGCTTATATCTTTACACTAATAAGAACTAGGAAGACAAAGCTCTAAGTTTAATATCAAATAGATATCAATTAATGTAAGGAAAATTCAATGTTAGGAATGTAGAAGATTTTCTTATAAAGATTAAAGAAGAGCATAGAGCCTAGATCAATGGAAATATATCCCATTAGTCTAGCAGTGGAAAAGCGCAGGCTTTCAAATTGATTGTTGAAAACTAACTCCTAGTTTCTGAAAGGCTGATCAATTGAATCTGCTGTCAAATCAACTGATCACGACCGTGACTCGTTGACTATAAAACTTACAACCAATCACAGAGCTTAACATGAGATTTGACTGACGATTAACTAATTTTTGTCTTGATCAGCGTTTGAGAGACCAGGGGTAAATCTCGCTAATAGTAGCATCAGTAGCTAGTAAAATACTCTTTTGATGTACTCGAGTAAATATTCAAACAATGAACTTAATTTTGTTTATTGAATTAATTAAATTGGCCTCATATGATGATGGCCAACTTATTCCGAGAGACGCTAGTGTGATGTGAAGTGATGAAAGATGCATATTTATATGATGACGTGTCTGAAAGTCTTAATAAACGTAATTGTTTACACGACTGCACCAAAAAGGTGGAGTAGGTATTTTTTTAGGAATCTTGTAGGTACATTTGTATGTATAAGAGTTCGAATTAATATCTTAACTGCAATTTGTTGTACGGTGTAGTTGTGCGTCAATCATTTTTAAGTAGCCGTTACGTCTAATGCTGTACCTAGATTTCAGCTGTTAAGTAGCGATATATGTAGGTGGCATTTAAGAATGACTTAAAGTTAAGTCATACTTAAATGTAGCTCAATTTATGTTCGTAACCACACATAAATAGAGCGCCAAATAGGTTTTAAAATAAAATAAAATACAAATTATTTCAATTGCCAACACTAATTCAATTAATTTTAAAAATAAGCTCTAAATACCAGCTTTATTATTTTAAATTGAGAACGAAATACGACCAAATTATTTTGAACGAATTTAGTTTTGTATTTCGAATGCAATTTGACAAAGTATTCAGTTTAATTGAATAAACAATTTCTTTTCTTAATTGAACATTGCATTAATAAAATTATTCAATTAAATTCGATTAAATTGATTCTGATTATGTTGTATTTAGAGGAGTCCGTAGCTAAAAGTTGAGAGATTATTTTGGCAAGCTGCATAGATTGTGTTTGGCAAGCACATAATTTGTTGAAAGATACATTGTACTTTGTTTTAGTTATAGATTTTGTGATGAAAATTATGTCTTTATTACATTTTCTTGTTCAAATTAAATGAATAAGATTATAGTACGCTTTTCTTATTAATTACACATTGTGACGTTTGAAAAATAAAGTTTTGAATACAATATTCTACCTTTATAATTATTTTTACTACTTTAATACAATTATTGTTTATGTTTAGACAAATTGAATTATTAATTGAATGTACGAGGTGTGTTTATTTTCATGGCAATCTGTTTTTGGTAACTAAATTCGATTTCTTTTTAACTAAAATAAAAGTTTATATTCGCAGACAGATGTTATGATAGTGAATAAACAACGCATGCTTGTTTATTGTTGCTTTTAATAATTTTGTGTGAAATGTTATGCTTAAAGGAATATTTACTGAAATAAACTAATTTCATAGGATTTTATATTTCTCATACGGATCTCTGTAAGTAATCCAATATTACTCGTAATTTAGAAGTTACGTTTTAAGTCGAGTATTGAATATTTTGCAAATTATAATTAGCATATTAAGAGGCCGGCTATCCAAGCGAAAATTTAATAAAGTAGTTACGAAACCTTGACCAGTTTGTGTTTTTTAATACAAATCGTGATTACACAAATTACAAGATAATTTATTTGCGAATAATTATTCTGTTATTAATAATTTATTTTCTTGTTAAATTTAACAGTTAAAGCGCTAAAACTAGCTAAATAACGTAATAATAACTGTTATAATCGTTTTTTCTTATTGGAATTTTTGTAGAGCTGTAGTTTTTAAGTATTTTTAGATTGCTTGTGCTAACTGTATTTTTTAAGGCTATATTTAACCCTAGTTTCTGGAAGGCTGATCATTTAAATCTGCTGTCAAATCAACTGATCACGACTGTGATTGGACCATAAAACTTACAACCAATCACAGAGCTTAGCTTGAGTCGACTGCCGATTAACAAATTTTTGTGTAGATCAGCGTTTTAGAAAACAAGGGTTAGTTTGTTTATTAAAAATGCATTAATAAATAAATATTCCACGTCTTTCTCGCTACGCTATCTACTCTCAAACTAAACAGAGCTTGTATTATCATTACTAGACAACTGATAAACATACTTATATATTATATTTCTAAATACATACATATCATCGATAACTAACAACCAGGCATAAAACAAATGATCGTGCTCACGCATCACGCAAACATTTGACCTAGGTGGGAATCGAACCTACCAAAAACTATAAAATATTGTACTAATATTGATTATTAAATTATCAAAACAAGAAACTATTTGAACTATTATAAAAGTCAATGTACGTTCACGGTTCATGTATCAACCTACGGATGTATTTCAAATTGATAATTACTACTATTATATTACTTCGAAAAACATAATAACACTTTCCTACTAATAATAATTATCATAATAAGTCTAATAAGAAAAACAGACAGGGAAACAGTCAATCAACACATAATATATTAAAATATAGAGTTCCTGAACATACCGCAATACATACTGTATTTGTAAAACCTACATTTTTGTATCTCTTTTAATTCACGGGATAACTTCAAGGGAAGAAATCCTGTCCTTTTTAAAGGCTTAGGTACACGGGGACACAGGTCCAACATGCAGACGCCTTGTTAAGAACTTGAATCTACATGTTATAATATTATTGTATCTAATACTAGATTCAATATACTATGCTACCCGTCCAAGATTTACACGGGTGCAACACTTACACAAAACTGTCCTCTAAAACATTATATCTATTAAAAAAGCGTATCAAAATCCGTTGCGTAGTTTCAAAGCTCTAAGCATACATAGGAACAGACAGAGAAAAGCTACTTTGTTTTATATTAAATCGCTAGTTATTGATAAATAGCCAAATATTTTGAATCTAGATCCCAATTCAGCCTAGACATTGAACAAAAGATAAAAGATAAATATTTACTAATACAAATCACTATATTTAGCTAATCTTAAATGTAGTCTATTTTCTAGACAAAGCTAATTAATCAACTAAACAAATTGCTGTATTTATTTCGTATAATTTACATTCTTTGTTAACATGTTATATATTATATTTTTATATCGGTTATAGCTGCAAAACATCAACCTTTGCAGTCAGGTAAAAATCTATGCGGTAATCCAAGTTGTCAGCTAACTTTATACAATATTTCATCCAAATTATTTTACGCGTTTATAGTATTAGTGAGATAGTTAATTATAAACAAAAGTTTAAGCTAAATCGACCTTGTTACTTTTAGACCTTTTACGTGCGAACAGATTTGATATAAAAGATAACACAACCTTGTTATTTAATAATTATTAAATGATATCTTGATTTATTATCAATCGCTTGTCGAATTTATGTATTGTATGACATATAATAAAGAAACTGGATTTAATTGTATAACTAACAACCCAACCTAGCTTAGCACGAGTGCAATATTGATGCATTAAACAAATAAACCTTCCTCTTAAAATATTCTAACTATTAAAAACAGCATCAAAATCCCTTGCGTAGTTTTAAAGATCTAAGCATACATAGGGACAGACAGCGGGAAGCGACTTTGCTTTATACTATGTAGTAATGTACAATGATACTTTATATTTTCATAACCTTCTCTTAAATAATTATATTTAGATCGGCTTCCAGTTGCACAGGTTTCAGATAAATATCTTAGTTAACAAATAAATACTATCTGTCTTACTTCCACATATTATTTTAATAGACAGATCAAGCTCAACACATATACCCATCATTGCAACTCTTGTAAGCTAGGTTTATCTACAATGAAACAAATGAATATCACCGAATTACTTAAGCTTAGTGTATCCCAGGGAAATGATTAACTGTCTTGGAACCCGCAACGAAATTAATCGGAAAAAAAACATACGGTCGTATTGACAAACCTCCTTTTGAAATCGGTTAAAAAGGACACGAAAATATATTCTACGTCTACTGCTAGATAGATCAGTGTATGTAACAAATATAATTATATATGCGATATAATTAGTATTAACAAATTAAATTCTTCTATATCTGTATAAAAATGTCTTTGCCTAACAATGAATCATAATTATTAATTCTTTATTGTACACAAACATTTAACAAACTCTTCGAAAATTTAATTTAATGTACACAGGCAAGCTTAATTAAAAAATAAATCTTCTATCAACTAATTATGAACCTAATATAAATAATTAATGTTAATTAGAAATATGCTTAAAACTACAAATAACCTTTTACAATTAAAAGTAAATTTAGAAAACGTTTCTAAATTTCCTAAAACAGTTTTTAAGAAGTTTTATAAATAGACTTGAATTTTGTATATATCTGATGTTATTAAGAAAATATATAAGAATTCTATAATAATATACTGTTATAATATTTATGAAACTTATTTGAAAGATTATAGTTACTTTTGAAGCTTACAGGACTAATAAAGATGTTAATACTATAAGTTAGATTGGGTATCAAATTTTCTTTTAAATAATCTTTTACAAACATCGTAATTTCGATCGCAAGTAAATTTTAAAACTGTTTTGTTATACGTTAAAGTAATTTACACTAATTTTAATAAAAGTTAGCATTATTTTACTCGTAATAACATTCTAAATGAAGAAGAAAATTTAATTAAGCTTTAAATGAAAAATCTACATTAAATTATAAAACTAAAGGCACAAATCTAAACTACAACAATCCAAAATCAATTATCAGATATCAAATTCAAACAAGAATAAAACAGTATTGTCTTAAACGGGAATAGAACCTGCTACATCTAATCTCGGTGTACTAACCACATGACCTGCGACCCCAGTAGATGGTCTATATCTGATCTCGATTGAAATGATAAGACAAAAAATACACGTTCCCAGCATCCATAGATAGATATCAATCCATGTTATAAGTAAAGGTTAAGAAGACAGTTAAATGTAACTTAACTATAAGTTAGTTTTGTCTAAAAGTTAGAGTTATCTAAGTCTAATAGAATTGTAATTAGAATCTAACGATTCTACGTAAATGATTTGATATTAATTTAAGATAAAAGTTAAAGTTTTAAACGTTTTTATAATCTTTAAAGAATTTAAAATTTAATTTTGCATTTGTATAGTTTTGTTTAATTAAAAATAGTTGAAGTTAGAATTTAAGTATAAATTAGAACGTTTATAAAACTTAATGGACTTAATTATTGTTTACTAAAGGTTTCTAATTATTATTGTTATGATATTAACCTTGGGTTTATTTACTTGACGTTTAAATATAAAAATATCACTGAGAGCGCGTGTGCTACAGAATATTTTGTGTTCTTAATTAAAGTATTATTTACAAACAATTAAATTTGTAACGCCTTTGAAATTAGTATTTAAAAATACAAGTTTAATTTGTTTGATTAATTTAAACCACAGCATATTTTGTAGCACAAAATTGTTAAGAAAAATTAAAACAAAATTTTAGTTTTACGGAAAAAATATAAAAAAATTCTTACCTTAATCTAAGACATCCAAACTTGAAATTAACTCGGGTGTTACAATGCGGTGGTCACGTCACTCGTGTTTATCACATCAATGATAGTGTCACTCACACACTGGCCACAATATACAACACAGTCTTTAACTCAAATCTAAGTCTTTTGTACTAACTTTTATTTATAGACACCTGAAATAAAAAGTTTCAAAGCTAAGTCGCGAAGTCGAAACTAAAAAAATAATAGTCCGAAACACGGTAAATGTAACAGCCGCGCGCGATTTACTCACGCGACTGAAAAAATTGCCACATCTGCGTAAGACTCGGAAACTAAATCAAAATACTGGCTAGAGAGGGACGAGTCTACCGAGGCCCCACCCTTCCCCCACCAGCGGGCGATACGCAAAAACATTCATAAAAACCACGCTGCGCTCCTCCGCGAAAATATCAATTGTTTATATCACGACAAAAATGTAAACCCAAACGGATTCATCTCGACAAAGCCCTAGATTAAGCAAAACATTAAACAATTAAGAGTCACACAATAGAATTCCGACAATGTCGAAATATTTAAAACAATACACGGTTTAATTTGTACGAATCATAATAATAAACACGGCCGCGTTACTGTGTTATCGAAAATAATCGATTCTTCGAATGCGTTTCGGTGTATTATTTTTAAAGATGGAAACCTTAGTGCGGGTTGTTGGCGCGAGTTTTCCCGCGCTCCTGTATGCGTGCGTGTCGTGCGAGAGGTGCGACCGTGCGCTGCAGCCGCCCGGCCACGAATAACTCGCGCCGCGCCCGCCGTCTCCGCTTGGCATTTTTTTCTGCCAAAAAACTAAGAAAGGGTCTTTAGTTTAGGGTTAACTGTAAGCTCGACAATGCGGATGAGTTTTTTGTAAAGTCTTTTTAAACTGGAGCGTACAACGCGCGTTGACCTTCGACACTAGTGCGCGACGCTGGCTTTTGTTCTACATTGCGTTTTTTGTTTTGGCGACGATAACATCTGTTGGCGGTGTCTCCGTGGTGGTTGCTGGTCACTACAAAGCTCTCCGTTACGTAATTACAGACCTTTAACATCTAACTTGGTAGCGTTTAGGTTTTTGTTGAGTTTTTTGTTGGGAGTTAAAAGGATATAAGTTCGTAATGATGTTATAATGACGTTCGGAGCCGCCACTGGCCACTGTTTCGCTGACCACTTAATTGGAGAGTTAATTTTATTACAACTTTGATATTAGACCATCACATGTGAGGTTACGTAGCATAGAGCAGTAATTGCGATTATATTACACCTATTTCTTAAGGCTAAAGTAATTTTAATACTAGATACGCCGCTTAAAAGGCAATTGCTCTACATTTAAAATTTAAAATTTGTTGAGATAATACAGAAACTGGTTGCAGACAATCGTTTATAATATGGCTCTATAATTAGAAATATAAAGAAGTTTTCTAATGCATAGGAAGTTTATTAAATAAAGCCTCAATTGTTCTACCTAACTTAAAAGCAAATCACTTGATTATTTTTACAAAGTTTCCTAAAAACCAAACTATGTAAATAATGGTTGTTAGTGATTCTGTGGTGTCTTGTAATAACATACCTACTATAATTCTGAAATCTAGTGATTTTCTGTAACTACATGATTTTGTTATAATAAATATTATTATTAACAATGGTTTGAAATCCAGACCAAAAGCTTACTAGTACTGAAAAACTTTTACACTACAATCAATCCTAAAAGCAACTTAAGAACATCACATTTACACGATTTAATTACCGTCTAATAAGACGTTACTCAGTTTTAAGACAACCTTAAGTCTCTTTCTCTCTTTATCACTTTAAAACTTAAAGTAGAGACAGATAGAGTCCTAAACTTAAATTTCATTTTTAATTCAATATTCCACGACTTCCACGCAACGGCCTATAGTCTCAAATTAAGCAGAGCTTGTATTACGAGTACTAGCAACTGATAAACATACTTATGTACTTCTAAATGCATACATACTAAAGATAAGTTACACCCAGACAGGTTACAGGACAGATGATCGTTCTCATCACACAAACATTTGTCCTGTGTGGGGATCGAACCCACGACCTCTGATATAGCAGTCAGGGACACGAACCACTAAACTAACAGGCCTGTCATATTTGATATACAATATTTGTCCATTAAAAGTAATAAATACAGTTTAAATGTGCACCTGTTTATAACCCTTGTAGTTCAAAGGTACTAAAAGTTCTGCAAAACATGTACCGTGGCATACCGGAATAACGCAGTATGTATATTTGTTGATGTGCCTCGGAAAAATAAGAAAAAAAATCACTTTTGGCTGCTGGATACTAGATGCATATTATTAGTGGTCAGCTCTTAAAGCATATCAAAGCTTCCGTGTTTCAGAATTCACGTTAAAATATGGGTCCTGTAAATATCTCCGGTCGTGTCGTATTGCCGTCCCATTTTTTAAGGGAACAGAGAGTGCACCTGTGTTTGCGCATACGCTTGTGCACTATAATATGTCCTGCGTAGCTGGCTGGTGTCATAGTAACACTAGCCGCCGTGGCCGAAGTCGGTCCGGACGTTATTAAGATTACTACAGGAGGTGTTACCGTATGGTTGTTGTAGAAACTGGTGTCAAAGTTTAAGCTGCCTGTAGGCCTGTTACGTGACAACACATACCCCTAAAAAAATCCGGGGTGAACTATATAGTTTTCTTACCATATGTTCATTTACAGTTTTCAGCGATTGATATTTACTTTGTAATGCACGCATGAATACGGAAAGACATAAGTTCCTACCGCGATTTGAACCTATGACATAAGCTTGACATAGAAACAGTCCAAGCGTCTAACTACTGGACTCTCTATAAGAAATGGAAGTAAACCTTCTGTTTCAATGACTCCATTGCTAATTGCTGGCAAAAAGTCTCTTTGCAACTAATTAATGGAATATTTTAAATTTGCGTTATTGGAGACAAGATATTAGGTATCGACGACTTTTGTTGTCTTTTCTAGCCTTTGAGCTTTTATACCAAGGTCCATTAAAAAAGAAGACGGCCTTTAAATGGGGCAGATACCTGACAGTACCAGGTCACTGAAGATTCCACCTTTATCTGAATGTTTGTTTGTTTATCCAACATTGTTGTGGAGATGTTTTGATCGATCTATGAGTCATCTTCATTGAGATCGTTAAACAACTCCCGAATACTGTTGTTTATTGTTCGTTTGAAATCGTAGCCCTGTATTGAGTCTAATTTAGATGCCTTTTAATTAAATTGTTTTGTAAATTGAACACGGATTTTTTTTTACATTTTTATCACAGAGCTGTTTTAACGGGTAGCTTAGTATCGTATTAATAGACCAGCGGACAGTACTTTCCGAAGTAAGGAGGTTTTTTTTCATCTAGTCTCAAACTAACCAAAGATTCTATTATAAGTACCAGACAATTGATAAACATTCCTAAATACCTACTTTTAAATATACATGTTATAGATAAATTACACCCAGACACAGAACAAATGATCGTGCTCGTCACACAAACATTATTTTGTTCTGGATGGGAATCGAACCCACGACCTCCGGTAGTCAGAACCACTAACCACTAGCTAGAACAACAGGCTCGTCGGAAATAGAAGGTCATAATATATATTATGCTTGAATTTGGGGGACGATTAGCTAGTAGTTTCAATTTTCAGTTTCGCAGGATTACGATAAATACCGTATTTTTAATGGAGTGATTGCCTCTTTAATATCACAGAGCTGATTTAATGGGTAGTTAGGTAGACCAGTGAATAGTACTCTCTGAGGCAAGGAGGTTTTTGTGTTTTTACAAATAGCCATCGATCCGTAAAAAAAATATATAATAGCCGATTCTCAGACGATATTCAGTAGGTCTAAGATCAGCATATCCAAAATTTCAAGAGAATCGATCCAGCCGTTTCGGAGGAGTACGTTAACTAACATTGTGGCACGGGAATTTTAAGTATAAGTTTATAAATGTCGATATTTTTTGTTTTCTATAGTTTCTGTTTTATTCTCTCACATCAGGATTGATATCAATGCTTAGCTTTATATATAAGCTTCCTATTTGCTGTTTATTCTTCTTTTTGACCTCATTAATCTGCCGTTTGGCTACGATCCATGTTTGTAATCCATCTTCTATGCCTTACCGCCTATCTCTAATGAAACTAGAATTAATACTAAGATATTTATTATAAACATCGAGACTTGGGACATTTAGAAAAGTCTGTATTAAAAACGATTACCTACGATTTCTGTCCCACTAATATAATAAACGTGAATGTTTGTAAGTATGAATTGATGTTTGTTACTCTTTGAAGCTCAAATTTCTGAAGCAATTTTTATGAATTTTGGTATGTAGATAGCTGATAACCTTGATTAACATATCAGTTACTTTTTAACCGACTGCGTCAGAGTCGGGTAATGTTTTTGCAGCTATAACCGACATTCACGCGGGAGAAGTTGCGGGCAACGGCTAGCAGGTATATAAGATGATATCATAATTTAGAGAGAGTATTCAGTGCCAAGACTATAACTTTTACTGTTTAAAAATGATTATCAATTTGACCTTTTAATTTATTTTGTTTTAAGATTATTCGAGACATTTTAATCACGTAAATATACGCAGAAATTGACACGAAATTAATTAAAAAACATCTATTGAAAGCTGTTACATCACACAAAATAAATCAGAAAAATATTTATCTCATGAATAAGTCCAAGTACACAAGAAATCTAATTATAACATACATACATTTACATACACCCGCCAAAAACACGAAAATGCATCAACAAACCCACTCGTATCAAAATCTAAAACCATACACAAATATACATAAAATACACATACATACATAACGAAAATATCTAAAAACTGTGAACGCACGAACAATGATTTGTTTTTCATCTCTCAGCCAATCACATTCACAATAGATTTGCGCACGCGCATACAATCTCACAGACAGACTTGCGCGCCAAAATAACCGCTGACATTTTCACGCGCGGGGAATCGAACTATTTACTTGCGAGATATGCGTCGCAATTACATTTGAGTATTGTACCTTTTTGCTTTTGTTTTTGATTAATTCTAATGAATTGTCTTGTCTTTATATTTTGTTGTTATTCGTAGATTTAACGGTTGTTGTATTTCGTGTCTAATGTCACGCAATGGTGTTTTATTATGAATTTATTATGATTGACAGTTTAGTTCAGGTTTTCACTGCATACTTTGGAGTTTTATAGTTGGGGCTTGTTATGATAATAAATTAATAATGTATGAAATACAGACCGACGTTATCTTTTTAGTTTTACACTACTGTTTAAGATTAAGAAAGTAATGTTTTCTCATAGATTTTCTCTGATTACTGAGATATTTTTTATTTTAACGTTATTTTTAAATGCCTAAACTGTTTTTGGTGATTAAGGAAATCGTTAGTTAATTTAACTAAATCCAGAAAGAAGCTGCAAACTTATTAGAAGGACATTTGACGGATAAAACTTTACTGGCAAACCTACTTCGTTAAGTATATTATTATATCATTAAATTATGAACACAATTAAAAGATCATATTAATTGTTCATTCAACAAAAACAGGAGCATTGTTTAACTTTTGTAATTAAAAGGTTGTTATTATATTCTAAAAACTGAAATAATATATACGTGCCCTTTAAACTGTTTCAATAAATATATTATATTTTATGTATGAAACCGTTTGGCATACATTGTATCATACAATTGAACTTACTACTAGTGTTAATGTCACAGTGGTGACGATTTTTGTGTGCATGTCTTAAGTTCTATCCCAGTACGCTAATTTATCTAAAAGTAATCAATTGTGGGCGTAGAAAAGACACATCGCAAATCTTAGATTTTGAAAAAGTGGAGATCTTACATTTAAAATTCTGCAAAAAAATTGCATTGAAAAACGGGCCCTAGAAAAATATTTGTAAGAATACCTGCAAATTCCAGTCTAAAGTTTTGTATTTTTAAGAAGGCATTTTACCTACAAGACCAAACTTTTTTAAAGTCAGTTAAAAATAACGAACTAATTAAACGACATTTTTGTTAGTTGTTCCTCTTTGTTTGGTTAAACTACAAATTAATTAAGAAAGTCTTTAAATACAGTTAATTAATACTATTAGATGTTTACGAAATAACTTAAGTTTGGCTAAAGAAAATGAAGGTGTATGTTTAAAAAAAAAACTTTTACTAAGGCCTATTAAAGGTATTTTTTTAGCGTTTTTACAATGTACAATTTTCAAAGATGATAATTAAGTAAAATTACTAAAACTTAAGTTTAACCTTAAAAACATTACGGTACTGGCGCAATCGGGATAAAAGATACAAAGCGAAATCTCGAAAATTATCTCTTTTACATGTCATTTTTTTTATATAAGCTAGAATCGTCATTTCATCGTCATTTTAATCTGTCTACCCTGAAAAGAAACGCCAAAACAATGTAAAGGGTTTTGTTACTCTATTAATCAATCAATTAGCTTACTGTAGTCCACAACTGAACATAGGCCTTTCCTAATGTGCCATTTATGCTGATCCTGTGCCTTCCACATCTAGTCTGTCATAACCACCTTTTTTAGGAAATAAGTCCATCTGGCTAGAAGGTACCCCTTACGTGAGCCCTTACGCAGTCTAGATTTCAATCACTCTTTTATAAGTCCTCAATTAATCCTCAATTAATCCTCAATTTTTCACTGTTTAGTATTAAAACCCAACTTATTTTTAAATCGTCTTGAACTGGTCTTTACTTAACGACAACGCAAATCTAATACAGACGCTGTCGGGTAAAAAGTATCATTTACACTTTTATAACTTTTAAAAGTCAGCACAAATCAGTGCAAAATATTTAACCCAACTCAACTTTAAGACCATCTTAAACTCAGAATCGTAACGTCATCTCAAATCTAACTAACATTACAGTAGTCGACCATTATCCATATAAATACCTAATACCCATTACGAACGAAAATGTCCCCGTAATTACAAAAAGCATTACCAATAAAACATTGGGTTTGGTGAACGCTAAAAACTTAATTGTTTGTCAGATTGTCGAAATTAAAAGGTTGATGAACAAGTAATAACTGAGTATACACAAATGGTACATTTTTCGACGCATCGCATTGGACTGGACTTAGGGCTGTCACAAAAAACTTGCAAAATTAAATTTTGCGGCTCTACATTTTGAGATCGGAGATTGGAGCTATTTAAATATGTAAAGGAATTTAAGTAAAATTATAATATGATTCTAGATATTCAACTTTCTTAAACCTAGACTTCTTCTAATCCTCTACTATAATAACTGAAACAGATCTAGTGGCAGTGTAAAAGACGGACTCAGTACTACACAAGTTTGGATTTTCAAGTTCATAGCAAGCGCGCTGAAAACTTAACACACATATTTTAATGAAACAAATTAGCTATGTGTTCAAATTTATAACTGATATTCAAATATAAATCTTATTTACACTATTCAGCTTGGCTTACACGTAATCAGTTATAATGTAACATTCAATACTTTTCATAAAACCTTATATCAAAGTGAAGCTGTGATAGCTTAGTGGCGAGACCGTAGGACTGCTAAGTCAGAGGTCTTGAGTTCGATCCCCACGGCGCGCACCGACTTTTCGAATGTTGTGTGCGTTTAAGAAATAAATATCACAGCTTCCGTGTTTCGGAAGGCACGTAAAAATGTGGGTCCTGCGCCTGATCTCTCTCCGGTCGTGTCGGATTACCGTCCCATCGGGCTATGAGAGTAAAGGAATAGAGAGTGCACCTGTGTTCGCGCACACGCTTGTGCACTATAATATGTCCTGCGTAGCTGGCTGGTGTCATAGTAACACTGGCCGCCGTGGCCGAAATCGGTCGGACCGCTATTATTATATCAAAGTACCCAGGGTGTAAGTGCCAGCCCTATTGCCGGCCGTTCTCTGTGAGAGTACGTCAGTGATACTCTGCACACAACTTGTAGTCCGTGTTGACAATAAATCATACCAATGTATTTGTGATGGCGGCCGAACTAGGGATGTGCGAGGCTGGACATCGATGACCATTGTCGATATCGATAAAGTCGTAAAAGATTATATTTTGTTTCGAGTGTAAAAAATATTTTGTTTTATGCATTTGTCTGTATGGTAAACCGTATTGGTAAGTGTTAAATATAAGATTAAGAACAATTTTATGCGTGTTAATTGTCGCAAACTGAAGCAGTTTTATTCCGGTAGAGCAGTAAAAATGTAACTTCGGGTAGCTGTTACAGAAATACAACCTGAAGAGCCTGAAAATTGGTCACGTGTTAGAATACTTAAGTTGGGTGATATAATGATAATACGGAATGAAACTGAGGGACTGGGATACAAGCCGATCCCTGTCCTGCCTAAGAATGAGTATTTTTTAAATTGTTGATAATAAAGAATAGGACCTTAGAGCATTAATAAAGAAGGAGCTTTCGAAATTCTGTAAGTTGTATTTGTGTGCAATATTATACGGAGAGTATGGTAAAGAGGTATGGTCAGAAATTAAAACCGATAACATCCATTTTATACTGACACAAGAAACTTAACATTAAATTGACATGTTAATTTACAATCAGTCGAAATTACTTCACGAAAAAAGCAACATAATCAGAGAAAATGTCAAATAAAACATGTTTGTGACAACATCTACATAAAAAATCCGATCACAGTATCAAAGTCAAAAACAAACGTTATCTGAAATTGAAATAAATGATAAATTCGGCACGTTGCACGACCACCCCGCCCTACGCACGCGTGTGTGAGTGTACACATACACGCGCGTCGCTGTGTGCGTATCGTGTTGCATTTCTTTTCTCGTATTGTAATTTATTGGTGTGTAACGAAGTTAATTATTACGATTTTTGTATTAAACGTTGAAAATTATTTTTAGTCTCGCAGATGCAGGACTTGTATGGTAGTTTTTTACATTGAAACAGCGCCGTCGAACCGTTTTTGCCTCGATATTGTATTATTAATGATAGAATGTTGTTTTGTTTGTTACTCTTTACTGTAATGACGTCTATTTTAATATTAATTCAACGTAGCGGTTAACGAGAATTGTTCTTGTTTAATTTTTTGAAAATGTAAGTTATTTTTATTAGTGTTTTGAGGTACCTTAAATAGGTATCGTAATTATCTATAACTCGATTAAGAATGTTTGTTAACAAAAACATTCATTTGCACGTTATTAATTTCGTTTTTAAAGTATTTAATGATTGTTGGTAGTTGCCTACAACGTGTTATTAGCTATTTCATAATTGCGTTACAGTTTGGAATACCTGAATTGCTAAAACATAGTTGGAACATCCATTTTTACTCAACTTTTTTCTCGTATCACCTATATCAAACTGCAATTTTCTTGCTTTATAGATGGATATTACAATTAGGTGCAAAAATCTCATAAAGAGCAATTATTCAGGCTCTGATATAGCCTACAGAGAGAGGAATAAGATAAATCGTTAAAGGGCACTTACGAAGCAATAATGTTTCGCGATTCCATCGTGTCTTTTACTTATTGACTGGTGCGTAAATGCTAGTTAGTTTAAAAGGATTTATCTTTGATATTATACTGATAAAATGCGTTTGAAAGAATGTGAGGATTAAAGGATGAAATTAATTTTCAGATTAAGAAAAATATAGTCCCCGAAAATTAATATTGAAGTCTTTTTTGGCAGATTTTTTATAATAAACCAGCCTAACCTATATACGTCCCACTACTGGGCACAGGCCTGCGCTGGGGATCGAACCTGCATCTCGTGCTTTCAAATCCATACATAGAAACGCAAGACCTCCACGATAATTACAGATTTCTTAAGTAATGAAAATACTAGAAGTATTTTTATAAAACAGTCTTTTTATTTTTTTGCAAGTACAGTTACTAATCTTAAAAATAATTCGCAAAAGAGTTAATAATTTCGGTTACAAAAAACCAAATGAAAGAAAAAAGCATCATTCTTGTTCACTTCCCAAAAATCCATTACTTTTCCTTTTATTAAAAGTCATCTTCTCACAAGAAAGTCTTAGTTTACCTGCTAAATACTACAAATCAATAACACAAAAAAAACGCACAAAAGGTCATAGTACCAGATCGAATTTCACAAACACAAGGTTAACCCTAGTTCGCGATGTCGAGACCTCATCACAAAATGGGGTCACTTTTTACAATTTTTACTAAAAAAAAATACTTTTGCAGAAAAGATAAAAAATATAATGATAGCAATTCTAAAGTGATCTACTTTGATGTTCAACCCGCGTAAAAAGATAACCCTAAAATTGGGGTGAATTGAACAGAATCGTGGGAATCGCGAAGGGAGAGGAAGGTCACAAGATCCAAGGGCAATCTGTTATTTTTTAGAATTTCTATAAGATTTATCATTGAGTTCAAATATCTTAGGGTTAAGTTCTTAATTATGCGCATATTAAAGTCTTAGAACAAGATTCGCATTGTACGGGATACGTGGCAAAAAATACTTAATTTTTAGTTTGTGAATATTATTCAAGGTTTTTTGTAAAATAGTTATTATAATTACTTGTATTTAAAATAACGTTTAAATATTCCGTCGTATTGTTTGTTAAATAAAGGCGTAACACTTTATTTTTTATTTTCTTACTTCAAGATTTAATTTGACACAAACTAATGTAAATTCACTTAATCCAAAAAAAACTTACTTTAACTGCTTTTTTGTACAAAACAAATTTAGGTACTTTTTATTTCTAGCCTTTAGTGTCCCACTGCTGAGCAAAGGCCTTTATTAGGTAAATCACAATGAAATAATTATCTAGATAAAAAAATAGACCTACATAATAATCGATTGGGGAAGAATAAAACGACCAAAAATGTTAACGAAACCAGTTCGCGCCGTAATCGAAATCATACGTTTACAAGGTAAAGTACCAGTGGTACCGCGGCACTAAACCACACCACTAACCCGTTCTCAGTTAGTTAATTTAATTTATGGTTCCCTTCCAAAGAAAATTAATCGAATTAAAATGGGAAAAAAATCGGACACGATTTTTTATTCGCTTTTTAACAATCTTACAAAACTAATTGTACTTAAGAAATATGCGGTCTGCAAAAGGCATTGTATACAAAATTGACTTATTCAGTATCAATACAATTGAATTATTTAGTAACCCGATTGACCCGAGGTCACACACGTATCGAATTACTAAAAAGAAACAATTTCCCGGATTTCGCTATTCAACCCTAAAAATTCGCAGCATATCGGATTCAATAACTGACCTCTTTTTGTAAAATAGGGCGATACAATGACCTTAAGACGTTGAATACGTGTGACTTATGACCCCGGCGACCTTTTTTCAATGTTTTTTTTTTTGTTGGCGATGGTCAAAAGGGGCATCGGGCCATCGGGCTCTCGTGGCCAGCATTGTGACGCATGGACAATAGCTTCTGATTGGTGAAGCAAAAACTCAGCACTTAAAGAGGTTCGAGCAAAAACATTGTTAAACTATTGATTTTAAGCTTTTTTGGATCGGTCGTGACATTTTAATCGTATCGGAGCAAAGGATTAATAACATCATTGTTAGAAGGTATGCGGCTTTTTGTTGGTAATTGTCTTGCGTAATTTTGAGATTTTGAAATAGTTTTAGATTGAAGTATGTTAAAATAAGTATGTATTTCAATGATATAAGAAATATCTATTAGGTACCTAAAATTGCTGAAATGATGTATGAAAGTTATAAAAAACAACACAATATACTTTCTCAATCTATCTCAGACGAAGTCAAAGTTAAAATATATGGACACAAAATAATCTTCCCAAAAAACTAATGACATTACACTTTTCTCCAAAAAACCGTTATAAAACCAACACAAAAAACTCCTACAACAGCAAAATATCTATAAAACTCTCAAATTACTGCAAACAGTTATAAATCAAAGTACGAAAAATAGAAAAAAAAAACTATCTCACGCGATTCCCGATCATCTGTTCCTCCTCAAGGGGTTGAACTTGGCGATTTTTTAGAAAACATCACAATAGCGGTACCCTACCTAAACAGTTAGACAAAAAAAAATGCGGAAGATATCGTCTTTCTGTTAAAAAAGGGAGATTAAAGACCGTATCTAACTCTTTCCCATGGGTCTTAACCTTGGTAAAGTTTTTTTGCAAAAAATTGAGACACCTTTGCCATCTTTCCCGGTTTTTTTTTATTAAAGTTTCTGGTTATTTTCGCGCAATAGATGCGCAGGGCGAAGGGTCGGGCCCTTGTATTGTGCGCCGGGAATTTAGCAGGTGGGTCACAACGTACCCCGGCCGCGTTTTAGGGTTTTAATAAGATTATTTTCTTCGGGTATCATTTTAATAATTTTATGATTGCTGTTTTAATCAAGATCAAAGTTTTAATGTTTAATTTTATTTGAAAGTTGATACGTAAATCCAAATAAGAAGGTAGTGTAGTGTAGGTTAGGTAAACCTTCCTTGGTACTAATTTTATTTAAAACTAACTTTTTCCCGCTTTTTTGCCTGCGTGGATGTATTATAGTATTATACTTCATAACATTAACCTCTTGCGCAGTCGGTTAAAAGTAGCCTATGTGTTAGTCGTCTAGATCATCATCAATTAAGAGCGTCAACTAACTTCATACATTTGATTCAAATTGGTTTAGCCGTTATTAGGTAATAGTAACAAACATTCATCCATCCATTCATATTCTCAATCTTTTGCAGTTTCTAATATTAGTACTCCACTCAATTTTCTTCAGTTAATTTTCAGTTAATTTTGGGCAAAGTCCTTACACAATTCTCTATCTTGCGCCGCTTCGGTCAGAAGGCTGAAATTTTAAATCCAATTTATGATCGAAATCCAAAAACAAAATTTCTCGGTATCTTCAAAACCACCGGCTATTACTTGTTAAACGAAAATAATCTTGATTACTGATTGTAGTCGAAAAAGTCGTCGATCGAAATAGGCATAATTACGGTTTCGGCTAAACGGGCGGCGCGCGCGCACGAATTTTCCGAAAATTACGACTCGAAGCAAAAAGAGCGCTTTTGGAAATTCGTTGCGTCCGGCCGCCGAGCAGGCAACGTGAAATGTGCGTTTTTCAAACCGAAGGCATCATGTATGGTGCTGTATCATTTATTATTGTATTTGTTGCATTCTTATTAAAAGTTCAACATATGAAGTAAGTCTGAATATGGGTTTGGAGGAAAATTTTTGAAATGCTTGTTACGTATTGTGGCGATCTGATAAGTGGCTTCATGTAATCGAAAGAATTCAGCTGAATGTGGTTAGAGTGAAAAACAACGAAATAGCATGACTTTTCGCTAGCAATTTTTTTGAGCTTGAGTTGACAGGAAAATATCACCACATAGTATAAAACAAAGTCTCACTGTCTGTTCACTTAAATCTTTAAAACTACGCAACGGATTTTGAAGCGGTCTAACAACCCAAACGCTCTTAAATCACTCTATCGTTTAAAATACGGTTTTTTTTTTGATAAAGTGATTTAAGAGGAAGGTTTATATGTAATTAAAATGTCTCCTAGTTATGATCCGCGGTTTTGCTTGACCCTAAAGGTGTGTGCGTCGTCTTAAATACCAACACTCTTCATACTTTTAATTGACAAATGAAGTTCATCATAGGTATTATAACAAACTATAATTTATCTTTATTACAATAATATGCCTGTACCTCGTTACTATAAGTAAATTCAGGATTTCATTAGTGCACCACTTTTTGATCTATTAAAAGAATCCGAGTATTATTTCAAAATGCTGACTGGCCTGAAACTGTTAAGGAAGGCATAATGAATTTTATGGTCGTAACTAAGACAAAGAATAGTGGAAGGATTTGGAGGAGGCCTTTGCCCAGCAGTGAAACACTGCAGGCTACAAAAAAAGTAAGAATTAATTTAAGCTTTAACTATTTCTGTGTTTACTAGTTTTATAATAATATGTTATTGACTGCTAGAATAACAGTATTACCCACGTCATATGCGTTACAACTTGTACACCACACAAGCCTTAGCAACAATGCACAACAAAAGTTTCTCATAACTGTATTGTATGCAAAGATCTGTGACTTATAGACCACAATCAACATAAAAACACAATAAAAATCACTTAAATATTCACTTTCACTGCTCCTATATCTATCTCGCTCTATCGCAAGCACTCCAGTCTTGCGTCTCGCTCGCGCGGCGCGTTTAAAAAATGTAATGTCAAAATTTTTGCGCGCCAAATGTCCGACATAGTTGTCAAACTGAGATATGTCAGTTTTGTTTAAATTTTGGTAAATTTAATAACGAGTCCGGTTCAGGCATTTTCGTCTGTCCGCAGCTCTGTTTAATTAGAAATATTTTGAGATTCAGCATTTTTTTTTTGTTGTTCGTCGCCATATTTTTGTTTTATTGGCAAAGGTTACATAGCTTTGTCAAAAACGTGTCGAATTGTTGAGGATTTGTTGCTCGTTTTGTGTTTTTGTTTTAAATTGTTCGGATTTGTGTTTCAGCTTTAAGTTTTGCGAGTTAAAATTTTAATGCGGTTGGATTTTGCACTTACTTCTTAAGCACTGCCTAATTTTTCAACTAAGTCAGACTAGTTTGCAAGAAATGTGTTCAATAGCTAGTTTATAAAAATATAGACTTACATATTTTTTTTGCTCCAGAACATGCATTGATACTTAACAATTATAGCACTTACCAAAACTTTTCCGCTTGATTCGAGACATATCAAAAATCGTCATCATCAAAAAACCGTCGCATCCGTTTCTCACATACAACAGTCAGCACAAAAATTAATTATAAAATATTCGAAACTCAATACATTGTAACAAAACCTCGTTCCGTAAGAAATCTGTCTTTTTACTCTTTCACCAGTTTTTTTGAACCCCACACCCGGCCGTAACGTGATTCTACAGTTTTGTCAAAATATTACACTGTTAAACTTTTTTTTTACCAAAAAATACCCCTTTTTCTTCGCGGTCCTTTCATTGGAAGGGTTGTATGACATCTGATATTTTTTACGATCAAAGATAACCGTTGTAATGATAACTTGCGTAAAGTTTTTTTTTTATTTTTCTTATTTCGTTTTAAGGAAAGAAAGGTCCGGAAGTTTATGTTCTTAACTGTATATTTTTAAATTATTATTTTTGTAGTACACTAGTGTACTACAAAAATCTACTTTTTAACCGACTGTATCAAAGGGCAAAGACAAAGTCACGGGCAACAGCTAACTAGCTGTTGCCCGTGACTTTGTCTTGAATGACGGTTATAGTTAAAATTACCCCCTTTGATACAGTCGGTTAAAAAGTAACCTGTGTGTTAATCTTAAGGTGACAGTTAATTACATATTCAATATTAATCCAGGTGTAAATAGTAACAAATATCTATCCATCCATCCTTATGGTTAGATGGATAAATTAATGTTTGTTAAGTTTTAAAAGTTCCACCTTTATAATATTACTATGAATTGTAACCGAATTTTGATAAAGTACTCACTTTGGTATTTATTTATATTTTAATTACTGTAAAGGGTACCTAATATTTCCAAAGTAAAGTGTTTTTAAAGTACTTGAAGCAACTCTAATAAGTTTGGAGTTATGATAAAGAGCAGATCACCGCCTAAATATAAACTCAAGGCCACACGGCATTCACACTCATATCATGTACATAATAAAATAAAATATTAGTTGAACCGACTTCACAAAATGCCAAGACGAAACCACTTAAAATATTACAAAATCTCCCAAATATGGCAACCCTTTTTTCCATACTTTCCGATGTCCGTTATTCTAATCCATATTTCGAACGTCTTCCATATTCGAACAGTTTCTAAATTCAAAAGAGCTAAATCCCTGTTCGGTGCGCGTCGCGTTCTAAATATAAAAAAGTTCTTTTTTGTCAAATATGGAAGGGTTAAGTTAAAAACGTTCTATTTTCGAATTGTTAAAAAGTCCACATTGTATGGAATACGTCAAAACTTCATACACCGTGACTGTAGACCATGTAAGATATTCAGATGAAATGTTTATTTATTCATTATTCTTGCATCTTGTTAATTGTGACGTTTTAATTAGATTGTGTAAGTGTAAAGTTTGCAAACAAATCATAGGTGATGTAACTTATTCTAATTAATAATAGAAATAAAAATAGTCCATTTTAGAAACAGAAAGAACCTGTAAGTAGATTCTATACTCATGAACGTGGAGCACCTTAAATTGAGATTAAAGAATTTAATAGGCATTTTTAATGACAGTGAAGGTATGCCATAGTATATTTTCAAGTTGTATAATGTGTATTTTACTGATATATTCACGTTACCCATTTGACGTTAACTCATAGTATTTCTCCAAATTTAAAACATCCTAAACTGTCGTCACCAAAAATAATCTTTTAAACTAAGAAAAAAAAATTCTCATACTCTTCAAAATTCAAAGAATCAGTATGATTTATCTGCCACCGTAAGATATACTACGCAAGCGTTATTCCTTTTTCAAATGATACGAAAGACACAGGAAGCATGAGTTTTTTGTCACTTCCACATCTCGTATGAACCGATTTCTTGTTTCTGTCCCTTTCATACATTAAGCATTCAATACAGCGTGACAAAGACGGGTATAGTGGCTTCGTTCTCAGGTGTGTTGACAATACAGATGGCGGGGCATTACACAATTACAATTCTATTTAATTATTTTTTTTTTCTCGCGCGTTTGTTAGATTTTGGACGTGGGCGTCGCGTTGCTCAGCCTAGACGAAGAACAATCGGTTCTTTTTTCGAAATGTCATGGCGTACGTTCCGTTATTGCCGAAATTGTATTTGACTTGTTAATTTTTATTTGTAGGTGGTTTTTTTAATTTATAAATACGTTTTACTTGCGGCTGCGTGGATTGTATTGCATGCGGCGTTCGTGATGAAATGGCTGTGTCCTAAGAATGACTAATACGTATGGACTAACCTCCTCACCTAGATACATACTATTTCATTCGCCAGTCTGTTTTGATTGACATTTTCTTCTTAAGGCTGTTTATTTACAGTTAGTTTAACACAGAGGCAGTCTTTGTGAGTTAATTATTAGTCTATTTTAGTTAATTGTGTTTTATTTTTGGAAATCCGTTATTATTGTCATTCGTACATCTTATTAGAAGTAATAAATAAGTTAAGAGTTTGAAGTTTTTTTCTATTAAACTCGGTTTACCTTAGAATCTCTAACAAAGGGCAACATGTATTGTAAATACCACCTATATTCGTGATTCGTACTCTACATTACTTTTCTTAATGTTTAAAACGATAGTGCACACTTATAGCGCGGTAAACAGGGACTTAAAAATATAATTTCATTCTAAACTAACTTTTGCCCGTGATTTTGCAAAATCCAGGCAAAACTTGGTTTTAGCTGCAAATCACTACTACCTGCCTCTTACAAAGTTGATTTATAAAATATCCTGTGTGCTAATCCAGTGTGTCAGCTTTTTACTATAATTTTTTTACCAAAATTGATTTAACAATTTGAGCGGGAAAGAGTAACAAACACATATCCGTTTATAATATTAGTGCGAATATATTATTTATGGTAATTCGACGTCTTTAAAGAAATTATTAATACATTAGGACTAAAAATCCAGGTGCTATTTTATTATTTAAACCATTTACGCTTTCCATAACTGTTATCCTTTAATATAGCTTAATAGTACGAAAGTCGAGTCATAAACCACAGCTTGCCCCATAAACCATAAAATACAAAATGATTTCAAATCACTCCGCTCGAATTTAAAACTTTAACAAAGACCCCGAAACACAATATCTCATTATATCGAAAAAAAAAAATATAATCAATGAGAAAATACGAGATTTGACCCAAAAAAACGCACCCTCCATCAAAGGGTTACAGAGCGAGACAGAGCACATTAGTACGTAGTTAAAAAGAGATAGCAATACAAGTCAACCCTTTCGCCGCACCTGGACCGCTTTTTATCGTGCATGTTTTTGTGTTGAAATTTAAAAAAGTGCAAAATTTCCTTTTGTTGTGAGGTCAATATTGATTTTTTGGGCTCAAATAGCGTCAGGGCACAATAATAGTTCGTTATCTAGTACAGATTAAATGAGGCCATAAAGTTTCGCGTCTCTATGGTCTGGATGACAGTTATTCTGCTCTACGTATTGTATAAATGACATTTGATCAGGTAAATAGGCATTTGACTGGAAAGTCTTTTATTAACCTTTGATTCCAATAAATCAAGTTTAGAAACATTTTTGCGGGCTATTTCCATATTTTTTTTGTGTAATGAGCAATATTATTTGTACAGTGTCTGGGTGTAATTTATCTCTAATGTATGGATTTAGGGTAGGAAGACGATGATGATATATGATATTTAGAAATATTTAAGTATTTTTATCAGTTATCTAGTACGACTTGTTCTCATAATACAAGCTTTGCTTAATTTAACACTAGGTAGCGTTTCAAAAGTCGTGAAATAATTATATTTATTTATTTTTTACAACAACACATTTTGGCTGCGTTAGTTTAGCTGGAAAGTTAAATTTGTGTTATTATGATTGAAATTGAAAAGAAATATTTACGTGAAAGGTGTACCGTACGGTAAGACTTAATTAAATACTGTAAAAATGATGAAACATGTTAAAACTTAAAATAAGAAATTTTCTCTAAAAATAATGAAAACTTAACCTAACCACTTAAGTAAAATATACGAAAGTTTCTGTTTTTTTTTTTGTATGATTATGTCAAACTGTATCAAAAGTACCAACTATTAACATCTTTGATTACTATTTTCCAACAATTGAATCTTATACATTTTTCTAAACCTAACACTCCCGCGAATTTAAATTACAATAAGCTCTAAAGACTTAATCATTCAATTCTCGTCTATCCATCGCTAAACAAAAACCTCTTTTTCTAAAACCTCCTTACAATCACAGACCATATTAAAAGCCTGTATAATTCTATTAATAAACGTTTTTATTCCTGGAAACTTACAATCTAGTTATAGATACGATCTTTTGATATTAAATAGCATAACGTTTGAAATCTAGAGATTGCAAAGATACATACGTTATGGTATATGGCCATCTTCGGGCTAATAAATATTGTAGGAGGGACTTTAAATGAATAACTTGGAATTATAGAAACTGTGGGAATATTGGTAAGTAACTTGTTTTTAGATGGTGTAGATCAGGACTTAGAGGACCATGGATAGAGATGATGATAGCAAGACTGAGTAAATTTGAAGGTTTTCCACCTAAAATCTATCGGATAGAGTTACCATTTCCACTTTAAATGATTATAAAGTTCGAGATAGTACTTCGATAAATTTGATAGTGCTGGGATGCTCAGATAATGAATTAAGACAGCGACAAATCGATTGCTGTCTGTCTAGTGTCTAGACTGCAAGCCCGAATCCGTAGCATTAGCACTTTGTAGAGGCTTTCCTTATAGTTCCTATTTCATAGAATACAATATAAGAAATTCCATCACTCAATTCCCGTCAATAGTACCTACTTTTGTGTTTTACCCGCACACTCCAGGATAATGTTTTAATGTATGCTACAAAAATGCAGAGCCATTAAATAAAGCAACCATTAAAATTAACTCTCCGACTTTGCGAACAATCAGATACATTTTACATTTACAGAAAACTAGTTTTAACATCGATTCAAACCCACTCATTACAACCAAACTGATTATTATTTACGTCCGCAAAACATCGATAAACTAAAATAATTGACTCAGCTCTACGATACAATCGTATACGAGTAAAATGCACCAAATAACCGCAGCAAGTACAAATCCATTACCGATGTAATATAAAGAAACAAAGCGTGTCTGCGCGTACGCAGCGAGCAGCGAGCAGCGCGGGTCCCACACCGAGCAACGATAAAAATATAAATTAAAACGTCTCAATGCAATACGAACCGAAACGAACGGGTAGATAGTCAGTTTAATGCAAAAACTCTCCGCCGTTTAAGGAGGCAAACTTATATAAAAAATAAGAAAAAAATAAAAAAGGAACACAATCAAATGAGGGATGAACGAAAACGGGAATAAAACGAGAGACAAAAAGGAGTATGGCGGATTGTTTTTAATTATCGAGTATCGGCATAAATCGATGGCCGTCGCCGCGGGCCCGCCGCCGCGCTGCGCTCGCGCAGCCCGCGAGTAGACAATACGCGATACTACGCTTTATTATTCCTACTATTGGAAAAAAACGTATGTAATTAAATGTTTTGTCCTCATATTATACAATAATTGCATTTGAACTTGTAACTTTAATGTTTTTTTCGCGTGATGATTTCTTACTTAGTATATTATTAAAAGTAATGTTAAAAAAAAAGTTACAGTAGTGACGTTCAGTGTATTCCAAATTTTATAGACTAGGTCCCATAATGGCTTTAATTAAGAGTCAATTAATAAATCCAAAAACAAAAACCAAAATAACAATTATTTTTTATCAACATCAACCTGCAACCGGCCAATACCTTAAATTAAACGAATATTAACCATGATCTCATCAAAAAAACGAAGCCAAGAGTAATTAAACAAAAAAATATAGCACTAACATTGACTCCACAGTTTCCTTGTCCTCGATTCATAAAATTCATATGTATGGGTGAAGGCAGTACGATCGCGCGGACGTACATACATTTTACTTATAAATAAAAGTACATTGTTGTGTTTGTCCGTCTATACAGCCCCTTTGTCAATGCCCGGCTTTATTTATAAATCAGTTCAGTCCACTAGATGTGAACGCTAATAACTTTAATTAGTAGATCTAAATTAATTTTATTAATTCTATTCAGATACCATAACACACATTTACCTATCGCATTTAATTTTTTACTCAATAATTTGATTGGTATCTAAAATAATTAACAATTTAGGTTGTTGTTTTATCTGTCTCCAGCCCTAATAAGACATAAGAAGTTTGTTCCTAATGTCTTGAATATTTCACAAATATTCAGATCGCTTGTTCTATGAAAGGAGAATAAGCATTTATGGCTTGATTAATAGAAATACTTATCTCATTCGACGATCGAACCTGCAATACGTTTCCCGCGGATTTCAGGATGAATAACATTCACACAACGCCATCTAGTCGCAAATTAAGTATATGGGAATAACTTGTGTTATGAGTACTAGACTACTGATTAACATACGTATACATTTCTAAATACATACATATTATAGATAAATTACACCCGGACACAGGACAAATGGTCTTACTCATCACACAAACATTTGTCCTGGTACTTTTAAAATCATTTAACACCAAACTACGTAATCAGACCCTCTACGACCAGTATTGATAATAATAATTATTCAAAATAAGAAACTTACAATTTTGTCTTTGACAAAAAAAATCTAATTAAGTAGTCCTTCAGATATTCTTTTATGAAATAAATAAACAGATACGAAGATATAACGCATTGAAACTTGAAAAAAGCTTGGTAGTGAGGGTTAGTTACATCACTTGTCGGTAAAAAGTTTACTGAGAAGTGACTCCACACGCGACTTTAACTCATAAAATTAGTAAGAAAATTTTTGATTCAAGAACACCTTCTTTACCTACTAGTTTAATAAATACGCGATAGTGTGACGTCTGATAGGGAAAGGAAGAAAAAAGCGTGTTGCACCGACCCAAAGTAAAATGGAAAAAGGGCAGGAAGATGATGATGATGAACATCTTAGTTTACCTACCCGTTCAATAAATAAAGAGGATACTGAGATTTTTTTGCGTATATGTTATGTCTAGAACTACAAGCGCATATAGATCTAGTTTCATTCAATTAGTCTAGACCGAGAGTCAAGTTAAATGATTGGTCAACAATGTCATTGTGGATGGAAGCGCGAAATCTGTTACAATTTGTGTCAATCATACAATATGAATTATTTGTAATGGCAACTTAAATGTATGTATTTTCAATTTTGTTTAATAAAAGAGAATTTTTGGTGTTTTACTTCAACCTATCTAACTTAATTTTCTTGCTGTTTCCTTTCATAGTCATGTTTATTCGTTTAAATTGATACTTTACGTGATGTACTATTTTACGTCTGCTTTAGTCCTTAAGCTTTGTAGTTTAACGTTAAAAATAATTTCTAGCAGTCTTTCGGAATAGCCACTCAACTAAACTCAAAGATGCGAATTTGACTGGACTATCATTTAAATGATATTTAAAATCATTCTTCTTAGAGAACTATAGATCTTTTAAGGTTTGTTTTAATTTAAATATTTTTTGAATTTGTATTATTGTTTACTTATTATGAATCAAATTCGATCACACACCCTGAGTCCTTGCACAACTTTAAGTAAACTAGGAATGCTTTTTAATTTATAGAAAATTAGAGGACACTTGTTAATACGGAGTTCCTTACAACATACAACGAAATCCTTATCTGGACCCTCCTCATCCCACGTTTCCTCCAAAACCGAACACTTTCTCAAAAAAATAAAACCACTATTGGAGTCCTCACTTTACCCTTTTCAAACGAAACTCAATTTAGGACAGGAATTTGTGGGTTTTTTGAAAAATGATCAATGACAGGCCCACAATGACGGAATATTGGTCTTTTTGATTTTTTTAATTCGGGGCCTTTTTTTAAACGCCCCTTTGTGGCAGAGACAATAGGGCGCGGGGTCAACGGCCGCGTATTATAAAATTTGAAGAAAGGCCCTCGGGCAGCGGTGACTTATTGTGGTGTTAGTGTGGTGCCCCGGACCCGCTTGCCGAGCCCTTAATTGTTTCACTAAGATTGGCTTTGCAAGACATTGATAATTACTGGTTTCTATTGTGTGGAATGTGTTGTTAGTGGTGTTTGATCGAGGGGAAGGAATTGTTATAAGAAGCAATTAATTTTTGGCACGTGTAATTTAGTTTTTTTTTTTTGACCTTTCATCTAAGGATTTCTTGAAAACTAATTGTGACATAACAGTAAGTTGATTACTTTTCCCACTTAACTCATAAATTATCTCCTAAACTATTCCTCGACATGACAAATTAAACCCCTCTCAATCTGACTACCACAATTCTAATTATTTTCATGTAACAAACACACAGACAAACATACAGTTTTCTGTCAAATCCTTATGGTTCGTTTGCAGTCTCGGTTATTAGCGATTTATGATAATAACCATGTGATATTTCTTTGTGATGTAATGCCTGCGTTTTCAAAGGTTTTGTATCGAGCAAACGTCTGATTGTGTGAAACTTCATGATATCTTCTTATATGAGAATGGAGATCTAATAATCTCAGACTTTTGGTTGAGCTTATTTGCCTTGCCATTTAAATAACAATATCTGCGACAAGAAGTCGTGGTGGCCCTGCGGTTCTATGTGTAGATTTGTATGCACGAGGTGCAGGTTCGATCCCCATTCATTGGCATGGATTAGGTTAATCGTCTGCTGATGATCTAGCAATTTAAGGCCTGCTAGTAAAACATAGGTAACAGATAGGTAGATTGGTCACCAGGAACCAACGCAAATTAATTTCATATTTGAGTTACGGTGGATTTTTCTAGTTTAGTAGTTGTCTATCGTAAAATCTACTTCTAGTTTCTGTTCTGAGTTCTGAGAAGCATTCTGATTCAACGTATGGATTTTAATGTATTGTACCTATAGTTTATAACACTGACGATTTTTTGAGGAGCACAGTATATAAATAGGTACCTAAAAGCTACATCAAATTTTCTACAAAATAGCTGACAAAACCGATCACAACAACGGTCCTGTTGGTCTAGTGGTTACTGACCCTGACTGCTATATCCCACGATCTCGTTTCGATTCCCATCAAGGACAAATGTTTGTGTGATAAGCATGATTATTTGTTCCGTGTCTGTGTGTAATTTATCTCCAATATGTGTGTATTCAAAAATATATAAGTAAGTTTATCGGTGGTCTAGTACTCATAACGCAAACTACTTAGTATGCGTAACTTAAGACTTGATGGCGTTGAGTAAATATTGTGGAATATAAGCAAAAAAAAAAAACACCTTCTCCTTCTTAAAGCTGTATCAAATTCCCACAAATACGAACTATTAACACCTACTTCACTTACCTATCTTTACCTAAACTTCTCTTGCCCTAAAACTCTAAACAATTAGCTAATTACCATACCAATGAATATCAAGACTATCACGATTATCTCGACTGTCAACATCCCCAAGTCCCCACAATTCATCCAGTCCTTCGTTTCGCTTAATCCCGCGCCCAAGTCGCACTCGGGTCCGAATCGTTTTTTATCCTCTGGCGTACAATGATATAGGAATCAGATAACACCTAAGGGTAGTACGAAACAGATTAAACGGCCGCCATCTTGTGATTGTTGTTATTAATATAAATTGTTTTGTTGCCGTAGTGATAGGTAATGTCGCGTGTTTGTAGGTCTTATAATTAAAACTGTTTAATTATAAATGAGATATCCATTTATTCATAATAAAGTACAATGTGTGAGAGACTGTTTCGATTTGATGTTTGTGTGAATTAGAACTTTAAGCTTGGGTAGTGATAATGTGGATTTAGTGTCTCGATTTTCATTACCGTAGTTCAGTCTCTAATCTACAAAAGTAGGAATAAAATTAGGTTTTACATGTACCTGTTAATTACTAAGCATCTAATTTAAAGTACAGGAACATATTAGCTAGGTACCTTGTCTACTCTTGTATAAGTCGTAATAGTAGACACACCACGATATGCAGATTCACGGTGCCTAAATAAGTCAACTTTTAATTCAGAATCCATAAAAAAAAACTATCAAGTCATGCCTCAAAGAATAGTCTTTTAAGACCCCGTCCACAATAATATGAAGTAAAAACGTGCGCTAGTTACAAACGGTTTGTATTACAATTATTTTTAGATCTACACTAAAAACAGACACAAAAGTCTAATTCTAGATTCCCAGAAATGATTTACAGCAATTTAAATTCCAAATATATCAATAACTTTTATCTACTGATGTTCCTATAAAACAAACTTATTAAATGCAGTTGTCAATTCAATATTCCCTTTAATATCTTTGAGTGTTGAACACAATCAGCCGCAAAATTAAAGTTGTTAAAGTTAAATTGTTGCAATGAGTACAATTTTTTTGTTTGTTCGAGTCGTTGGATATTGAGGCTTATGTTAAAGAGTTAGAGTTCATTTGAATAGCAAATAATAAAGTTGTAAGTAGTAGATGGCAAGCAGTGAATAAGAATCTTAAAACGAATTCGATTGTGACTTTATTGTGTAAAGATTGCTATCAGTTGCTTCGCGACCAGTTGCTAGCAAGACGCAAGTATTCTGTACGTAACAAATAAAAAAGGTATTTTTGTGCGTTCTACGAGAATAAATAAGTGTATTGTATTTTATTAGAATCTAATAGGATCATTCATGTTTCAAAAGAGGCTATTAGGCTAACTCGACTGCTTGATTAAATACATAAGTGTTCTGGTAAACATTTTCAATAGAAAAACAACGGTGGCTGACGGTTTATGATAATTATACCTGTTGCGGTGCAAAACTTTGCTAAAAACTCTTGCCTAGGTAGAACTAGTTTATACTTACCCTTTACTTAATTAATTGAGCCAACAAGCTAAAGCGTTTAAAATTACATTGAAAAATCGAAAGAACAGCAGAAAATGTAAATTGTATTGACGCTTTCAATACGAATCAAAAATCTTATAAGTTTTTCCTACCAACAACTGCTTTGCAACAGTCGCGCGAGCATCGTTCCCAACAGTTACAGAATGACGACCGGGGAATCGAACCGAAGACACATGCGTTTTAAATCAGTACGAGCCGATCGCGCAAATAAACGACGCGCCGACGACGTAATAAACTATTGTAAGTGCAACCACAAGGGGTGGCGTGGAGACGGTCAACGGGATAAAATAATTTCGGAACAATATTTGAAGTTGGATACTTTAATTTGTGAATACCTTGGACTATAGACTTATATTTATATTACTGTAATAGTTTGCGAGGACTGGTTCAATGCGCCGCAGGACAGAAAGACAAGAAAATAGAGATGGAGGCTTTGCTCAGCAGTGGGATACGATAGAATAGGAACAAAAAATTGGCTCGTCCATGTTCGTTCTTCCATGTGAATCAAAAGAGTAAGTGTAATCATTAAAATTTATAACTCTATGACCATCATTAAACAACCTGAGATAGATAATATGTTTAGCTTAAAATACATTATTTACCACTGTAAATCAATTTAAACACACAAAATGGATTATTTAATTATAAAAGTTTATTTTACCATTTAACTAATTTACTTTTTTACTTACAAAAAATTACAACAATTTTAGTTTATTTAAAGCCGAATAGAAGATACGATATTTAGCTGTTTGAATTCAAATTGGATTATAAACAGTACAGATTCAGTGATTAAAACAAATATATTTTTTGCGATTAAAATAAAACTAATAATATACATCAAAAGCCGTCTCCATACCGTACTTATTCCCAGTCCAAGAATCAAATAAGATATGTTTGAGCTTGGCAGAGCGCGCACCGCGGCCAATGCGCGGGTTCCGCACCTAATCGATTTTTACAACTATTAGGGACTGTTACTATCGTAATATGTTAACTATTCCATTTAAAACTGTGTTAATCAAATAGAGATGTATGACGGGCTCTGACTGCTGTACCTACCGGAGGTCGTAGGTTCGATTCCTACCCAGGGCTAATTTGTGCATAACACATAGGTGTTCTCTAAAATGTCTTATACTTGCGTTGCATTTCAATATACAAGACATGCTCGGAGATTTGTCGATTAAACAAAAAACAAACAAAGCTATGTGTATAAAAGTAAATTGGAGTCATAAACGCCTTATTACTAACAAAAATCACGTTACATGAACAAAAAGAAATAATAAATAAATTGTATCCTCAATCAACCTCATGGACCCCTAAAACCAAGAAATGATTTGAACTTACAAAAATGAGTTAAAACTCACAAAGAGGATACCACGGCGGGCGGACTTTTTGTTGCGTTGCACCGGGTTCGATTACCGACCGAGTAAGTAATAAAATATGTCGTGGCGATTATATTAATTACCCGTATGCCGTGCGCATAAATAATTTTCGTAAAGTCTCAAATGATACGAGGTATTAAAATTGGGTTAATATTAAGTTTGATTGGGGAAAATGCTTTGTTTGTGTTGGTAGATAAGTTTGACCTGCGAGAACAGGGTTATTCGTATTTCTTATTTTTAGAAAAATGTTGAGATCTCGGGATAAAGCGTCGCTCGATTATAATTAATGTAAGTCGGTTTGTGGAGGTTATTATTTAGTTATACTATGTTAGATGAGTAGAATTGAGTAGATGACGAACCGATTAAAATAGTTCTTTAGGACATTTTCGGTAAAGATTCCATGAAGTTTGGTTTCGTGTTCACCTATTACACAAAATCAACTGAAGGCAAATATAATGAGACTGCAATTAAATAACCTTGTGACTTCGTCATAATTGAAAACTAAATTCATTATTTTAATTCTCAAAATACTGGAATTCATAATAAATCGCTATCCAATTCCAGACACATCCACAAAGACCTCGCAAGCACGTAAGATATTCCAAAACGTTCGGAAATCAAAATGCGCCTGACCAGTCATTTATAATAACAGAGAACGAACTTAAAAAAAAAGCACAAACAAAGCCTACCTTTTACGAATTTCGTTCGGAAAAGAACGATCCTGTGATAAATATTGAAATATGGTGGAGATATGATATATATTTTGTTCTTATTTCTGACGCCATCTGTTTTTAACTGACTATAAAAAAGGGATTCGAGAAATGAACGGTTTTGTATGGCCGCGGATGACGCCGGCGTTAATGAAGCGAGATTTTTGGGATTGTATTTAAACGAGTATTTATTGAATAACTAATTGTTATGGGGCTTTAATACTGGATCATCGGTAGCTCTCAATTTATGTTTGATTCTAAAGAAAACGTGTTTAAATCAAGCATATCATCATCTCTGGGGCTCTTAACATTTGAAAAATAATTGGTTGAATATTTTTCAGCTTGTACAAGACTTACGAACGGGTCTTTCTTTATTAGCATTTTCGTCTTTGAGTTGTTTCAGTCAGACAGATTGTCTTATTGGTTATAGGTATAATAGTATAGTTCTAGATTAATCTAAGTGGCGCTCTTCTATAGTTAACAGATTTACAAGAAGCCTGGGAGTATCGTTACGAATCTTTAATAACCGCGGTAACATTTATTTTTATGTCTTGTTTGGAGCCTAATCATGTTTAAATAAATGTAGTTTTTGAAGACGTTTGTTAAATTGGATTGAATGTTGAAGATTCTTGAAAGAGCAATAAATTGTTATGTTCTTTGATTTTGATTGCAGAGAATAAAGCAGTAGGTAGCTACTTGGTTATTTTTTAATATAAATTATAACTGTTTAAGATTTCTGTTCTCATTATACTCCTGCCCAATTATTATTTGAGGTCGGCGCAGCCTGTCTTCTTCTTCCACACGTTCCTATCTGACGTTATCTCGCAAGTAACACTCTTTGCAGCCATAATTATCATATTTTACATAGGTAAATCATCTATCGTTTCTTTGGTCATCCTTTTTTCCTATAGATATCTGTACACATTTAAGATTTCTGTTTTAAATACCTACCACTTATAAACCTTTGTCAGTACAGTTAAACGCAACTAAAAGTGTTAAAACAAAGGTTTTGTAAAAAATATATGAATATAATCCAGGATTTGGATCAGTAACCAAAGGTGTCCGAGTCTGATGGTTAACAGACAAAAATAGGCTATTTTTCTAGCTAAAGAGACTTCTTGAACAGTTTAGTGTACCTAGTTCTTTACTAAACAAGTTTCATACTGTTTCTATTTACATTTATGCTGTTTCTTTTAAATTGTAAGTACTTACCATATGACTTGGTTCCGGTAGTCCACTTATTGAAATTCAGCTTCAGAAATTTCGCATAAGAAATCTACTGCAACTGTTTGGTCGAGTATAAGTAGGTACACGTTTTTGCTCGTGACTGTACAAAGGTTTTCCTTTGATTGCGTAATACCATATCATCGCCAATTAGAACTAATAAATGTCTTTGCTGATTAATTAGAGGTTATTTTAGGACGTTTGTCTCGAATAGACTCAACTACGTCATAACCTACATTATTACCTACTAGATTCCGCGCGCGGCTCCGCCCGCGTGGTGCGTTAACTCGCAATAAAAAGTAGCCTATGTCACTCAGTGAAGATGCGGCTTTTTAATGGTGAAAGAATTTTCAAAATCGGTTCAGTAGTTTCAGAGATTACCCATTACATACAAACTTACAAATTTTACCTCTTTATAATATTAGTATAGATAAGAATAGAACAGTCAGTTCAATATCGTTGAATCAGTGAGAATGGGAGCCCAAGGTCTGTAAAGGACTAAGTACCTCAGTTTATAATGCCACAAACATAAAACCAAGGTCGAAAACAACAAGGTTCTCAACCTTTTAAAAAAGCAATAAATATCACGACAACACAAATCTTACATTCCCATACACAAATAACATACAAAATCTATTCAACTCCAATTCAAAAAGCTCGCTTCAAAGAAACAATTTTATCCCATACATTAAAATAGTAATCCAAATCTCGACCGTCAGACGTGACTTAGCACAAACTTGAAGTATATTCAAAACAATCTTATTTTAAAATATGAAATCCTTAAGAACGAGTTACAGATTTTTATTTTTCATTTGTTGGTCGGAGTGACGTAGCAATAAACGCGCTTTATGTAAAACTTATTAAGGCTCGCATTGTTTCTGACTGTTGCGCTTGATACGATTATTATCATTATGAAAGTTAATTGTTCGGTGTATTGTTTATTTCTTTATGCCCTGAAGCATTAAGTTTTGGAAGTCTAAATTTCTCTGTGTTATGTACGATTAGGTAGGTACCTACCATAAATTTACTAGCCGGAACCACGCAGAATATAACTGATCATTTACCAGGTTTCGGAAAAGATAAGGACGGAACTGGTCTACCGCCACGACTTATTGCGGGTGTTGAAGCGTGACAGCGCACTACACTGCGTAGAGCGGCGTCTCTCTTCTACAACTATTATATTTATTTTAAATGTACATCGCTCTTATAAATTTCGAGCTCTTTGGGGTTTTTTGAAAAACTAGTCCAACATTTTGCTTTTCCGGGTGCTCTTACCGTGAATCGAAGTCTGCACCTCGTAATAAAATTGGAAGTGCCTTCTGTTTATTAAAGTATTACCAATTCCGTGACTGCATATAAGTTAAAGATTTCGTTGCTTATAATACCTTATTTATTTGATTTAAAAAAGTGAGGTAAGTAGACAAGTAAGCTAAATAATTCGATCGGTAAATAAATCTAGTAATTAGCTTTGATAATAGCCTTTACAAAAGTAGTTTAAAGACAAAAGATCTTACAGATTTAGATGATACACAGAAATAAAGTGGTAATGTAGAAAAAAAAAATCAAACAAGATTATTATTTTTAAGTATACATATTTATTTATAAATTACGCGGTCACATGATATAAATTAAATTATGTACAATTAAATAATACAGTTAAATTTATATAAAAATAATTATACAGATTTTGTTCAGCGAGGATCGAAAGTCGCGCCGTGGTGGCGTCGGCCCGGCCCAGGATCCTGGCCTACAATCTATGCCAACATATATTAAACTCAAGCTTTTTTAAAATAAGCTGCAATATCTGTTAGGTCAGGACGATAAATAAACAAAAAAATAACAACGGATAATAGTTGACAAATAAATAAAATAACATTTAAAAGTTAACAGTGACTAGAGAGCGTACGAGGATTCGATCGTCCAGGCGACTTCTCATAGGCATTCGACAGGGTGTAACACTTAACGTAACTTGTTTATTAATAAATAATTTATTATTATAAAAAAAACTGCTTTACACACTTAGACTCCGAATTGTATAAAAATCGTAACTCATACTCAATATATCGTTTGCATCCAGTTTGATAGGTATTGTAATATTTGTTGTGGGTGTCCCCCAGGGGAGTTAGTTGTGCCCCTTGGGGGTTCCACAGTCAGTCCATAGTTTAGTGATCGACGACGTTCAGGTAGAAGGCGGCGAGGCTGTCTCCCTTGGAGCCGACGGCGCGGGCCTGGTACTGGCCGGCGTCGTCGGGGCTGGCCTTCACGATCTCCAGCCGGTAGCGGGACGTGCCCTCCATCATGAACTTGTAGCGCGCTGACGTCTCGTCGATAGGCTTACCGTCCTTCAACCACTGGAGCTGGAGTGGTGGCTGTGGATCATAAATTATGATTAGAATTGTGAAGTAGGACGTGAAGGAAAACTATTGACTTACTTCTGACAGAATTCAGTTCAATTTCAACCGAATCTAGATTGAATTGGTACTTTAAAACTCGACACTAGCGCTATTTCGTGCAGTGGCACAAGTTGGAACTACTCTTGATCGAGAAATCTATATGTAGTTTAGCTTGATTCGGTTAGGTTCTATAGTAAATAAACAGAAAACCGAATCAAATTCAAATTAAAAAAACAGAACTAAATGAGTATCGTGAGTAAGTGACAGAATCCCAAATATTCAGAGTCTGCAAAGCTAGCGCAAGCAACCCCGAGACTCTAACTTATACAGTAAAAAGGACCTAAGGTATTTTTAGACGGTGGGTGTCCGGTATATCCCCAAGCTGTACCCTCGGCATAGCTCAAAATTATTTCACCCCGGACAAAAAGGATTCCAAATCCTCCCATCCCCATAACTTGTATAAGACAATTTTCTAACCAGAGTAAAAAGTAACAACAGTAGTAATTCTACCCTATAATATTTGTAAGACAATTTTCTAACCAGAGTATCACCCATCCATTTCCCTACCTTATCCAGCTCCGCGCTGAAGACGGCGGGCTCGGCGTTGTTGATGGTGGCCGAGGCGGGGAAGGCGGTGTAGGCAGGCGTGGTGGCCGCCTCGCCCGGCACGCGCACCACGAGGCTGCACGACGAGAACGACTCGCCGGCGTCGTTGAAGGCCTCGCATGTGTATACACCTGGGTACGACAATTTACTTATATTAAGAATCTCCGACAAATAATACACAAGATACATTCATAGATATAGGAAGACGGTATACAGTTGGATTGTGATCGTGCATGCTATCTATCTAACTACAAAATTGACATTTTGTATTTAGATAGAGAGATAGAATATTCTTTATTGCACACCACATTGGAAGATTTGACAGAAGTAAAAGTTACATGGTGCCACAATGGGCGGTCTTATCACTAAGAGCGAATATATGCTGTGCTAATACTGGGGAAAAGTAAGTACTTCACTAAGAAGAAGATCAGATAAAAATAAACATTATACGAATAAGAATAGTTCTAACACACCAATCTTGTAAATTTCTTATTAGTTTGTCTGCATGAGTCAACCAATTGCAATGCAATTATATTTTGCTAGAATAGTACGTATCATTACTACCAGAAGGAATGAATCAAATAAAATTTCTTTACGCCACAACAAGCAACGCCATCTTCACATTCATATTGAAACTAATCGGAAAACATGTGCACAGCGCCATCTTTTTGTTAACCATCGTACTAACACTGCGTGTGTGATGTGTGTAATCGACGCACGAAATAGTGTGCATGCGTGAATCCAAACTATTTTAGTTGGCAGTAAAGATTGTAGATGGCTCTTATCAGAAACTTTGAACAGAACGGCGAAGAATTGTTAAACTTTTTAGTATTTAGACGCTGATACCTAACTTGCCTAGCAGCCTTACCTTTTCAATGTAAACTACGTTTTGTGTTTAACTAGACAATGTCGAAACCAGATTTCTTGTGTTCTTCAAACATCTTTACGGGCGTCTTCACAAGTTATTACACTTTTACAATAAACAAATTAATTCTTTAACAATGTTTTCGTAGGTCTCTATGTAATATCTTAGTGTTTATTGCAAACCTTTTTTATTTTATTTTTTTTTTATCTCCAAAACATTAAAATTACTTTGAACCCTCTGATGTGGACTTAAGACCTATTTTAGTTTGGCTACTAACCGGCATCCTCAGGGAAGATCTCCGCGATGTGCAGCTTGTGTATGTTGGCCTCGCTCGAGTACTGGAAGTCCTTTGACGGCTTGATCTCCTTGTTGTTGTGCAGCCAGATCACGTCGAAACGCTCCGCGCCCACAATCCTATGAACGAAGTAAAGTAAGTAAAGGATATATTACATACAGAGTTACAGACTTTCGATGTTTATGGAAATTTAATTTTAAGAATTGTTAACAAAAAGAGTTAACAATTCTTAAAAATTAATTGTTTAGTTGTTTACTAGCTTGCATGGTAGCTTCTTGTTTACACTATAGTTAGATAGATTTACATGATTAACAGATTTGAGATTCGATGTGGAATCTAATTGTGTTGTACGAAAAGCTTTATAATAATATTTTTTTAAATTAAAAAAATGCGAAATTCAAGATTTTTTTTCTCGTGTGGTGCAGGGTATTTTTAACAATCCTTTCTATACTTTTCAACTTCTATAATTCTGTATACTTTTATAGAGATATAGTATCTCTCAATAAACACTATGCATGTTACCTGCAGGCCAGCGTGACAGCGTCTCCGTCGGTGACGGTCTGTGACTGCGCGTGGTCCACTATCCTCGGCGGCTTGTCGCCCAACTTCACAGCCTCGGCCTTTGCACTGCTGTCCATTGCTATTAAGACAAAAAAAACGTTAGTAACTTAGCCTTTATGTATTCTTTTTTTAGTGCCTCTCCACGACTGGGGGTTGGCTATTTTAAACTTTTGCGACTTGTACACATATTTTAGATGACAAACGGGACTTATTCCCGATATAATACGATATTTCTTTTCTCCCGACGTTTCGATCGAGTTGCACCGACCATGGTCTCGGGTGGACTGATGGATCACATATTATATCGCGAATAAGTCCCGTTTGTCGCCTAAAATATGGAGGTTGGCTGTCAGCTGTGCATACCGCTTTCTGTCTCTAACGAGAGCAAAGAGTTTTTACACGTTGGTGATATCAGTCCACTGTTTGATATTACGAAGTCAGGATAACTTTGTTCTTTATGTATAACCGGTTTAAATAAATAAAGATGTTCAGCGGATTGAAAATTTGCAATCAATAACTGATATTTATTTACGTTATGATTAACGTAAGATGTACAAATTTCTTTTATTTAATCCATTTTCTCGTCCGATGCAAATGATTTTTGATAGTGACTAATTTTGCTCATATACAGCTATTGCATTTTACGGTGTTGCATAAATCAAATATGAAATAATGATTTAAAAACAGCAACTTTTGAAAATAAAGCCGGTTCTTCTCTATAGAAATGGCATTTTCGAACAGTGGTTTAAAAAGGGCAACATGAAATAAAATCTCTTTATTTTAAATTCTGAGTACTCACGTTTAACAGTGACTTTGCACTTGGTCTCGGTCTCGCCCTGGCTGTTGATGGCCTTCAGCGAGTACACGCCCTCGTCCTCGGGGAACACTTCGTTGATAGCTAATGAAGCTACGCCGTTCTTGTATTTAAGGTCCACAACCTGTAGGCGAAACGATGGAAGAATTAGTACTTATTTAATTAAAAGTATGAATACAAGTATAATAAATAGCATATTCTTCATGTCATACATTTGTTTCAAACTATTATGGATTAAACTTGGAATTAAATTTTACCAAGTCAACATGCACATATTATTTCCCGTGCGGGGACCGAATAGTTCCCGTGGTGGTTTCGTTCTAGTCCTTGAAGTTATTCTTGTAGTTAAGTTGCCTTACTCTATCCAAGATTTTCGACCTAACGCATGGGGTTTCATACCTGTAAGCCGTCCAAGAAAGCATGAAAATATGATTGACGGCACGGATAGCCGAGTGGTATATAGGTCACCACGCCAATTACCACTGTACGCGACGTGTCGCGAGTTCGATCCCCGTGAAGAATTTGTGCGATCCACAAAGGCTTGTTCTTAGTCTGAGTGTCTTTGTGCATGTGAATTTTATGTCTGTTAAATCCCCCGCGATACAAGGATTACATTCTTTAGTGTGGAAGTCGTTTATTTTAAAACAAAAAATGTTTGACACTGTGGAGATAAGAGTATATCGCTCTAGGGTCTATATATAGGGGCTATCTCTCTTACCTCAGACGAGTGCAGAGGCTTGCCGTCCTTGTACCACTGCACGCGCGGGTCGGGGTCTCCCCTGACGGCCGCGGACAGCAGCAGTGGCGCCGCGTCGCGGGCCTGCAGCGCGTCCGGCAGCGACCGCGCGAATGATGGCGCGCACATCGTCGAGTCTGATGCTGGTACTGTGGGTATAGCTATCTCTCTCTTACCTCAGACGAGTGCAGAGGCTTGCCGTCCTTGTACCACTGCACGCGCGGGTCGGGGTCTCCCCTGACGGCCGCGGACAGCAGCAGTGGCGCCGCGTCGCGGGCCTGCAGCGCGTCCGGCAGCGACCGCGCGAATGATGGCGCGCACATCGTCGAGTCTGATGCTGGTACTGTGGGTATAGCTATCTCTCTCTTACCTCAGACGAGTGCAGAGGCTTGCCGTCCTTGTACCACTGCACGCGCGGGTCGGGGTCTCCCCTGACGGCCGCGGACAGCAGCAGTGGCGCCGCGTCGCGGGCCTGCAGCGCGTCCGGCAGCGACCGCGCGAATGATGGCGCGCACATCGTCGAGTCTGATGCTGGTACTGTGGGTATAGCTATCTCTCTCTTACCTCAGACGAGTGCAGAGGCTTGCCGTCCTTGTACCACTGCACGCGCGGGTCGGGGTCTCCCCTGACGGCCGCGGACAGCAGCAGTGGCGCCGCGTCGCGGGCCTGCAGCGCGTCCGGCAGCGACCGCGCGAATGATGGCGCGCACATCGTCGAGTCTGATGCTGGTACTGTGGGTATAGCTATCTCTCTCTTACCTCAGACGAGTGCAGAGGCTTGCCGTCCTTGTACCACTGCACGCGCGGGTCGGGGTCTCCCCTGACGGCCGCGGACAGCAGCAGTGGCGCCGCGTCGCGGGCCTGCAGCGCGTCCGGCAGCGACCGCGCGAATGATGGCGCGCACATCGTCGAGTCTGATGCTGGTACTGTGGGTATAGCTATCTCTCTCTTACCTCAGACGAGTGCAGAGGCTTGCCGTCCTTGTACCACTGCACGCGCGGGTCGGGGTCTCCCCTGACGGCCGCGGACAGCAGCAGTGGCGCCGCGTCGCGGGCCTGCAGCGCGTCCGGCAGCGACCGCGCGAATGATGGCGCGCACATCGTCGAGTCTGATGCTGGTACTGTGGGTATAGCTATCTCTCTCTTACCTCAGACGAGTGCAGAGGCTTGCCGTCCTTGTACCACTGCACGCGCGGGTCGGGGTCTCCCCTGACGGCCGCGGACAGCAGCAGTGGCGCCGCGTCGCGGGCCTGCAGCGCGTCCGGCAGCGACCGCGCGAATGATGGCGCGCACATCGTCGAGTCTGATGCTGGTACTGTGGGTATAGCTATCTCTCTCTTACCTCAGACGAGTGCAGAGGCTTGCCGTCCTTGTACCACTGCACGCGCGGGTCGGGGTCTCCCCTGACGGCCGCGGACAGCAGCAGTGGCGCCGCGTCGCGGGCCTGCAGCGCGTCCGGCAGCGACCGCGCGAATGATGGCGCGCACATCGTCGAGTCTGATGCTGGTACTGTGGGTATAGCTATCTCTCTCTTACCTCAGACGAGTGCAGAGGCTTGCCGTCCTTGTACCACTGCACGCGCGGGTCGGGGTCTCCCCTGACGGCCGCGGACAGCAGCAGTGGCGCCGCGTCGCGGGCCTGCAGCGCGTCCGGCAGCGACCGCGCGAATGATGGCGCGCACATCGTCGAGTCTGATGCTGGTACTGTGGGTATAGCTATCTCTCTCTTACCTCAGACGAGTGCAGAGGCTTGCCGTCCTTGTACCACTGCACGCGCGGGTCGGGGTCTCCCCTGACGGCCGCGGACAGCAGCAGTGGCGCCGCGTCGCGGGCCTGCAGCGCGTCCGGCAGCGACCGCGCGAATGATGGCGCGCACATCGTCGAGTCTGATGCTGGTACTGTGGGTATAGCTATCTCTCTCTTACCTCAGACGAGTGCAGAGGCTTGCCGTCCTTGTACCACTGCACGCGCGGGTCGGGGTCTCCCCTGACGGCCGCGGACAGCAGCAGTGGCGCCGCGTCGCGGGCCTGCAGGGCATCCGGTAATGACCGCGCGAATGATGGCGCGCACATCGTCGAGTCTGATGCTGGTACTAAAGAAAAATATATTGTTAAATATAGGAAGATCACGCTTTGAACGAAGTTTAATAACCTGGAGTCTCCCAAAAAGTTTTTTCTTTGTGACTGAGTGGAAATACTTTATGGACTAAGTCTGCTATAGGGATGAGGGGAGTGCCGTACTCCTACCGACTAAAATCATCGGAGTGTTTCTCCGTTACCTATTGTTTGGAGTCGGGCGGTAACGCTTTTGCTGACAAAAGCGATACCCAAATAGTAAGTCTATTGAATACTTCAGCTTTCAGTGTTAGACCAGCACACTGCTTCCTCCTTACAGTGGAGATATTCATGACAATTTCCCAAGACAAAAACTGAAGTCAACTTTTGTGACACCACAAAGACTTTTTCTTTTCGCCCCACTACAATCTACACCATTCTAGTAATCCAAGTACTTACATATCTGCCGGGGCTGCGGGATGTTCGTGAGAGTTACCGCTCGCCCGCCACCCAAAGGGCTCCAGAAGGAACATAGTGGGTTTTAGAGACACCATACACTAGCGTCTTTCGAGCGTCGTCGTCGTGCCAGCGTCCGTGCAACGTCCACCGGACGTGTTTGCCGCGGCGACGCGACGCCAGCGCTGGCCGCCGAACGAACGCCGAGCGTGCGCGACGTCAGTTCAACGTTTTTTGTGAACAACAACGGTGACGCTAGTGTGGGGGGTCTCTTAGTCAGTAAAAGCTACTTACATATGAGCTCCTTGGTGGCGCTCCTGGACCTCGAGCTGGTGTCGGAGTCCAGGCGCGAGAGGCCGCCGTACTTCTTCTTGCTGGCCTCCACCGAGCTCTGCGGCGAGTACTTCGGTCTGGGGGCCGACTTCGCGGGCGGGTCGATTGTCACCTACAAAACGTTAAGTGTTCATTTGTTAGAGATTTTTCATCATTATCATTATTAGTCATCTTTCGCTGTCTAGAGGTTAAGGAATAGTAGTTATCTACTTTAAAATTCTTGGATTCAAGTTTATTCCTATAGTTACTGGGCATGCGAAAGAATAATATCCAAAATAGCAAATAAATATATGGAAAAAGAATTACAACTCTATAAGTCGTATACATACTACCAACTTGTAACTATTCTAATGCCTAAACAAACCTATCATTTAACTTCGCTCGTTTGACGATAACTTTGAATATTTTTATATTTCTACATGTTCTCCTTTTACCAACTATTTATTAAATAAATGTCAAAAAAAACACAACATTTTTTATTTAACAAAATATATAGTTATTAATACAAACCTTAGTCTTGGTGATAATCGGCGGCGGTGCGGGTTTGATCGGTTTCTCGATGTAGCGGCGATCGCCCGAGTGCAGGAAGTTGTGGATCATCTGCGCCTGCTCGGGGGAGGTCACCTCGCCTGGTCGTCGTAAAATAATGTTAGTTTAGGTCAGAAGGTAGTGATAGAAATTTTAAACATGGCCTCGGTGGTTTTATGAACGGATTTGATTGTGAGAAGCTGCATTTAAACAAATCCAATTGTAATCTGTTTTAAACTTATAATTCATACATTTGAAAATATAATATCATCTTATGATCGATTATGAAAAAACGACGAAGAAATACAGTGAGAGAATATTGTAATCTGGAATAGGCAACCCGCAATGATTGAATTCCCTTTATAGAAAGAGGCTTTAACTCAAGTAAGAGTTGGCATCTACAGGCTGTTGTTCCAACCACCATATTTTGTGTAATTTTTAGACTTCCATTTTTTTGTATAATTATGAATATGAACTAGAGTTTATGGAAATTGTGTTTTTTTTTTATTAGAATTAATTAGCATAAATATAGCACTATGGCTCTAGATTAAGACCTACAATAACAGTTATAACGTAGGTTCAAAAATAAGCTACTCACCCTCAACAATAACAACACAGCTGGTCTCATCAGTGCCGTGCACGTTGGTGGCGATGCAGGTGTACTTGCCGCTGTCGCTCGGCTGGCAGTCGATGATCTCCAGGGTCACCACGCCGTCCGACTGCGTCATCGCGTAGTCATACTTTGATAGCTCTCGCTTGTCCTTGTACCTGAGATGGGATGAGGGTTTTGAGTGTATAGTTTGGAGTATTTAATTTAACAGGCGGAGATTATCAAATATGTTTGTGTATAACATATAGTTTTTGACTGTAACATGTATTTGATTCTGTAGGAAGTTTGTGTCAAAAAGTGTCAAATAGCTTCTTTAAAGATCCCCGACCCATATAAAGCTAAAAGAAACTCAATTTGGAACTATGAATTCAGACTAAATCAATACTAGTCTTTAGATTACGATATTATCAAATCCCTAAATCTTAAAACGGTCTAAACGTGATTCCAAAATCACGTTTTCACGAGAAACTTAATATAAAATCCCCTAGCCACCACTACTAAACTATATACAACGTTGATAAAAGCGAGAGGCATTAAATGAAACCACATATTCTGTATATCATTATAAGGCTACACAACAAAAATCAAATCAATGTAAGCAATAGTTTAGTCACAGGATATTTTTTTAGTTTTTTTTTAGTTTGAACATGCTGTATCTTCCTGATTAGGTGACTAAGTTTTATAGGCATAGTTATCTAGTTGGCTCCGGTTGGGTCCGAAACTAGTCGGGCTATCCCGATAAATACGCGTGAGTAAACCGTTATAACGTTTTAAGTATGAATCATCCTCACGAAAGTTATTATAAAAATATTGCTTACATTGATTTGATTTTTGTTGTGTAGCCTTATAATGATATTCAGAATATGTGGTTTCATTTAATGCCTCTCGCTTTTATCAACGTTGTATAAACAATAAAAATCACTCACAGTAACGCTTGTACATATTCACGAATTTTCCGAAAACTTCTAAAACCGAAGACGAACATTGAGAAAGACTAGTTTTAAAATAACTTTTCGGACTAAAATTCACAAGTACTATTTAACAAACAACACTGTTTTTACTATTTGAAACTGAAATTAATTAAAACTAATTACGCTTATACTTTTGACAGTCTGACGCGGTATAAAATAGCTGTTGTCAATGTATGCTGGTGACATCGTTAATTGGACTACGCAAAGAATGTGTGAAGGCCGTTGTCTAGTAATATTTAATTACAGTCGAGTCTTGGTTAGATTGTAGTTTAATTATGAAATAAATTGTGTCAAACTATAAAATCTTCTTGTATAAATAGTGAAATAGATAATTTGTAATAGAATTTCATATAATGTGATGTTATTTGCTACATTATTTCCCGATAGGCTAATTTGTTTTTATCATTTGATACAGGCTAGAAATATAACGTTTACTAATTAGATGCTAATACCTGAAATTGAAGATTTTGCCTTTTTTTTTCAAAAAACCAAAAAAACAAAAAATTCTAGGTCGGACTATATGGACATTCCAAACATATACCGAATGATCACCTACCTCTTGATCAACAATCACTTGTTGCATCAAGCATAATTTTTTGCTCCAAAATGTATTATTGTTCTATCTATTTGATGACGCAAAAATGATTTTTCCTACCAGCTTCCTTACTCTAAAACTCTGAGCATTTTATTATTACTAGCTTGAAGTAGCTTGAGATGTTCCACTGCTGGGCGAAGGCCTTCCTACTTCTTCCGCTTGTCTCTCTCAAGAGCCACGAGTGACCAGTTCAGTAGAAATGAATTCAGGTCATCTCGCTATCTCCGCCTGGGTGTACCTCATCATTATCATCAGCCCGTTGCAGTCCATTGCTGGACATAGGCCTCTCCCAAGGTACGCCACAGAGCCCGGTCTGCTGCTTTATTCTGCCCGGTCTGCCTCGCTGACGTTTATTAAAAGCGTGGACAAAACAAGTCACAAATCACTACTAACCACTTGACAGTGGGCGTGGGCTTGCCACTGAGACAGCAGAGCAGCTTGCAGGTGTCGCGCGCCTGCATGACGCGCGGCCGCAGCTGGAACGTGAAGGCGGGCGCCGTCTCGCTCGACTCCTGCCAGAACGTGTAGGGCAGGGCCTCGCGCCGCCGCGGGGCCTCCGCCAGGTGCTGCCGCTGGACCTTCGGGACCGCTGCACACACATACAATAGATACATGTAGATAGGTGAAATAGAGTAGGACAAGATGATAAAATGTGATAGGAATTGAATAATATTGCTGGATCAGTAATTTTATGGGAGAATTTTGGGTGATTTTGATGGATTTTTAAGGATTCGTCGCTCTCAACCTATCCTTCTTATCCTAATCTTAAAATATTTTTGGTTATGAATTATAACAAAAAATGTTAAACTAATATTTAAGGAAAGACCGAAAAGGTGCTGTTGCCTTGAATATTGTAAGCTTTAATAAAAACCGTTAAACAAAGTCAAAAATACAAAAAAGAAAAATTTAATTATTCAATTATTATTCTCAATTATGAAACTAAACTTACTCCAACGACGATCCAAAAAAATCTTTAACCGTAGCTTCAAAAGCTCACTTTATAAATCGATTTATTACTATCAAAGTAAGCATATACAAGTGTATAACTGTATACAAAAAAAAAACACTTTTTAACCAAACTAAGCCCAATATTTTCGATCAATCAATAAGATGTGTAAACCGCACGGTACGTAAGATCACTGCGGCTAATTTGGTCGCGACGGGCGAACTAAAGGTAAGATAAATATAGATCACAATTCACAATGCCATTACAATATATTAATACAAATGTTAATTGTGATGTTTTAATTGCTGGCAGGTATTCGATTGTTTAACGCTCTAGTTAATTGTGATACATAGTTATATTTAAATAGATAGTCTCGTTATTATTTAGAGATTCTTCACATTTAGATTTTTGGGTTAATTTAAATTTGGTATTTTTTTTAGAAATTGGGCAATAGGGATATTGACTGAACAAGATAAGTCAAAATCTATTTAGTCCGTCAGTAAAATGACCAATGTATTTTCAATCAACAGCCTATCGCAGTCCACTGCTGGACATAGGCGTCTCCAAGTGCACGCCATTGAGATCTGTTATGTTTATTTTCAATCAAAACTATAAAAATATTTATTAGCGTACCTTTGGAATGATACTCACAGGAGAATTGCTATACTAGATTGGAATTTAACATTGCCTGATTTTATGTTCAGTTTTCGTATTTAGAATTAACTAGCGGCTATTACTTCTGTATTACCTTAGCTCTGTATACAAAGGCATTAGTTATCGCATTATTTTAATGTTTTTAATTTCAACACATCTACTAACCATGATTTAAAAAAAAGAACGACTCCCGCACTAAGGAATTTAATCCTTGTATCGTGGGGGGTTTAACAGACAATTAATTCACATGCACAGAGACTCCTAGACTCAGAACACGCATTTGTGGAACGCACAAATTCTTGTCCTACGCGGGGATCGAACCCGCGACACGTCGCGCACTCTGGTAATTGGCGTGGTAACTTATACCACTCGGCTATTCGCGCAACGATTCTATCACGAATAGCTCGTGCTAGTAACATTAATAGTAATGTAAGTATAACTCACGTTGCACATTCAGGAAGACAACTTCCTCCCTGAACCCGTAGTGGTTCTCGGCCCTGATGATGTACTCGCCGCGGTCCTCTAACTTCGCGCGGTTGATTATGAAGTAGTAGTCGTCGCCGGCGTACCTTTGTACAAGAATGTAGATTGTGAGTGTAAAGATATATTATACATATTAAGTAGTATAATACTGAAAAAAGTGATAAGATTTTTGTAGAAAATCTTTTGGTATGCGGTCTTCTTTACACACTTTACTAACCTGTTCCTAACAAGACGAAAATGTAAGGAAAGTTATATGTACTTTTGGAAAATCATAAAATCATTTTCCATAATACACTTACGAGTTGCTGAATCAATACCAACGCAATGTAACCATCTTTATCTATTGGAGTGTAATAGTCATTGTAAGAAAATCTTTGGTTTCGCAAAAAAATCATAATATTAAGTACCAAGTTAATGCTTCCTAATAACAATAAGGAGAAAAAAAAGTACCAAGTTTCTCAAAAAACACTCCATAGATGAAAGAGTCGATCTTTCTAGTAGAACAATGGGATATTTATTTATGTTTTTCATACAAATAATGTACTATGCCGGACTTAATGCTTGAGGCATTCTCTACCAGTCAACCATAGGGTGGTGCAGAGAAAATACGAAAGTAGATGCATAAATTTGAAAATATTTATATTATTTTATTCCTTTTAACTCATGCGCTAATTTCAAGGGAAGAAACCCGTTCCTTTTTAAAGGATACAGAGCCTTGTAAAGAATTTTAATCTAAAGTGTGATGGGGCACCTACCAAGGGCCTTATTTTATTTTGTAAATTATTAATATTTACTGAATTTAACCTAAATTTCGTTCCTCACCTCTTCATAAACTTGACAGACTGCCTCAACTCGTGGTTGTTCCTCGACCAGGTGACTGTGGGCGTCGCGCAGGCGATGATGCGGCAGTACAGCTTGACGGACTGGCCCTCGTAGCAGAACGCGGATTGCGGCTTGATGACAAACCGTGGTGCGGCTTGCCGGCGGTCTGGTAGAAGAAGGAATGATTATGCATTTGCCTCATGGTTAACGTGACCAGACATCTCGTATTGAACGGCACTGTCCTGTTTTACATATACGAGTCCCGTTGTCCCCGAAATGAACAGTGGTACACGAAATTGTCCCGTTCTCAGAAACCGTGCGAAAATTTGCTAGTTCCCCTCGATTGCTCTTTTTAAAAAAAAGCTTATACGGTCGAATTAAGAAACCAAGTTGGTTAAAAAGACATGGTTTTTTCATTGGCATATTATTATTTAAACAGGACCAACATTTTTTATGTTACAACATTTTAAACGAAAACAATCATTAAAATCGGACTCTACCCAAAAAATATTGTTGGATTGGGAATTCAGTCTTCAGTTTTTTTTATCTTCAGTAAATGATTCAAGGTAATGTACAAAAGAACAAGTATGCTTACCGAACTGTCCGTCGTATATCTTCCACTTCTCGATGAGAAGCTTCCTCAGAGAGCTGTACTCGCTCAGCCTGCCGATCGGCAGTCTGAATGATGCCCAATTCTGTGCGGGAAAGAAAATTTGTTAAATTGTTGTTGTTAAACTCTTGTGATGTGATAATGCTGTGAGGCGACTCGGTATTTAGACAAATTCAGGTACATTTATAAACGCAAATCTTTACTTTCGATCCCACGAGTCCTTCAACTAACACATCTAAAAAGAATTGTATGAGTCTTGTCAGAACTAGAATGACAATAGGTACTTTCTTAACTATTTTAAGACACTACCAGGAAACGGTGAAGGAAAACATTGTGAGGAAAACTGGATTCCAAATATTGGAATCTGAAATCGTGGTGATCAATGCTCTCTACAATAATCGTCCCTATATGGGAATAGGACGTATATAGGCTGGTTTATTTATTTTTTATAGATAGTTTAATGAACTGTATTGTATATGTATACCTCTATGTATTTATCTGGCACGATACCTAATTAATTTTTATAATATAACATAAATGTTTTTTGAAAGACAGCGTGCTGCTGGGGAGTTTGTTGCGCCGTTTCTTCTCCCACGGCAATAGCACAGGTAGCGGTGAAGGGTGGGCGATGGGGTGCTGTCTATAATTTCAAATTTTGACGTTCGAAAAGTGCTACATTGTAGCCTAATTTGAATAAATGGATTTTGATTTTGATTTTGAAACATTGTGTGTTGCTTGGGAGATAACGTCAGATAGGAATGTGTGGAAGAAGAAGACATGCTGCGCCCCCAAATAATAATTGGGATAAGGGCAGGGGAATGATGATGATGATGATGAGTATAGCGATGTGACATACCTCGTACTGCAGCCTAAGCCGGTCGCGCATGGCCTCGTACCGCCGGGCCGCGATGGTGTGCGTGCGCGCGGCCGCCGCGTCGCCCGCCAGCCAGCGGTGCAACAGGCACTCGTGCGCTGTCATACGCTTCCTGTACATAACATGTGTGTTAGTATTGATGTAAAATAGATAGTATGGAACATTTAAGATTAAAGTGTATGCTGCGCTAAGAAAATACATGACAGTGTATAATTGTATATTTAACTTTATAATTACGGGATAAAAAAATAGGTTCTTTTTTGATATTTAATGTTTTGACCCCATATTTCACGAGACAAAATGTCTAGTTTATTTTTTTTTATATTATTAAAAAGTCGGTCTAATGGGTCCTTCATACACACGCTCAGTTATAATCTGTATTCTGCTTGTATTGCTTTCTCTTTATAGTAGTGACAACTATAAAGAGAAAGCAATAATAAAAACCGAGTATTTTTAGCCCGTTTGCTCAAAATGTGACAACATAGTAAAATAATTCTGATTCTTCTATTTCCAATTCCTTTACTAAACAAATATGATATAAATTATCACGAAAATACTTTAACAAAAATAGATTTATAATAATTTGTAAAGCTCTCTACTCACTCCTTGTTCTTAACCAGCAGCCTCCTGATGAAGTCCTTGGCATCATCAGACACGTGCTGGAAAGCCTCCTCGTCGAACTCCCAGTCGCACGCCTTCACGTTCTTCAGCGTCTCGATGTCGTTGTTACCGGCGAACGGTGATAGGCCGGACAGGCTGTACGGGGGAAAGTATAGTCGTTAGTTAAGAATTAAATAATAACTTATGAAGTTAAAACCGGATATAGGTACCACAATTTTGAGGTTTTCATAGAATCTTAGGAACAAAACAATCTATTCAAAAAGTCACTGATACAAATCAGGAAATTTCGAGTGATTCATCTTCCGGAAAAAATCCTGAAATCAGGGGAATATCATAAAAGCCATTTAACATTAATTGATGGTCATGAATAAAATTATTGGATAGGTCGTAAGTTGAACCACATTCAAATCGCAGATTCGTCATTTCAAATTTAACTAAACATAAAGGCAATCCCATGAGTCTTATTTACGCTTAAGAGGAAGAGCGGGCTGCAAGAAATTTGAAGAATAGGCATTTGACGGGTCTATCGTTGTCGCGCTAGGTGTCGCTGGTCGCGCCGTAGGTGCGAGAGGGACAATTGCAGCGCAGGCTGATTTACCTTACGTAAAAAAGGCGAAATCAAAGTTTCGTATTCCGCTGTTTTCTCCTACAAAACTAGACCGATTTTGGTATAATATACTCACAGCACATATGACAGCACTCCCACGGCCCACATGTCTGTGTAGAAGCCGACGGGCTCGCGCTCCACGATCTCAGGCGCGGCGAACTCGGCGGTGCCGGTCGATATCTTGACGACTTCGTTGGGGTCCAACTTGGTGGCTAGACCGAAGTCGATGATCTGTAAGGAGGATAAGATATTAATGTTTTGCTTTACAGGAACTTAGTTGTAGGTTTGTACCACCGGATAGTATGAAAGTGACTTGCGCTACTGACCGTCGGTGAAGGGAAACATTGTAAGAGATTCTTGATGTCTCTAATTTTAAGCAACCCTCAAGTTAACAAACGTGGTGGTCAATGTTCAATTATTTTCTAGGCAGGAGATTTTTTCCCAGCAGTGAAACATTGAGAAGTCGCTCAAAATCAAAAGTAATTTAGGCTACAATGTAGATTATAGGCTACAATGTTGCACTTTTTGAACGTCACGTTCATAAATTATAAACAGCACCCCATCGCCCACCATTCACCGCTTCTTGTGCTATTGCTACGGGAGAAGAAACAGCGCAAGAAACTTCCCATATTATAGTTTGGCCACAACAGCTGTACCGCGCCTTAGGTATGCGCGGTGAGGTGGGGGCCGGGAAAAAAAGTGCACGAGTTCACAAGAGATTCATTTTGTCGGATAGATCTTACGATATCAGTTTACTGTTCTACAAGCACAATAATATTAAATTATTTAATTGAGGTTAATTATTTAATTTGAAATCAATTAAATACGAATACCTTAATATTTCACTTCGTTTAACTATATATTATGTATTTTACTTATTTAATTAAATATTAATGAAATATAGTCAGATTTAACTGAGTTTATTTCAAATTAGGACTTGGTTTACTAAAAACTTAAATTTATTGAATGCCGTAAACAATTTATTCAATATGTCTTAACATTACGAGATATCGCAAGAACCAACTTTGAATATGAATCTCATGTGTTTCTGACATAGGCAGTTCGATCTGAATTTGAATTTGAATTCGAATTTGACACTAGCGAACAGACAAATCGCATTGGCCGATGCTTCCCCCGTCTCGCCCCGTGCCTTCCTAAGGCGCGGTACAGCGGTAATGGTCAAACTATAATAATAACATCAATTCTTTCGTACTTTCATTGTTTTTTGTTTCCAAAACTTGCTTAACGTGCAGAAATATGGATATAGATTTACAGTATAACCTAAGATCTGATGATACTAGCTGACAACTTTTCTAAACATATATTATTCAAGTAAATCCCAACATACCTTAACATCAGTACCAGTCCTAGTCTGGCACATGACGTTCTCGGGCTTAAGGTCGAGGTGTATGATGTTCTGTTCGTGCATGTGGCGCACGCCCTCGCATATCTGTCGCATGTAGTGCGCGGCTTCTGCCTCCGACATGTTGTAGCCCGGCTCCGTGATGCGCTCGAATAACTCGCCGCCGGATAAGCTGTGGGGGGGATGGTGAGTTGGTTGTGTAAAAGGTGAAAGATAAATTATTGTAATTGGTGATAAATCGTTGTATTTTCCAAAAGAAATAACAATAAATAATTATCTTAATACTCATTTACTTAGAATATTTTCTGGTTTTCATTGTTACATGTAAAGAAAATTAAGTGGTCAATCATTTCTAAAGAACAAAATCGCTGAATTTGCAGTACATAATGGTTTTTTACTCATTTCAAATGTATCAAATTTATAATGTAGAAAATAGCTTTGAATGTAGATACATTTTTTTAAGTTTTTATAATAAACAAACTATTTAAGTATTACATATAGTGACCGGATTAAGTATAATAAGGTATCAGATTATAATTCACTGATCAAAATTTTTAAAATCATAACTACATGATATGACAACAACAAAACATATAATATAATAGACTGGCATGTACATTGTACAAAAGTCCCTAACAATAAACAGACAAAAAAACAAATACTCACAATTCGAAAATAAGCACCATCTCGTCATCATCTTCGAAGGCGTCATGCAAATTAATCAGCTTCCTATGATGGAGTTGGTTCATGATATCAATCTCCTTTTTAATGAGTTCCTTCTCCATCGCTCCGGCCACAGGTATGAACTTAGCGGCGAAGTAGTTGCCGGTGGCTCGCTCGCGGCAGCGGTGGACGACGCCGAACGCGCCTGTGCCTACAACATGACGTGCAACCTTATGCGTCTGTTCGACTGGTAGCAGATTAGAGTTAACATATTTGAGACAGCAAACAGGTTTTATTTGCGATGTTATTTGGTACTTTTTTTTCACGACGTTTCGGCCGAATTGCACTGAACGTGGTGACGAGACGTCGAGAGAAAAGAAATATCAAATTACATCGCGAATAAGACCCGTGTATTGTCTAAAATATGTGTTGGAGTCGCGAAATTTTAAAAACATTTAGTTGTGATAAGTTTGATGAAGTAATTTTGGCGATTGTTTTCTTCAGAAAAGTTTTGTCTTCCTAGATATTAAGAAAAATGGTGTTGTTAATATTGGCACCACCAATTCTTTTAGATATTGTAACAATGATAGATTAAAATAAATCATCAATGTTTGTTATGTTTTATTTTATGTTTTGTTCTTGAAAACAACGTCAAAGAACTTCATAAATTTATCACGACTCGCTATAGTTTTAATTTAAAATTTTGTCTATTTACGTATGTTTCATATTTTTGTGTTCTTGACTGACTATACAAAAACTTTTAAATTTAACTTAAAAATATGCTAAACATACGTTGAAATCAGTAATATCTATGAAACCACTATTTTGTGCCAATTCATCATACGCCAATTTCTACTTGGCATAATTTTCGCATAAAAATAATCGTATAGTTTAATAAATATATTAAAAATATCTTATGAAGCGAAAACCGTGCATCTACTTAAATAGAACAAAGAAAGATATTTTTATTAAATATAAATAAAATATAAATATTGAGAATAAAAATTAGGGTTACTTGAAATATTACGTCCTACATACAAATCTTAAAAATTTCTACGTATTTTTATATCCAATCACCCTACTAAAATATCATGCTATTTCATCCTATGGATAATTATTAAACGTTTTAAAAAATTATAAATATAAGTACAGCATAACCATTCTAACTTGATCCTTCTGAAGTTGAACATAATTAAGTGCGAGCGAGATGTAAACCCACTACTATAACAAGTGTAAGAAGGACGACGATATTCCTTAGCTAACTTCAGAGGGGTCAAGTTATAGTGGTGCTGTGTGCGTGTGAGACAGAGAGATGCAGAGAAAGAGATGCACTACATCGATCGAGTCACACACAGACCTCTGGCGCGCGACCTTCTAGACGGGGCGCTCACGAAGTCACCTGTGAATTATCACCAGAATCACCATGTATCGGGGAACAAATGGGGATGGGGGTCAAACCTGCTTCAATATGTAGGTACTAATAACACTAAATCAGAGGTGGTCAAACAAAGGATCCCAATATGCGTAAAATGCTGATGAAATCGACTGACTGCACTAACTTAATAAGCAGTTGGCCACCCCTGATGTAAGCAGTATTTATAAATTTATATAATTACAGGATTATAAAGTTTTGGAAAGGATTATTTTCACTACTGAAAATTAAATTCAAAGGTTAATTAAAAAGGAAAAGAGTCTAAGTTCTGGTCAATAAGGTTCAATATGTATGTTAGTAAATCTATGTTAATAAAAATCTAATAAAACTCCCCCTGTGATATCACAAGCAACTTCGTAAGTGTGTTTAGTTTTTTATAGTTTTCTACCATGCTTTCGATTTTTTTTCTCTTATTTTTAAAGAAGAAACGTTTTATTTAATATTAATTTCTTTTTTATGCTATAAGCATTATCTGTAGTACCTATTCAGAAAATAACAGAGTAATATTTTCATACATAGGTATTTAACATACATTCGCTTTCTAATCTTCCGTCCTGAGAGCTACAGACCTAACTCACAACTTAAAACTACCTTATTTGCTTAAATAACAACTTACCACTTTCTTCGAGTTTATTTTTCTAACTTTAACATGCACTTACAGCTAGAGAACAAAGATTTTACCAATAACATACATCTCAACGGCCTCATAGTACAAGACCTTGAAACCTCACATCTAACCTTAGTCGCAACCATCTTGTCTTTTTTTTAGTGGCAATAAATATTTTTTTGTCTTTATCACCTTATCTTAAATCTACACACATTTATTTTTGTTACTCGTTGGAAATCCTCATTGGACTTAAATCGCCCTGGGGAAGGCGAAGGGGTATGCCGGGACTCTTAACGGCTAAAACCACCGAAGTGCTTCTCCGTTCCCTATTTTGTCGAGGGCCACGGGAACGCTTTCGCAAACTACCGTGATTAAATCTACACACATGCACTAACTCCACCTCACCTACTTTCTACATCTCGTAGGCCGTAGAAGTTAGGTCTACGGCCTACGCTAAACCACAATAACAACTCACCAATCTCCTCGAGTATATCGTATTTGTCGTAGACGGAGCACGTGTTGATGTCTACGGGCTGCGGCACATATTTGCTGTAGATGTCGAACACGTAGCTATCGTAGTCCTTAACAGGGCCGTGGTCAGCGTTCGTGCGGATGCGTTTGCCGGTTTCGTCGACTGGAAAGAGAGATTTTTAGTAAAAAAAATGTTATATATTTGGTAATTAGGATAAACTATAGGAGACAGTTTAGGCAATGTGGCAGTAAAGGCAGTCATTGATCTTTTCAAAATATGTGTTTTTTTAATCAGTCATTTTTTTATAGATTTGAAATTATAAAATATTTGATGCCAAATAATTGTACGTAGTCACGATTACACAGAATAAACTTCCTACCAATTTGGATAAAAATTAGAAAAAAAAAAGACATTTTTACGATTATCAGATTACCATTGACACTTATGAGCTTTTGAGATCATATAATGAACTTTTACGAGAAAATAATACTGATTATGAATTACCATAAAGTAACTTGCTTAGCTTTAAAAATTCTACAAGTAGATCTTACAGTTTAGTTTCTAAAAGATACACCTCCCAAAACTACCCTTTTCTTCGTGGGAAATCATCAAATGACACCTCCCGCTAGAGGGAGGAAGTGTCAGACTGTTACTGACTAAAACTCTCTACGTTTCTCCTGGAGCCCTTTGAGTACCAGAATCGCGGTAAATCTTACGAACATCCCCCACCCAAAACCGCACCTAAGCCCTAAATTCCTATATATTTCTTCCCCAAAAAAAAAAATTACATACCAGGATACTCCTTCTTCTTGAACTCCTTCTTGATGATAGCCTTGGTCTGCACCAGCGTGGTCGGCTCGCTGGGCTCCGACCTGCCGTAGACGTTCTCAGCGTACACACGGAACTCGTACTGCTTGCCCGGTACAAGGCCTGTGATGGCCATTGTTGTGAACCTGGAGAGAGAGTGGCGAAAATATTGGTTTATTGTGTGTATGACTATCTTTTGATAAAGAATTAGACTGGAATGGTGTTATAATTGTAATTATTGTCAAATTATAGGAAAATCGAGGAGGGGAGATTTTTGCCTCGGTGGCTTAAAAAAAGAATACCTACAAATTAGGATCCCTCTTTAAAAGACAGCTAGTGCCGAATCTTCAGCATAGGAACAGTATTTTAAAACGAAGCAATTTGAGTTATCAATCTAAACATTTTAAAAAGTGTGTGCATAATCTCCTTTAAATTAATCTTTCTGATTTCGACCGCAGTCCCAGTATAATCGAAAACCATTTTTTTTTGACAAAACCCTTTCAATACACGTCGCAGTTCCAATTGCTCTCCTTAACCTTACAGTCACTTTTGAAGCTATCAAACCTCTTCAGGCCTATCAATTATGAATTAGTTCTGCCCCATACCTGGTGTTGCCAACCCTGATCCAGCTGGACATGGGGTGTTCCCTCTTCTCCACCAGATAGTTGGTGATGTCGGAGCCGCCGTCCCAGACCGGCGCCTTCCAGCTGAGCGCTAACGAGTCCACGCCGATGTTGTCCACCGCTGGGAAGCGAGGCGGGTCCGGACGGTCTATGTGGGAGAAATAAAAGTTTTAATAATGTTTAAATAAGATTTTTTTTTGGTCGCAATAATAGGGTAGTAAATTTAGACACCTATTTTTTACAATCATCAAATGTTTTGATAGCATTAGTTAGAGCTCAATTTTGAGTAAAGATTCATTTTACCAAAACAATTACATACTTCAAAAACGTATCATTCATGAATTTTGAACATAAGGATTTGATTTTTTTTTGCGACTTTTTTAGCAAAATTAATTATGTAATTAGTCTCGCAAGCTTTACTTGCTGATAGCCTGTTACAGACTTTTATTGAAGCAGTTTATTCGCATTAGACTTTAGCAAGTTCTCTTTACACTATACTAGTATTCAGTAATGTTAAATGTCTACTTACCGCTGATCTCAACGTTGATGGTGGCGGAATCCTGTCCCAGCTCGTTCTCAGCCGTGATCCTGTACGGGCCGGAGTCCAGCTTGCTGGCGTCGCGAATCGTCAGGATCGCGTGGCGTTCTGCAAAAAACAAGAGTTTATAATACGACCAAGTAAATAAAAAAAGTTGAGTTGAAGAATAGGGATGATTACAGGTTAAAGTAAAAATGTAATTAATCCGATAGTAAAAAAATATTAGACTCGTATTTTTGCGTTTATCTAGAACATAAAAAATGACAAATATAAGCTGCTTTAAAGCTTGTGACGTAACGCATTCGCAAATCGGTACGAAAGTGTCGTCGTAATATTCCTGTTGCTCACTGCACATAATTGAAACATTGTAACAACAAACAAAACATACAAAAATATTTTTGTTCCTCTTTAATGTGTCCATCTGGCCAGAGAAATTGACTCCAGACTAATCTCACAAGACAGAACAATCTAATACCAAGTTACAAAAGTAATGTGGTGGTAAAAATCCCCACATATCCTCACCTTTCCTCTCCACATGGTAGTGATGACCAGACTCGATGGTCTCGCCTTCACGCACCCACGTGATCTTAGGCACGGGGTGACCGGTGAAGGGGATCTTGATGATGACGTTCTCGCCCTTGTCGAAGTACGCCGTCACGCGGAAACGAGGCGGCACGTTCAGTTTTGGTGCGGCTGTTGGTGGAAGATTAGAGTTAGTGGTTAAAATTATAGTAAATAGGTTGGTTTTTGGTAAAGCTTTTACGTGTGAAATGGGTCGATTCTCGTAAAGGTAAATTTTAGACAAATTACTTAGGTTTCTTTAAAGAAAATTACAAGAACTTTAATTTTATTTAGCCGTTATTTATGTCATGCTGTTTTTCAATGAACAATATAGCTTATAAGTCTATTGCTATGCACTATGATGCTTTACTGCTGTTAAAAAAATAGATTAAACGATAATTGTACGTGATATACACTGACAGAACAACAATATTCGAAATCCAATTTTGGCACACTAGATTTTTACTTTAAGTTAATGAATAGAACTCTTCAACATCTTCTGTATTACGAATCAATAACTGGTCATTTTCTGCGCCAGCTACTACATCTCTATCTTTACTAGGAGATGTTATATTTTTAATTTTCGGGGATATTTAAGGCTTTCCTGTCTAGATTAAGTATACTGACTCATAATAAGCAGTTCGGCGCGCGTGCTCTTGACGCCGGCGCGGTTGACGGCGCGGCAGACGTACTCGTCCGCGTCCTCGCCGAACACGTCCATCACCGTCAGGAAGTGGTTGTCGCCCTCGCTCCAGATGCGGTGACGGGGGCCGTTGGTTATCTCGCGGGCTCCTGTACACAATGTCCCATACATTAGAGTATTTCTAGAACTATTATACTTTAAACGACTTCAAGAAAAATGGTTTCTCAATTCGACCGTATATATGCTTTTTTATGTTTTATATCCACTAAGAATATTTTTCATTACGTAGGATTTTTTCCAAACTATGGACTGACTTTTATATAATCCAACAAATTTCTTATAGTAAGTAAGTTAAATTAGATTAAAAGTCAGAGTACGTTTTGATTACTATTTTGTCAAGACAAGACAAACAATTTTTTTACGAATTTTGATTTTTGAGTCGATCTCAATGATGCTGTTCATTTGATCATGTTAAAAACGAAAATGAAATAAAAAGCAATGTACATTGTACATAATTTAAAAGAGAAAGACCCGCAAAGGTCAAAAAACGACAATGAAAAAAACTTTTTTTCTGTAGTTATCTTCAATTCATTTAATACGAAAATATCCTCAAATATACACCATAGTAATAACAACAACATTACTCACCCTTGTACCACGTAATGGTAGGCTTCGGTTGACCAGTGATGGTACACTGGAACTTAGCGTTGTGGTACTGGATGCAGTTGGCGTTCTTCAACGGCTTCACGATCTCAGGCGGTGTGGCCGCTGCAAAGATATTAATATAAGTATCGTTATATTGCATATAAGTATATTTGATATAATGAAATCGATAATTGTTTAGACTTTTAGGAGAACCTTTGAATGTCTTTCTTCTTAGTGAAGCCACTTAGCAAATAGCCCACAATGGCTAAGTGGTTACTCTGGCAAGCTCCAAAAGTAGTTTTATGGTCAATTGTAAAATTAATGATATTTTTTTCCTAGTTTTGGATTTATCATATCAAATATTACTTGAGCCAGTGAGGCCAATATAACAATAGCATTATTAGCGATTTTCAAGCTGCACGTAAAGGGTAAAAACTTACTCTTTAAAAGATTATCGAGTTTACATCGTAATTTCTTTGTCTCAATACCATTAATTAACGAATTGTCTACATACGAACGCTGTTTTCCTTTAAATGAGGAAGCACAACCCAAATGTATACCTTACTCTTTAGTCTAAGAATTTATCTTGTGTATTCTTTGTTGGAGATCCTTATTACAAATAAACAAATGTCTCTCACCTTTAGGATCGACGACCTTGACCTGTTGACTGGCGGTGCTAGGCGGCGAGACCCCGGCCTCGTTCTGTGCGGTCACACGGAACTCGTACTGGCGACCCTCGATGAGGTTCGCGCAGTTCCACTGTGTCGGCAGGCAGAGGGTCGGGTTGACACGCTGCCATGCGTTGCTACCGACCTCGCGCTTGTCTATCCAATAACCTGGGGAAGGAATATGAATGTTAATACGCTTCTTGGTATGCTTTTACAAGGAGGCTTTTTTGAGAAAGGATATAACTACAGGGCTGTTTTAAAAGGAAACGAGTTGGTCCCATTATGCAGCATGTTGTCAATGGGACAGTTTAACACAGAAACCGTCAAACCATCAATTGCCAAAGTCTAATCCATACTTAATCGTGTCAAAATTATCTATACATGTCATCAGCGTAAAATCTGGACTATAATGTAGTACCAAGTTTTAGACTATTTTATCTTAATTAATAAAAATCCCAATGTTTTTCTAAGTTAATTCTTATTCGTGGTCGCTCCACTCTTGACAGAGTGATCGTGGTCGTCAGTAGCTCGCTTCACTAGCCGTCACCACTCGTCTCGGACTGCTGATTTTCTAGTACACTCATAAAGAGGACCATTAACAGAAGCCTTGACTTGATCTGTCCAGCGCACCGGCGTTCTTCCTTTCGATCTTGTCTAAGTTCATAAGATCTTCTATATAAATATAGTTTACCTTGTATCCTGGCGCCACCGTCGCTCTCGGGCTTGTCCCACTCCAGATGAACGAAGTCGCCTCCGATCTCCAGGATCTTGGGGATGCCGGGAGCTGATGGCGGGTCGTAAGGTGCCTTGGCCTGTGGATGAACAGACAAGGTTAGAGCTATATGACTTAGAGTTTCTGTTATATAGCGGGAAATCAAAGAAGGGACAATTTTAGGCAGTCCATCCGTGACCACGGTCGGTACAAGTCGGCCGCAACGTCAGGAGAAAAGAAATATCGAATTACATCGCGAATCAGACCCGCTTGTTGTCTTAAATAAGGACAATCTGATCGAAGAGGGAGTATTTGCAATAAAGTAGTGTTGTGATCATGTTAAGAAGTGATCCATTATAGTACATTCTACAATACTAAGTAATTTAAGACTTCTAATCCGTACTTTAATGGATATTTGTATAAATTAGATGATGAAAGAAACGGCTGTAGGATACATTTTTTTTGTAAAAAAAATGCACAATATGATACTAAAGGTATTTTGATCAAAAAAATTGTCCACAACTAGAATCAAATCTCACCTTAATCGGGTTAGCACCCTCAAGCGCAGGTCCAGTACCATTCTCATTAGCCGCATGTATCCTAAAGTTATACTCCTGTCCTTCAGTCAACCCTTGCACAGTGAACTTCGTGTCTCTAACCGATGACGCAATAGTTATCCAGGCGGTGCCAGAGATATCGTTCCTCTCGATAACGTAGTGTGTGACAGGCAGGCCTCCGTCGTAGGTCGGGGGCTTCCAGGCGAGGGTGCACGAGTGCCGGGAGATGTCTGAGGTCTCGAGAGGGCCCTGTGGAGGTCCGGGCAGGCCTGTGACCGTGACTGAGAACGTGTCTGATGTTTCGCCAGAGTTGTTCTTGATTGAGATCTTGTAAATGCCTGTGGAGTTTTAAGGTTAGGTTAGTCGTTGAATTGACGATGACGTTACGTATTTTCTATATTTACAAATTTCTGAAGTGTTGAATTGAAATCTTGTAATTAAAAAAAAAATATTGTTTGAGTTACACAGATACTGATAAAATATATTTTTTCTATACTACATAGTTATGTGGAAAAACCCAGATGGAGAAGTATAGACGCTTTTTTTGTATGAACGAGTGTCTTACTCAATATTTTGACTTTTATTTTCTCACCATTTTATGCTACTTTATCAAACCAATAAGGCCACATTAAAGTTACATCAAACAATTGACCAAAAACAAATTATTTTTTTTTTCTAAATTAAACAGAGGTAGGTAATAGTCAGACTTTAAAAACCTAGATTTTTTTAAATCCCACTCACCCATATCATCCTTAGTAATATCCTTGATGAAGATAAGTATATAATCATCGAAGACCGTGTACTTGAAGTGCGCGGACTCCGCCAGCTTGTGGCCGTCCTTGGTTAGCACGACGTCCGCGGGCTGGTCTCCCGTGTATAATATCTTGATCTTAGTGTTGTCGTGCTCAGGCAGGTGTAAGTCGCCGGGGAGGCGGGTGATGCGTGGTGGGTCTGGGGAAGATGGGGTTTTGGTATTGTTTAAACTATGAATAATTGTCATTCTGAGATACAGGTTTAACTTAGTTCGGCTGCAGATGCTCCCATATTATGTTGTTTTGTTATTGGCTTATTAATTTTAAGCAAAAAATTGTAAAAAAATGTAACTATGTTGAACTATTTATGGACTTATTTAATACTTAGGGTTAGATAACATTCGAGACACAACCAAATGTGATTGAATCTTTCTAGCAACAGATCGAAGCACGTCTAAAAAATAGGAACTTTTAAGACACATTGCTCTTAACTTAAAATTTTCGTTTTCGTTTAGATATTTTACAAATTCCCTAAAATGCTTATCCTTTAGGTAGCATAACGCGAGTAAGATTCTTGCAGATGTACGGGGTATGCTTCTGTCCTGCCTAGAACTCATCACCTATAGTGAATTACGATTCACAATTCTCGATCATAAATCTGAAGCATTGAAACGGTCACGCTAACTACAGGATTTTCTTAATAGAAACCCATAATACGTCTATCTAGCTACTCACTTCCGATCTTAAGATGTCCAGTGCAGTAGATAAAGCCGATGTTGTTAACAGCCTCGCACGTGTAGTCACCCTCGTCGGCCTCGGCGGCGGCCGTGATGTTCAGCCGCAGCGTGCCTTCGCGGGACTCCGAGATGAATCTGGAAGTTATTGATTTTTAAGTAGGGGAAAATCATTAATAGGGAAAAGAACCTGTCTTGCGTTCATAGGTCCGCTGACATTAAATGCGCGTAGTATTAGGTTCTAGAAATTGTTATGCGTATCAAACACACATTCAAGTTTTTAATTATATTGTCTTGGTCAAATATGAAATAGATGTTCCAGGTAATCCGTTTATATTATGAAGCCAGCTTATGCTATATTTTGAGATATTTGACTTTACATTAGACGGCGACTGTAATGTAGCACTATAAAGACGACAATCGCATTTTTCTTCTTCGCTGTCTTAGTTTTGCAGCTCTTATTGGTATATACCCACGATAAGCACTTAACTATTATTATATTTATAGTTTACATACCTGGTACCCAGCACGACCTCGCGGCCGTTCTTGAGCCACCTGCCGGTGGGCACAGGGTTGCCACTGGCCACACACTCCAGGGTGTAAGGCCTGCCGAGCGGCGCGTATATAGTTACTGGCAACTGCTTCACCCATTCAGGCTTAGTGCCGCCCAACTCTTCGCCAGTGCGAACTGGTGTTGTGCAGCTTGATGGCTCGGATTTGCCTGGACAAGAAGATTAACATTAGGACATAATATATTATAATAGGGATTTGAAACGAAAAGTTTCAGAGTGTGCAAGAGGAATTAATGTAACAATTTGAGAGTGCCTAAAAATTACGTAGTTTGACTTAAAAAAAATGCTTTTGAGTTTGCTTAATAGGAATTGCAATAATGGGCATTTATTACAGGCTTGACTCACACGCCATCACAATGTGGTGACTTACAATGAAAACGAGAGAGAGCCTAATATCTTCACTGTATGAAATTGAGAGGAAAAAATAAAAGATCCCTGCTCGTGTTTATGTTTATCATGCTAAATCTGACTGGCTCAAGAGCTAGTCACATCGATTGCTCTTAATTATAATTAAATTCTAATACTTTTTCGAGTGTTGGTCAGTAGAATTATATTTTATTAGACCAATGTTCCATTTTTATACCCAGAGCAGAATGCCATAAACAAAGTGAAGGCCTGACCTATACCTAGCAGAGGACAATTCAAAGCTATCGATGATGATAACAGTAACAGTAACTCACCAGCAGCATTAACAGCGACAATCCTGAACTCATAATCAGCCTTCTCGTTGAGGTTGAGCGCGGTGAAGGTGGTGTCCTGTACGTTGTAGTCGTTGCACTTTATCCATACTGAGCTGCCGACGTCGCGGCGCTCGATTATGTAGCCGGTCACGCGAGAACCTGGTGTTGTGGAGATAAAGTTAGTTTTGAGGTTTTGTATGAGGTTTTTATAAGTTTTATGTAACTCAGTTAGAAACATTTAAAACATTCAGAACATTTAAAAAAAATGCAAATTTCTTGTTTCGATATTACTCAAAGATAAGTAATGCGCTCAATGGAATACACTGAAATGTAGGTTTTGTTATGGTCTTTTCAAAGTTATTACTGTTTTATATTATTACCATACTCGCCAATAACATCCATTTTAAGACATTAACAGAAAAGTGTCTCATAGACTGCGGTAAAAAAACTTTCGTAGGAATAGTTTCGACACAAAAAAAAGTAATAAAAACAAAAAAAAAAATAAAAAAAAATATAGATGTTGCCAAAAAATGTCTACTTGCTAAAAAAAATAGAAGAAAACCTACATCTACCAGCAAAAGAAATCATCATTTCCCTGCCCTTATCCCAATTATTATTTGGGGTCGGCGCAGCATGTCTTCTTCTTCCACACGTCCGTATCTGACGTCATCTCACAAGCTACATTCTTTGCAGCCACATCAAACATAAATAACAGAAGATAACAAATAATTCCATCTCCCACCTCCATCATGCGCAGGCGGGTCCCACGACAGGTCGACGTAGTTCTTGCCGACGCGCAGCACGCGCGGGGCGCGCGGCGGCGCGGGCGGGTTGCTGCGCCCGCGCACCTTGAACCGCTGCGAGCTGGCAGAGTACTTGCTCCAGCCGGCCGCGTTCTTGGCGCGCACGCGGAACTCGTACTCGTGACCGGGTTCGAGGTTGTAGGCCTGAGGGGGGATTTGGTTGTAAATATTTGGTAATAAAATAATTCGGTTTTTTTTATATTGGTATCGAAATTTTTGGAGTGATAAACAGTTCAACATAAGAAAAACTTCATGATTTATGCCAATAAAGTCTGTACTTTGTTTAGTAAAGTTATAAGATGTAAAGTTATAGAAAATAATAAATTAATAAATCAGTCTATATACGTCCCACTGCTGGGCCTCTTCTCATATAGAGAAGGTTTGAGCATTTATCACCACGCTAGCTCACTGCGATTGGCGTTTCCAGATTCCAATATTTCAAATCCTTCACCGTTTATCGGTAATCTCATAGAATTATTAAGAAAATACATATAACTTCGAAAAAGTCACATTGGTACTTTCCTGTGTCTGATGAAACCTGCACATAGTACATACCAATCCACACACAGAACTAAGGTCACTACTACCTAACCTAACTTAAAAAGTTATAGAAGGCTATTAGTACTGTACCCACCTGGTAAGTACAATCCTTGACGAGATAATCGGCGCTGTTCCACACGCCGTCCTGGACGTCGCGGAACTCTAGCTTGTAGCCCTGGATGCGCGCGCCGCCGTCCGAGCGCGGCCGGTCCCAGATGAGCGTCGCGCTCGACCCGTCCCAGTCCGTCACCCGGGGCACGCCCGGCGGGTCCGGGATCGTGAATGGGAACTGATGGAAGAAGATAGGTAAATATTACTATTGGTTATTTTTTTTTTCTAGCCTACCTATAGTGTCTTTCCACGATTCTCTATCATGCGCCGCTTCGAACCAGTCCAAGATTTTTCTTATATTATCACAGGAATGATTAAAGTTCATTAGAGGTTGATCAACCGCCAAAAATACATATACGAGGATACGGAAGTAATTTCTTTGTGAAAAATGTATTTCTAGACCTAATTCTGGAATGCTCTACTTACGTCTAAGTCGTTTAAAGTGTTGTTTTTATGCCTATTTATCTCTACATTCTTTTTGACATTGACAAATACTGCATGATACTTGTGACTTTGTGCTCAGTACTGTTTCTGAATATAGTCGTTGGACGGTTAAGTCTCAAACATGTGAAAGATTTAATATGTCACATTGACAAAAAATCTATTAGAATAAAAAACTACGTGGGTACCTCACAAAGACGATTACATAATATGTATGTTATTGTAGATCAGACATCAAAACGTACCTTGGCAGTAATAGCATCATCAAGCGCCAATGGCTCAGATACTCCGTACTGGTTCTCAGCACGTACTCTGAACCAGTACTTGCGGTTCGGTTCCAGTCCAATGACGTTATAGTGGCAGTTGCGGACGAATGATGAGATCTTTGACCATACCTGAATTAAAGAAATACGTTATTAGTATCCGGAATATGATTTAAAATTGTACTGGCTTTAGGAACCACACCTAATTTGTTTGAAGTAAAATCTTCTAAATTGTATGGAAAAGGGGTTCCAAACAAATACAAAACTAGGGTAAGTGCTCCAGTGAACGAACATACCCCAGTAAATGAACAAAACTGAGTTTTTTCCAAAAAATAAGAAATTGAGATATTTCTACCCAACATAGTATTTTTTTTCATAATTACAACTCCTTTTGCCATTATAGGGACAACATTCATTTCATATATCACTGTTCGTTTTTAAATGTCGAGCGTTTAAACTTGCAGTGTGGTTTGAACTGCGTATTTGTTCGGACAAGAATTTAGGACTCGGGTAAGACGAACTTCTTTGTTAACACATTGTAGCCGTAATTGAATTATGTAACATAAGTTTTTTATTATTTCGAATAAAGAATCGTTATGTTTTATGTCTCGAATCAATTAAACTGCAATTTTATCCTGTTTTAATTAAATTATTAGGTGTCCCAGCATTGGAACTAAAAATCGTTTGAAATCCAGTATATGAACGACCGTTCATTCACTGGAAAAACGTCTATTTCATGTTTTTATTCAAATATGTTATTTATTTTTATGCCATAAGATTCATGTATTGAGAGTTGTTTTAAAAATAGATTTCTGATGCTAAGGCCAGTATTGGGACAAGTATGTTCATTCATTGGTTCATAATATCTAGTGTATGAACTAACATTTTTCATCATGAACACAATTACTTGAGCTAGATTTTCTGTTTGTAAGACCTAGATTCTATTATTTTATTAATTTTTCTTTTCTTCTATTATTGTCCCTTTAGATTAACATGGATTCCAATAAAAAAAAACACGAAAAGTTTCGATATACCCAAGAAACATTGGAATGAGCTCTTAGGTCCATTGCCAATGGAGAACTAACTATTAATAAAGCAAGCAAAGTTTTTAAGATAGCAAAATCCACCCTACATAATAAATTCACAAATAAAGTTAAAAATTGATTGTTTTTTTTATGTTTTGATTTAAATATACTTTATATTTTCCTAAATTAAAAGATAAACGTTCCTAAGTCCTTTATAGGTTTACTAGCGGCCCGCCCTGGCTCCGCACGGGTGCTATGCTGATACTAAATAGTAAATATACTATAGAAAAACTGTGAACGTTGTTTATAAAAATATAGCGGCCCGTTCCAGCTTGACCGCAAACACTACGTCCCGCAATTTTTAAATCTGTAATATCTTCAAAAATATTCATTTAAATCATATGCTGTAAATTGCCATATAAATCTATATTAATTGAACAATGTATTTAAGGTATTTAATTGCATAAGGATCCATGCTGTATTGGTTTAAATAGCTTTGAAAATTAGCCATTATTTGTCGTAAAAAGTAAATGACAAAAAATTATATTGTGGGATATCCATAAGAGATAGACAAATACCATCGCGGACTTTTCTGTAGACCTTTGCAATGTGTACAAATAATTAGTACATTATTTTGATGAATCTTTTAGGGTTCAGCCTGCGTTTGCAAAGTAAGCGCGAAAAAAGGTATTTATTTACGACTTTGCATAAGAAATCTTGAAATTATCAATGGTTCTCTAATTTATTAAGCATGTTATTGTACATATTATTATAAACCTTCCTCTTGAATCATTCTATGTATTAAAAAAACCGCATCCAAATCCGTTGTGTAGTTTTAAAGATGTAAGCAAACATACATACAGACAGACGCGGGAAGCGACTTTATACTATGTAGTGATAATGATTAGGTGTGAATTTTAAAGCTTTTTCTTTGTTATTTTTTATGTTTCTGACAGATTTAGAGGCAAAGAATTATTTTCTTTTTATTTAGTTGATTATTGAATAATATTTATTGAAATATTTTGAATTTTCCTATACGTTAATTAAACAAAAAATGTGTTCATTTACTGGTTTTACTTAGTTCATTTACTAGAAATTTTCGTTCATTCACTGGGGTTTTAGGGTATTTTTCATTTTATTGTTAGATATCTCAGAAAGTATTCATATTATTTCGTAAAATCTACTCAAAATATATTTTTAATACAATGCTGATACCAAAATACAGCTTTGGACTATGGTCTCTTAAGAGCAACACACTGTAAATATTTTTTGAAGTTGGAAGATTGCTTAAGTGTTCATTCATTGGAGCACTTACCCTAGATTTTGTTCAAAGAATTCTCGTAAACAGTGATAGTAACTTTGCGTTACTTTTTTAGAAACTTTCCAATATTATTTTTCGGGAGGGATGGATATTTAGGTTAATTACTTTTTTCCTGATTTATTAACGCCGATACGTGTAGGAAATATTTTTTAAGTACAACATTATGTTTCAAATAGAGTCTACGTGTGACTATGAACAGTGCAGTATGTTAGATTTTACGTTATATACCTTCTCTCAAAACAATATTTAAGGCATTCAAAATCAAAATAAAAAGGTTTTTATCTAGACCTTTTCAGGCACTTTCAAAACGTTACTGACACTACTGACGCGGTTCCAAAACGTAATTAATTATAGTATACGTACTCCGCTGTTATCCATCTTCTCGACAACATAGTTGGTGATGGGGGAGCCACCGTCGTCGAGCGGCGCCTTCCAAGACAGCGTGCACGTGTCGGGCGTGATGTCCGATACGTCTAGCGGGCCTACAGGCGGCGATGGCCTGTCTACTACTAATACCTGGGGAGAGAAGGTTTAGGTTAAAAAAAGTAATTATGGTAATATGTACAAGTTAATGCTCATAAATTTGAGCATGAAATTCCAGCAGACGATAAATTACTGATACTAAAATGTTTCTTCTTTTAAGTTTTGGTCTCGTGAAAAAATTTTTACAAGTAGTAAACATTTTATTTACCAAACCATTGTAAATCGGCAAAGCCACAGTAATAATGACAAAAAACATGGTACTATAAGGCGCTTTCTGTAAACTATTTCAAGGAAGTGTGTAGCAGATACACAAGCAATACAGCGCAAAATACTGTATTACAATATTTCACTTTAATGAATGGCAACAATATTTAAGTTTAAAGACTAAAGGCACCTGGCAAAGGGCCCCTCACAAGTTCAACAGAAAATCGAAAAAAAGGTTTCGAAAATCTTGTCTTAGTAACAATATGTTACCCTGCAAGTAGCACTGTCGGATCCCTCGCTGTTAACCAGCTGTACTGTGTACGATCCGGTGTCGGATCTCTTTGCGGGTGTGTTGTGGAACACCGTGTCCACGTCGGATGTCACGAAACGGATGCGGTTGTCCGGGAATACTTCCTCGTTGTTCACGATCCATGATACCTGGAGGAAATATAAGGAATGTTTTAAATGATTTAGCAATAGGAAGGTATATAGTAAATAATAACCGGAAAAAGGGACTTTTATTGAACTTTTATAACAAAATCTTCATTTCAAAACATAAATCACTTTCTGCATCAGTCTGTCTGTTTTTGTGTATGGTTACATCTTTAAAACTACAAATACACAAACAGCCTTATTTTAATATTCACTAATCTTACTACCATTATAGCGTTCGTAGCTCATTAAATTCGAATCTCTTAAATAGGAAGAAGTGAGTATAAAATAAAGTAATGTATGTATTCTCACCTTCGGCCTCGGGTTGCCAGTAAACGGCACAGTGATCTTGATCTCCTCTCCAGCAATGACAGTGATGTCCCTGAGGCTGAGGTCGCTGGTGATCTTCGGCGAGTTGGGCGGCGCGCAGGCCCTGATGGCATCAGAGCTGGCGGACCACGGGCCCTGACCCGCGGCGTTGATGGCCGACACGCGGAACTCGTACTCATGGTTCTCGATCAAACCAGTCACCTTGTATGTAGTGTCGGGAATGTGTGCGTGAGATGCTTTAGTCCATTTGTCTTCAGTGATGAGACGCTTTTCGACGACGTAGCCTGTGATCGGCGAGCCTCCGTCGTGACGCGGCTTCGTCCAGGTGATAGTGATGGACGATTCTGTAGTCTCCACGGAGCGCGGGGCTCCGGGCGCGCCGGGCGGGTCGAATGGATGCCTGGCCTTGATCGGCTCAGTGGTCTGAGCTGGGTCAGACTGACCGTACTGGTTCTCAGCCATAACCCTGAACTCGTAGTCCCTTCCTACAGTCAAGTTCTTCACGCGTAGGAACGGAGTGGTGACGTACCCGGACACCTTGGTCCAGTTGGCGGTGCGGCCTTCGCGTTTCTCAACGACGTAGTTGGTGATCTCGCCGCCGCCATTGTCCTTGGGCGGGTTCCAGTATAATGTGAGGGCTTCGCCTTCGAACTCGTCGGCGCGCAGGTTCTCAGGCTTAGCGGGCCTGTCGAGCACGCGGACGTTGATCGTAGCCGTGTCGTAGCCAGATGGGTTACGCAGTTGTAGGCGGTATTGTCCACCATCTGACCTCTTAGCGTTCTTGACGACAAGAGAAGCAGACTCAGGTGTGATCTTCTGGAATATTCTAGAATCGCCTTCAACATCAAGAAGGTTGTCATCAGCAAACCATTGAGCAGTAGGTTGTGGGAAGCCAGTGTACGGTACGTGAATGGAGAAGTCTTCTCCAGCGCGTACAGTAATGTCTCTGACTCCACCGAGGTCCATGCACGGTTTGTTGGGCTGTTCAGCGATAGTAATGTCAGTGGTTGGCTTGCTTGGGTCTGACCTTCCGACTTCGTTGACGGCGATGACCCTGAACTGGTATTCGGCGCCTTCCTTGAGCTTAGGAATAGTGTGCACAAGGCTTGGAATAGGTACATCATTGACGTCCTTCCAGTCCTTGTCGCCCTTGCCCTTCTGTTGGATGATGTATCCCTTGATCTTAGCTCCACCGTCGCTCTTGGGTGGCCTCCAGGACAGTGTAACAGAGTCCTTGGTAACTCTGTCTGGTTTGGGCGCTTCTGGCGGGCTAGGCTTGAGGCGCTGTGTCTGTGCTGTGATCGGTTCAGTAGGCTTGCTGGGCTTGCCAGGTCCGGCCTCGTTGACGGCGATGACGCGGAACTCGTAGCGGTTACCCTCACGTAAGTCAGATACTGTGTAGCATGTGTTTGGTGTCGGGTAGTTGTTAACTCTGACCCAGTCACCTCCACGCTCTCTCTTCTCGACGTAGTATCCAGTGATGGGTTTGCCACCGCAGTTCGCTGGTGGTTCCCATTCGAGCGCGCAGCTGGTTGAGCTGTAACCAGCAATCTTGGGCATGTCTGGTGCATCTGGCGGGTCGAATGGCGACTTCGCCAGAATTGGCTTGCTTTCCAAAGGATCAGATACTCCGTACAAGTTCTCAGCACGTACTCTGAAGATGTATTTCTTACCTTCTGTCAAGTTCTTAACAGTGAACGAGCATTTAGGACAGAAACCAGCGACTGTGCGCCAGTCGTTGACTCCGAACTCAGCAACTTCAACAACGTAGCCAGTGATTTCGCTACCACCGTCATCGGTGGGCGGCTGCCAAGACAGGCTGACAGCGTCGTGTGTAACTGGCTGGCAGAGAAGAGGTCCCTTAGGTACTCCAGGCTTGTCGACAACAATGACTTCAATGTCAGCGGAATCCTTGCCATGAGCGTTGGAAGCTGTGATAGTGTATTTACCAGCATCCTCGCGAACGGACTTCTCAATGCAAAGCTTAGTCTCGTCGTTCTTGGTCTCAGCAGACAGTCTGTGAGACGGTACAAGAGGAACGGATCCCTTGTGCCATGAGATGGTTGGTGTCGGCGCACCGCTGATTGGAATGTTGATATTGATAGGCTCGCCAGCGCGGACCTTGATCTTCTTGCCGATGAGGTGGTCTAACCTCAGTTTCGGGCTCTCCTTCATCGGCTTGGCAATGAATACGTTAGATTCGTCAGAAGGCTGTCCAGGTCCGGCAGCGTTAACTGCCGATACTCTGTATTCGTACTGGTGACCTTCCTGTACCCTGTCGTCGTTGTACTCGTTGAGCCTGACGGGTTCCTTGTTCATCTTGATCCAGCGGCCAGTAGCCTTGTCCCTCCTCTCGACGTCGTAACCAATGATGTTGGATCCTCCGTTGGAGATTGGTGAAGACCATCTGATGTTAATGTGATCCTTGTCGGCAGCGACCAGCTCTGGCTTGCCAGGCTTGCCGGGTACTGTGTATTGGTTCTTAGCAATGATCGGCTTGTCAATAGTGAGGGGCTCGGAGCGTCCTTGCAAGTTCTCGGCGAACACTCTGAACTCGTATTTGGTGCCCTCAGACAGACGCGGTACAGTCGCGTGGTTGAACTTCGGGTTAATGTATGTAACGGCGGGTACCCATCCACCACCGTGTGTCAAGTCGCGCTTCTCAATGACGTAAGCAGTAAGCTCACTGCCACCGTTGTCTTTAGGTGGTTTCCATGACAACGTGACGGATTGCGCTGTAATCTCCTCGTAAACGAATGGAGGTTCTGGTGGAGCGGGCACATCGAGAACGATGACCTCGAAGGTTCCCTCATCAGTACCAGAGTCGTTCTTCAGCTTCAGGTGATATTTGCCAGCGTCAGAGCGCTTGCAGTTCACTGTGTGTACAATAGTGTGGTGTCCAACAGATGTCACTGTTGTCCTCTCGTTAGCAACAACCGGTTTACCGTCGCAAGTCCATGTAACTTCGGGAATAGGCTCTCCAATGAAGTCAATGTCGCAGTGGAAGATAAGTCCAGCCTTAATGCGGATCTCCTTAAGTGGTGTGAGAATCTTAGGCGCGACAAATCTGTCCTTAGCAGTGATGATGTCAGAAGGCTCACTGGGCTCGGATTGTCCGGCCTGGTTGACCGCGATCACGCGGAACTCGTAGTCCTGGCCTTCGGTGAGGTCAGGTACTGTGGCCTTGTTCTTGCTAGGAGGAACGTGAACGGCATTCACCCAGTAGGGGCTACCCTTCTCCTTCTTCTGGATGATGTAGCCAGTGATAGGGGAACCACCATCAGATTTCGGTTTCTCCCATTCGAGATCAACGTGGCTCTTGCTCCAGTCTGTGGCTTTAGGTTTGCCAGGAGCCGAAGGCTCATCGAATTCGTTCTTAGCGACGATAGCACGGTCTAATTCTAATGGTTCAGACTGACCGATGGCGTTGACAGCGCTAACTCTGAACAGGTATTCCTTCATGTGAATCAACCTGGTTATCTGGTGAGACAGGAACGTGCTCATGCCAGCATCGGACCATGTACCACGAGACAGATCCATCTTCTCAATAACGTAGTGCAGGATTGGTGAACCACCGTCGTCCAGTGGTACCTTCCATGTGAGTGAGCATGACTCTTTAGTGACGTCAGAGACAACCAGAGGCTTCTCGGGCCTCGATGGTTTGTCAAGAACAGTGACTTGAGCTGCAGCAGAGCAGACTCCAAGATCGTTCTTCAAGGTCAGCTTGTAAACGCCTCCATCAGCGCGGACGGAGAATGGAATGTCTAGAATGACCCTGTTGTGCAATATTTGAATATCGATCCTGTCTGAAGGATGGACCACTTTGCCGTTGATCTGCCATTCGACTGTCGGCTTAGGTGAAGCTTCCATCGGGATCTCGTATTGGATCCTCTGGCCAGCCTTGACAGTCTTGTCTGCGAGCAGCATCTTGTCGAAGTGCGGCGCGCAGAACCTGGCCTTAGCCACTTGTGGTGTAGAGGCATCGCTAGGCTCGCCGTTTCCGGCTTTGTTGACCGCGATGACCCTGAACTCGTACTCCTCACCCTCTTGCAGGTTAGGTACGGTGGCTGTGGTCTTGTTACCAGGTACGGTCGCGGCGACCTCCCATGGTCCGTACTTCTTCTTAGCCTCGATGATGTAGCCGGTGATAGGAGATCCACCATCCTTCTTTGGTGGAACCCATTCGAGGTCCATGTGGTCCTTGTCCCAGTCCTTGACAACAGGTGTGCCTGGTTTGTCTGGGGTACCGTAAGGGTCCTTGGCAGTGATAGGTTCTTGTCCAGTAAGTGGTTGAGACTCGCCGTGCTTGTTGACGGCGCGTACTCTGAAGTTGTAGTCGTGTCCTTCGATGAGGTGGTCAATCCTGATGCTGCAGGACTGTACCTCACCGGCTGGGATCCAGCGCATGTTTTCTTGGTCCATCTTCTCGACGACGTAGTGCGAAATCTCGCTACCACCGTCATCCTTGGGCGGCCTCCAGCGCAACGTGCAGCCGGACTTGGTGATGTCGTCAGCGCGCAGCGGGCCTTCAGGCGGTGTGGGTACGTCCATGACGGTAATCTTAACTGTAGCAGAGTCTGTGCCATTGATGTTCCTCGCCTTCAGCGTGTACACACCAGTGTCAGCCCTCTTGGCGTCAATAACACGGATCTTCGTGCTGTGCGTGTCGTTAACGATCTTAACCCTGTCACTGTTCATGACGAGGTTATCGCCGTTGAACCATTCCTTGGTAGGAGTGGGTTCACCAGCGACCGGCACGTCGAGCTCGAAGTTCTGTCCGACCTTGACCTTAATGTCGAACATGAAGTTCCTGTCGATCTTAGGCGCCAGGTTCTTGGGTCTGGCGAGATGCGGGGCGGTGCCGTCGCTGGGCTCGCCCTTGCCGGCCTTGTTGACGGCGCGGACGCGGAACTCGTAGGTGTTGCCTTCGATAAGGTCAGGGACCTTGCCAGTTGTGACGTCACCCTCGATCTGTGCGCATTCTTCCCAGTCGGGTGCGAACCTGTCTTTCTTCTCGATGACGTAGCCGGTGATGGGTGATCCACCATCGGTCTGTGGGCGGGTCCATTCGAGTTCGACGAAGTCCCTGTCGAAGTCCTTGATCTTGGGCGTGCCGGGCTTGCCGGCGACGTCGAACGGATTCTTGGCTTCAGTAGCGTGTGGTGTGGTGAGAGGCTCGGACTTGCCTTGTCTGGAGATAAGGAAATAATTGGTTTAATTTTTCATACAAATGTAATAGCGACAAATGGAAACAAAAGAGGTTTTGATGTTGTTGGGCTTTTTTGTTAGTGTTACTGAAAATTGGAAGAAACTAATGAGTGTTTTGTAGAGCAAGTAATGTTGTTATATTAGTGACAGTTGGTGTTAGTATCATATTAGGTGTACAGCTTGTTGCACTTTCATAATTAATTATCTGTTCATTAGGGTAACGGTCTAATGCTAATGGGACAGAATTTAAAGATATATGTTATTTTAAATATGTTTTATTAGTAAACGTAATCAATTACATGTTATAAAAATAGAAAAGGATACATGCACAATGAACATAAAATTAGAGTATTAATTAGGTAAAATTAGGGTATTTTTATTTTTAATCTATCGCATACAGATGAAATATAAAACATACAAAAGCATACTTTGCTATGGCAAGCCTTTGCCCTGCTGTGGGATAGTTTGGGCTCAAAGTAATCACAATATTTAGTATAAAAATAAAACATTACATCTATATATCTAGAACAGTGATTAATGGTCGACAATAACGTTGATAGTAAAAAATACATTTACGAGATTCACAACATAATAAAAAATCGTCTATACAATTATGTGAGCCTAAAACTACCCCACAGCTGGGCAAACCACATCTCATATAGAGAAGGTTAGAGCATAAATCACCACGCTTGTTCATTGCGGGTTAACGATTCCAAAGTCTAATATTTCAAACTCTCAAATCCCCAAGAACCATTACGGGGTTTCAATTTGTATATGGAACTTTCAAATCCCCAAGAATTGAGAGATTATTATCACGGATCATTAGGGGTTTCAATTTGAAAAAAATATATAATATTCGATACCAACCTATTAACAGCTCGGACTCTGAACTTGTACTTGTGTCCGGGGGTAAGGCCGTCGACCGCGAGACTGGTCTTAGGCCCGTCGGTCTCCCCGGCGGTGACCCAGCGGCCAGTGGCCTCGTCCATGCGCTCGACCACATACTTCTCGATTGGTTGTCCACCATCGTCTGAAGGCGGGTTCCAAGAGAGCTTCGCGCCGTTCGCGTGGACGTCCGATACCTGGAGGATGATAATGGTGGTTAGTTTTAGAGTTTTAAAGTGGATTCTTAAGGAATTTGTTTCGAAAGAGAGATTTATTTTGCACAACGAAAGAAGTGATTATGTGAATGAGATTTTAAGAAGAGATTTCGGTACAATGAATCTAAAATTACCAAAATGTTACGTATGACCAAATTTGACCATTTTTTTTAATAGGTACTCCTTTTATGAATTAGAGCTCTTATAAGCATGAACACACGTTAATAACTCTTTCAATACTAAAGTTAAGTGAAATACAATTTAATACAAAAGTTCTTTTTGTACTTAATTTTTAAATTAAAACATTATAAACAAGAAATTAACTAGCTAACTCACTAAACGAAAACCCTAAAATCCACAGATCTAACAAAAATACAAATAACAAACATATATCCAAACCTTAAGCGGTCCTCCAGGCGGGCTCGGCACGTCCAGTACGATAACTTCGACTTCAGCCACATCCTTTCCATTGCTGTTCTCAGCGGTGATAGTATAACGGCCGCTGTCGCCGCGCCTCGCAGACTTGCAGTTGATCTTAGTGTTGTAGTCCGAGTGCTGGACTTTCACGTCACCACCGGACTTGACCTCCTTCTTGGCGAGGAACCATTTGGTTTCCGGCATGGGTTCTCCGGATACCTGTGGGGTTTAGATTTGTGTTAGTAATCATTGTCGAGGCCTTCGCCCAGCAGTGGGACATCTCAGGCTAGTAATAATAATAATAATAAGGTCTATGTAGGAGCATACATCCGCAGGGCAGCTTGTGGCGAGCTGTTTGTGTGTGGCGACACAACGGAACCTGAATGCCCCAGGGGGTCACTCTTCATGAGGACTCCCAGCTCTTTCTTGCCTTAACTGGCTGGCTAGAGGGGGGTCGCAAGAGCTATATGCTCGGGGGTGGAAGTGTCTAATGGCGTAATAACGAGGAAACCCGCTCCGGGTCTGTGACCCGCGATGGCGAAATCGGTGTCGCACCTCTCTACACCCCTTAGCCTTTACTCTCTGGTGTTGCCCACCTGCTGCCTATCGTGGCGGTATAATAGGGGGCCCATCTTGGAGTCGGCGAGTCACCGCCTGCCAATTTTAATTGCATTTTCATGTGTTGAAAGGCAGGTGCCATAGTTATCCATAGTTTAAGAAATAAACACATCCAACATATCCTATCCATAGCCCAAATTCGTTTTATCCATAATTTACAATAGTTTTGTAGCTACCTTGGGCCGTCCATGTCTGTTCTTTCATAGAGCAGGGGTGGATGGCCCTTGGTAGGTGCCCCATCACATTTTAGATTAAAGTTCTCAACAAGGCCTCTGCATGTTGGACCTGTGTCCCCGTGTAAGCCTTTAAAAAGGACCGGGTTTCTTCCCCAGAAGTTATCCCGTGAATTGAAAGAGATACAAATAATAATAATAATAATCATTGTCTGTTTTGCCTTTGTCTGTTGCTCAGTAGTTACGAGTTAGGTTTTTTTTTTTCTTTTTAATGACCTAAAATATTGATTTATCTGGCACGGTTCCTACTTTGCTATATTATTATAATGTATTAGAAAGACAGCGTGCTGCTGGGGAGTTTGTTGCGCCGTTTCTTCTCCCGTAGTGAAAGCACAGGAAGCGGTGAAGGGTGGGCGATGGGGTGCTGTCTATTAAAATTATTAAATTATTGACGTTCGAAAAGTGCTACATTGTAGCCTAATTTGAATAAATGACTTTTGATTTTGATTTTGTTTGATTTGGTCTAAGAAAATGTTTTTTGGTTAGTTATCACTTACTGTGGGTGTCCATGTTAGCATAAACAAAATTTCAGTATTATAAGTAGTACTTAATTTTGCGACTTAAAAATATAAAGACATAAGCTAAAAGACACCCTTCATAGTATGTCTGTAAACCCTTAAATAGAGACACTATTTTTCCATATCAACTCCTTTCTCTATTGTTATATCAAGCAAAATTACTTAAAAGTATATAGCGACTAGTGACCCATTACATGTGTTACAATCTAAACATCGTCACATCAGTTTTGAACGTTAAACACCTACACATAAAACCTATTTCAGCTTGTCCATAACAATAGTTCTACTAGATAAGTGACCCATTGCATGTCTCATAATCAATACACACATAAGATCTATTTCAGCTTATCCATAACATGTTCAACTGACTCACCTTGACATCAAAGCCGAACTTCTGTCCGACCTTGATCTTGACATCGATGAGGTTGGTCCTGTCGATCTTGGGCGCCAGGTTCCTGGGCTTGGCGACGATCGGGTGTGTGCTGTCGCTTGGCTCGCCCGGGCCCGCCTTGTTCACTGCGCGTACTCTGTTGGTTGGAAGTATGGGGTTTAGTGATGTTATTGATAGTAAAGTCTCAGAAACACACTGGTCAAGTATATAACTCTTTCTTTTTGGTTTTAGGTAAGTATGCTCTTAATTATTTTTTACGAGAATCGAGACAGTACTCGGTAGTATATCTATACGAGAATTACTGCCCTCTTTTTAGCCGAAATCCTCATGGTATTTCCTCAAAAATTGCAGGAGCGTAATACCACGTTTAATTTCCCCAAACTATTTTCAAGATGATGGGAAATCACACCTAGTTAAACAAAATCGCCAGTCATGGTCTCACGTTACCTATTGGGGACGTTCCTTAACCGAGAAGTCAACTATCACAATTTCCCAATTTATTCCATTGTCTAACTTATCCAGTTAATCAGCTATCCAGAATCTAAGTAAATTAATTAGATTCATCACTATACCAACCTGAACTCATAAGTCTGTCCTTCAATCAGGTCAGGCACAGTGCAGGCGGTCTTATCCGCGGGCACTTCCACGGCCTTCTCCCAGTTGCCGAACTTGTCCTTCTTCTCCACGATGTAGGCCTCGATGGGGGCGCCACCGTCTTCGCGCGGCGGGCTCCACTTGAGGTCCACGTGGTCCTTGTCCCAGTCCGTAACGGATGGTGTGCCTGGCGCGCCTGTGGACAACAAGTTAGTTTATGATTATATTTTGATGTTAGCTTAGACGAACAGTTCTTATGATAAAGATAAAATTAATGTCCTTCGTTTTTTTGGAGGACATTAAAGTCATTACACCGCGAACGGTGGAAAAATCTTCAATTTTATTGACTGTTACATCAAAATCCGACTACTTATAAAATATTTACTAAAAAAAAAACGACTTCCGCACTAAGGATGACTTAATGCTTGTGTCGCGGGAGGTTTCACAGACATTCAATTCACATGCACGGAGACATCCAGACTCAGAACAATCATTTTTGGAACGCACATATTCTTGTCCTACGCGGGGATCAAACCCGCGATACTGACCTATACCACTCGGCTATCCGTGCAGTCACTTAATGCAAAACATGATCGTTTTTATTTGACTTTAAGTATATACTAACCAGGTTCGTCGAATGGATTCTTGGCGATGATAGACTCCTCTGAGGTCAGAGGTTCGGACTCGCCCTCCGAGTTCACGGCGGACACGCGGAACTTGTACTCCTTGCCGGGAGTCAGGCCGGTCACGTCACACTCTGCAAAGGAAAAGAAGGGTCTCATATAGATAACGTGTAGATCTGAGTCAGATAACAAAAAAAATATGATGATGAATGCAATTATGCTTGAGTAGAAAATAATCATCAACGCAAAGTATCGCATTCACCGATCGAAAAATCGAAAGATTTTTTTATTTCGGGTAAAATCAAAAGGCTTTTATTCCGAGTATTTTTGCTAATAAAAGACCCCTTCTTTATCCACGAGATAGAATAATACCATCCAGTAAACCCACAAAGTGATCTCTTCCGGGACCAGTGATTTCATTTCCCAGTTTCCTCATCAAATCCATTTTTTCTCACGATTTCAATTTCAAAGACATTATACCAATAAGCCTTAGTAAGTTAATCCCCCACAATACATACTAGGTTCATCCGAGCGCGCACAAGGCACCCAGCATCCAGTCTCTGTGTCGAGCTTGTCGATCTGGTAGTACTCGATAGGAGCACCGCCGTCGTCCTTGGGACGCTTCCATTTTAGGGTCGCGCCTTCTTTGTGGACGTCCGAGATCTGTGGATGGAAATGATAAAGTTATATTAGTATTTTAGAAGAATATCGTTAATTGACTTAGATAGTAAGGAAATTCGACTCTTAACTATAGTTTGTAATGGCAAAAAATATATTCCGCAATTATATTTCACATTAATACAGCTATAGTTTTGTTTGACACGTCACTGCATTAGTGACATAATAATATATATAAAAAAACATTAACTTTAACTTTTGTAAATATGGTACGAAAACATATTCCTAGATCTCTGACAAGTAACTGACATCATTTTAACCAAATACACATGATATTTTCCAAGTAATTTTTTGAAAAATCTTGTGTTGTGAATGTATGTTCCAAACATCTACACAAAATCTAGAGTTACTTTTCAACACCTACTAACTAACCTACATTAACAACAATAACACACAAAGAACTAGTCTAAAATCTCACCGTCAAAGGTCCCTCGGGCTTCATCGGCTTATCAGTGACAAGCACTTTGACAGTAACAGTGTCTTTGCCGCTGGAGTTGACAGCGGTGACAGTGTATTCACCAGAGTCGTCCCTGCGAGCCGGCCGGATGACAAGCTTCGTGAAGTATTCAGGGCTGTCGATCATGACCGCCTTGGATGGACGGAGAGGCATGTTCTGGAATCTGTTGGGAGAAATCATTGTTTTTTTGGTTTTATTTATTTACGAACCCCGCTCTAAGAAATTCAAACATTTAAATCATATGCACAAAGACAATCACACAGTTTTTTGTATGGCTTGAATTTGTGATAAATTCGGTCTACGTAGTAGCCACTGTAAAATATATTTCTAGCCACACAGTATTTTTCCCAGCTTATATTTTTTTAATTTTAGAGAATGGGCTTTAACTAGGTTTTTACGAAAAATCTTGTCCCGTGCCAAAAAAAGAGGAATAAAAGACAGACTGTTTGCATCAGTCGTTAAAACTGTTGCAAGTTTTTTTTCCCAATCTAGGTAACTTAATCAATTTCAGTATTAAAATCCTCAAACCAAATTTCAACCTATTCAGCCTAACTTTTAACTCCTTATAACTAGTATCAAATATATAACATCAATAAACTAACCTCCATTCAACAGCCGGGGCCGGTTCTCCAGTAATAGCAGCCTCTAACTTCAAGGTAGAGCCAGCAGAGATGGTGACATCCCTCAGGTGTCTCCTGTCGATCTTCGGCGCCAGGAAGCGCGGCTTGGCCACGAAGTTCTTGCTGGCCTCGGACGGCTTCGACTGGCCGGCCTTGTTGATGGCGATCACGCGGAACTGGTACTCGTTGCCTTCGATTAAACTGTGGGAGAAATTGGAGGTTAGTTTTCAGTTTGAATGTAATATAAGAAAATTACTAAGATGCATCCTAGAAGCTGTTTATCGTTGTTTTATTTCATAGTCCCTAGCCAATTGCATATCTATTGGCACCGTCAATAGTTGAGTTAGATTGCGATCCATCAGGCTGTTGGTTGGGAGGCTGTTATTATGACACCAGCCAACTACGCGGGAAATATTATAAACAAACGTGTGTGCAAAACACAAGTGTACTCTTGTGAAGCCCGATGGGACGGCAATCCAACACGACTGTAAAGAAACCAGGTGCAGGACCTACATTTTTAAGTGCTTTCCGAAACACGGAAACTGTGATACATATTTCTAAACCGCACACAACATGCGAAAAGTCAGTGCGCATCGTGAGGATCGAACTCGAGACCATTGACTTGGCAGTCCTGTAGTTATACCGCAAGACTATCACAGCTTCTTCCGGATAATATCGTATAACTCACCCATTGACAGTAGCAGTGGGTGTGGGCGTGTGCGTCTCCACGGCCTTCTCCCACAGCGGGCTGTACTTGTCCTTCTTCTCCACGATGTAGCCGATGATGGGCGAGCCGCCGTCGGACAGCGGGGGCTCCCACTTGAGGTCCACGTGGCTGGCCGACCAGTCGTCCGGGACCGGCGCGCCCGGCGCGTCGGGGATCGCTGTACGGAGAAAGGGTGATTAGTTTTGTGCATGTTCATAGAATTATAAATATTCGATTTTTTTTTTTTAAGAAACACTCAATAAAATATGATAATTACACAAAGAGCAATGTAAATAACTACAAAAATAAAGTAGTTGTAGTTGTAATAACAGAGTTTAAAATCAAAGGACAAGTTCAGAACGCAATTTTATTTCTAAATTCCTTTAGTGTACAGTTGATGTCAACTCTCCTATAATACAGTCCGGTCTCATCTTCAATGATTGAAATTATATTTTTATCGTGTATTTTTATTTTTTGACTTCTTAGATCTTTTCTTCTGAATTACCTACCTCGGGATTTTGTCAGTTTATTATTCCAAGATCATTTTCATCGTGTATTCCAACTGAACATACATAATACACAGTATACTCACTGAATGGATCCTTGGCGATGATCGAGCCGAATGTTTCAAGCGGCTCGGACTCGCCCTCCTTGTTGATAGCCTTAACGCGGAACTTGTACTCGTGGCCGGGGGTCAAACCATCGACCTGTTGAAGAAACAGTTCATTTAATAACTACATACTAAGTGATTTTATAGTGATTGAGAGATTTTATACTAAATATTTAGAGCTACCAATACAAAATCTTACTAATATTGCTATCGGTTACTACTACCTACTATTAATAGTCTGGATCAAAAATCAATGAACACTGTTAGATTTTGAAGATTACTCAGTGAAAATTTCCTAAATAAAAAAATTATAGAAAAAAAAAAATAAACTCAGACAGGATACAAAGCTATGACTATTGACTAAACGCGCGAGTTGCTGTACCAACTAAGCTACCGAGGTATACGAGAATTTGAATTTGTTCACCTTATCGTGACACGTTTTATCCACAATTTTGGGCTATCATAAATTTGACTTCATTCACTAACTCTTATAGCTAATCTTATAGAACTCGAGACCTTTGACTTGGCAGTCCTGCGGTCTTACCATTAGTCTATCACAGCTTCAAATCAGACAGTATCAAAATATATCTCACCTCCATCTCCGGTACATTTCCATGTGTCTTGCCGACCGGCAGCCAGGTACCAGTTTCCGTATCATACTTCTCGACAAGGTATGCCTCGATAGGCTCGCCGCCGTCGTCCTTGGGACGCTTCCATTTGAGCGTGCATCCTTCTTTGTGGATGTCTGATACTTCGAGAGGACCTTCGGGTTTCTCTGGTTTTGCTGTGAGGAAATTGGGTGGTTAGTATTGTTTGTTGTATTTTTTAATAGGTTGTGATAGTTTTCGAGTGGAAATTAATCAGGAATTATAAAAAAATGAGATACTTTCTTTGGCATTTTAACGGCTAACAAATTAATTTTTTCAAAATACTTTTCAAATTTGTTTTTCTTCTCATAAATGAAAATTAGTAATAACATAAACAAAAAGCAATTTGTGTTTAATTTTTAATTAAGATCTTTTGTAAGTTCGAATTTAAATTCAAAATTTACAATTAGTTTTCTAGTTCTAAAGCATAGACAAGTTTTTGAAGTATGGTTTAAATTAACTTCAGGACAAAACTATCCAGCTCAAATCCCATCTTAAACATTCTCACACAATCCTTACTAAACAAACATGTTATAGAAACAGTAAATACATACATGTAACAATGATCTCTAGCTCGGCGGTGTCCTGTCCGTACTTGTTGACGGCCTGTATCTTGTACGTGCCCGAGTCCTTGCGGCGCGGGCTCGAGTGCTGGTACTTGCTCAAGTATGGTACGTTCACCACTGCGAAGAAAGATATTGTATATAGAGATATGTTGATAAATGACACAAGGAAGTTATTCTTTTAATACAGACAAAATTAGATAAGGGCGAAGACGGAAAGTTTCAATTATTAAGGGATAAAAATCTAATAAAGGCCAACCTGAATTTGTCTTGGGTTTTTTTGTTTGGTCTAACTAATACTGTTCTATCAAATAATTTAAACGTCTATGGACGATGACACTGGACTTCTTACGCTGAAAAGTTCGCTGAGATTTAGTCAGACATTTATGAGGGAAAGACTTTTTTCCAACGTGATATATTCATCAGCACACAGTGCTTTTAGAGTGATATGTGTAGGAATTGTTTTCTCTGCATTTTTTGCCATCATTCTCACCGAGATAATTCCAGTAACCATAACTACACATTTGTCAGTTTAACTTACACTTAAGTCCATTGCCACTGCTGACGGACTTGCCGTTGAGCGTCCACGTGACGTCAGGCGCGGGCTCTCCCGAGACTTTCACGTCGAGCGAGATGGGCTCGCCCTCGCGCACCTTGATGCTGCGTAAGTTGCGGCGGTCGATCTTAGGTGCCACTGCGAATTGAGAATATCATAAATGTTGTGAAATTAATAATAAGTTTTGATGTTGAATGTCGTTTATTTCTTTTCTAAAGACGATTTGATTAGACATTTTGAGAATATTCAGCTCTTTGAAGAATAATCTCCAAATTCTGGTGATGTAGAATTTACTTTGCTACAAGATACGCTAAAGGATCTACAAAATTTAAGCTAGATCCTTTCTATATACCGAATTCAAAACGTGAAAAAGGTCGACGTATGTCAAATCGAGTTCGAACATATTCAATTTCAAGTCATAAAACGTAAGTGGATGAAAAATTTATACGGAAAACTGTCTTTTTAAAAATAGGTAACCCCAATATTATAATTTTCTAAACACACTATCATCATCAGTGGCCTCTAGCATCTGACAGATAATTGAAACAGCAGCCATGTTATTTTATTTGCTTTTGGCATTTGCGCTGGTGTTTAACCCACTATATTTCTTAATAAAATAGCTTAACAAAACACTCACGTCTCCTAGGCTTGCAGATGACAGACTTGCTGGCATCTGACGGTTCACCCGGACCGGCCTCGTTGATGGCCTTCACGCGGAACTCGTACTCCGTACCCTCGTCCAAGTTCGGTACTGTCGCTTTCTCGTTGTCGTTGGGACCAACCTGTGAGGAACAATGTAGGTTGTGACTTAGATCATACTGAAGAAGGATGTATAAAGATACAGGGGAGGTTTTGGTATTGGGAAGACAAAACTTTATAGAAGTGTACCGCACTAATCAATTTCTTTGAAACACGAAATGGGATGAGCTATCTAGATGTAAATCTATTAGAAAATGGTATTTTGTAGTCCTTACTTTATGAGGATAGCTGCACAGAGAAAAAAAGCTCTAAGACTAAAGGTCGTCCTTAATATAGTAAGAGAAAAGTCTTTACTGTAGAACGCCAAAAATCTCAAGAGAGATACAGCTAAATGTAAATATTGTAGACCGGGATTTATTTAGTGGTCTTGAGAATTAGAATAGCTTACCTCGCAGGCCTTCACCCATTTAGGCGATCCCTTCTCCCTCTTCTCGATGATGTATCCAGTGATGGGGGCACCACCGTCGTTGAGGGGCTTCTCCCATTTGAGGTCCACGTGGTCCTTGTCCCAGTCGACAACTTCGGGTGTTCCGGGTTTGCCGGGCTCGTCTGGTGAATAGGGAAAATAATATTTAGGATATGTTGTGGATGTTGGTTTAGTTTTTAATTATTTTATAGAATTTTAAAGTTTTTTAATAATATTATTTTGACTCACAATTTAGGACATTCTTTTTTATTCAAGTTAAAGCTAGCAGTTGCAACACATACTAAACGTGTTCACATATTTTCTAACTTGTACTGTAAATACTTGTACCATAAGTACTATAAATTAAACTTGAATGGTGTTATTACAAACTAAATCAACTACCGTCATTTAGGAACTTTTCATTTAAAAATTCTAAATGCACCATAAATAAAAATTTGGACGCTGTTACTACACCTACTGCATCAACCGCAATTGAAGAACTTTTAAATCAAAAATCAAACTAAAAACCAACTCACCGAAGGGATTCTTCGCAATAATCGAATGGTCAGCTTCTAACGGTTCAGAAACCCCTTCATTATTAACAGCAGACACTCGGAACTTGTACTCGTGTCCTGGCACCAAGTTCTCGATCTCGGCCTTGGGGTCCTTGGTCTTGAGGGCGGGCATCCAGCGGCCGGTCTCTGTGTCCAGCTTCTCGACGAGGTAGTGGTCGATAGGAGCGCCACCGTCGTCTAGCGGCGGGTTCCATTTGAGAGTACAGCCTTCTTTGTGGACGTCTGAGATCTGTGGATGTTAGGGTTAGATTGAAATTGAGTGATTGATTTTTTGCGAACGTTTAAAGTCTGGGAAGGAACGTTAGATTACGTAAAGAAATAGTTGAAATAATGATATAAGTTAATCAACTCAAAATTTTTGCGGTTTTTATTTAGAATCCCACATTTTATTAGAATCATTTGTTTATTGTACGGTCTGCATATTTTTTTATATCTATCTTTAACAATCGTTTACGAGGGGCGCGCACTAACACACTAACAAGTACTTGATGACTAAGTGACTACCATCATTCAAACTCAGAACTTCCATTGGTACTCGTCAATGAAGACTAAAGTCGTCCAGTATTTAAAATGTGTGCCACTACTTCTTGGAAAGCGCTTACAAGCAACCTAACCTATTCCTATCTTACCTTAAGCGGTCCCTCAGGCTTAGCCGGCACATCCAGCACATTGATCTGTATGGTGGCCTCGTCCTTGCCGCTGCTGTTCTCAGCCTTCAGCACGTAAGTGCCGCTGTGCTTGCGGCTCGCGATCACCATGGACAGCTTGGTCCTGTAGTCCTCCACGTCGACTGTGAGATCCTCGCGAGTGGATAGACGTTCCTTGTTGTGGAACCTTGGATGAGAGAAGGAATTGTTAGTATTATAATAGTAGAATTAAGTTACAAATTGTCATTATAACTTTATATCAACATATTGGAGAACTATGTTGATCAGAATCGACTGGTGCCTTCAGAAAACCAGGTCTCAGTTTGGTAAGAGCGAATGACTGATTAAAGAACTGCTCATGCTCTGATACAATTATAGGCTGAGGAAGTAAGAAATCAATGACAAAAAATGTATCTTGGCTATACTACCATGTACAAACAATTAAATTACAATATATATCTAGGCTATACTGTCTTTTGCAACATGCGACATCTGATCACTACACCAGTCATAGATTATGTGAACATAATTTTATAGTTTTACTTTATTTATTACTTGAAAAATTGAATCTAGTGTTCCTTATACCAAAAAATAATATTCTGAGCCTTATTTTATGCAACACCTACTATAACAACATTCTATCCAAACATATAAATACTCTATTATCATAATCAGTTCTTACCAAGTCTTAGTCGGCGGCGGTTCACCGCTGACCTTGACGTCGAGGCGGATGTTCTGTCCCGCCTTGATGGTGATGTCGCGCATGTTCGTGCGGTCGATCTTCGGTGGGGCTGTACGTGGAAAGTGGATTATTTATAAAATATATTGTAGTAGAAAAGGGGCTTAAGATATATGGTCCGTCTAGGCCATACTGTATTAGCCAGTTAAACAAGTTGTATCTTCAGTATGATTAGAAGGCTCATCATAGACCCGAAAAAGGCTGCTTAGATTTTTATTGTGAAAAGGTTTGCTTTAAGTTGCGAATTTACTTTGTAAGCGGCTATAATGCTGGTATCTGCTAGTCATCCTAAAATAAGCCAAGCCTGTACTTTGAGTGGGAATCGAACCTCCTCGTTTAAGAAGCAAAGCAACTTGTTACTGGGCCAAAGGGTCAGTCTGCAGCATGTACTTCACGTGTAGAATCCATTAACACACAGTATCTAATCTCCTTTATAGTTTTATAGTTAAACAATTCCCTGCCCTTATCCCAATTATTATTTGGGTTCATGTCATCTCGCAAGTCATACTCTTTGCAACCATATCATCTTTCACACAATTCATCCATCATTTCTTGTACTTTAATAGTTGTCTTATATTACTCACCGAATCTGTCCTTAGCGAGCAGGTTCTCGGAAGGCGCGGAGGCCTTGCCGGGGCCGGCCTTGTTGACGGCCTTGACCCTGAACTGGTAGGTCTTACCCTCGATCAGGTCGGGCACGCGGGCCTCGGTCTTGTTGCCGGGCACCTGGGGGTTAAAAAGGAATTAGTATTGTATAAAATATCTTAAAAAAATAAATAGAAATTAACTTTGAGAGAATTTGATTTTGAGAGAGAATCGAAATAAAGCGATAAGAAAAAATAAAATCAAACATTTTATCCTGTTAAATATTTTTATCTTACAACATCTTATAACTTTTACAAATGTCAGCGCTGCTCGGACTTGCTCAAAATGGGAATTTCATTAATTTTCGATAAGTGACATGACTAACTCATCTACTAAATCCATTTGACACATTCTATGCTTTGAAATGTAATTTGAATACGGGTTCAGGTCATTCGTGCCTCATTACAAAAACATATGAAAGATTACGGATATTTTTGCCCCATATCTGGGATATCTTGTATATAAAATTTACATGTCACAATGTTAGTTACCGTACTCCTCTAAAGCGGCTGGACCGATTCTCTTGAAATTTTGTATACGCATTCAGTAGGTCTGAGAATCGGCTACTATACCATCCTTTTTTAGCTTTTTAGCCCCGAATTATTTTTTTTTTTCACGAACGAAGTCGCGGGGAACAGTTACTGCTGTATAATATGTTAAGGTATACTAACCTCAGCCGCCTTGACCCACTTGCCGGTGTCGCGGTCCTTCTTCTCCACGATGTAGGCGGTAATGGGCGCGCCGCCGTCGTTCTTGGGCGCCTCCCACTTGAGGTCCGCGTGGTCCTTGCTCCAGTCCTTGAACTCTGGTTTACCAGGTGCGTCTGGTTCGCCTGTGGTTTACATACAGTTGATTTATATGCCATTTTCAATTTAAGCTATTTAAAGATTAAAGGCCATTCTCGTAGTAAATTTTCGTAAAATTTGGACTGTCATATTTTAAACTAAATTTGACGGTCCAAATTTGCCCATCAGCTCGATGGAAAAAGAATTCAAGTTAAGACCGAATATCGCAAACATATCTTCGAAACTGAATATCGTACTTTGAGCTTTTCAGTTGTCGTAAACGACAGCTAAAGTTACTCCATTGTTAAATTTTGTCGAAAATCTCAACTACAGACATGATATCACAATTTTTCTATCCCAATTATCTTGGATCGGTGCCTATCATACTTCTATTCACCTCATCTTATCTTAGTATTTACTCTTAAATTTACCATACAACCTCCACACGCACCTTCGAAACGTCAATTCAAAACACAACACTCAAAAATTTCACCAAAAACTCACCATAAGGATTCTTAGCTGTAATAGCCGTTTCAGTAACCAACGGCTCACTCTCTCCCTCAGGATTAACAGCCTTGACCCTGAAGAGGTAGTCCTTGCCCTCATTCAACCCTGTGACGTCAGCTTCAGGAGTCTTGGTGGTACAGACTGGGACCCAGCGGCCGGACTCTGTGTCCATGCGCTCGACGACGTAGTTCTCGATAGGCTCGCCTCCGTCGTCTTCCGGTGGCTCCCATTTGAGTTTGCAGCCGTCGGCCTTTACGTCTGATACCTGGTAGGGAAGATAAGGTTTAGGAAGGTTTTTAGAAATAAAGTAGTGCGATATCTCTTATATATAAAAATCAATTGCTGTTCGTTAGTCTCGCTAAAACTCGAGAACGGCTGAACGGATTTATCTCATCTTGGTCTTGAATTGTTCGTGGAGGTCTAGGGAAGGTTTAAAAGGTGAGCAAAAATCGAATAATTCCTGGGAAAACCCTAAAAACAGCCTTTTTCTTTTTTCTATACAAAAGTGTAGGTCCTTTATTTATCGATTGGGGCAGTACGAAGTCTGCCGAGTCAGCTAGTATTATATAAGAATAGATAATCTAAACTTTATGTTTATCGAAGTGGGACAAAGACAAAAGAACAACACATATGTAGGTGAGCGAAAACTGCCTAAGTTATAATAGTTAATTAATTTAACACCATCATGAATTTTGACTAAAATTTTTACGCAGCTAAGTTTCTTAACAAAAAAACTCAAAAATACTTTTTGTGGAAATGTACAATCATTTTTGTCACCATATTATCTCATCAATCAGAATAAAAATAATCTACACAAGATACCAACCTTCAAAGGTCCTTTAGGCTTCGATGGCTTGCTAACAACCTCAACTTCAATCTCAACGGTATCAGTACCGGAGTCATTCTTAGCAGTGACCTTATAAGTACCAGCGTCAGCCCTGGTCATCTTCTGCATGGCGAAGGACGTGTGGTAGTCCTTGTTCTCGATCTTCAGGCGCTCCTGGGCCTTTAGGACTTCGCCCTTGAAGGCCCAAGTAATTGTCGGCTCGGGCTCACCCTTGACGTCGGCTTCCATCTTGAGAGGAGAGCCGACCTTGATCTTCTTCTTTTGTAAGTCCTTGCGGTCGATCTTTGGCGCCACTGTTGGAAAATGGTAAGGTTAAATTTTCTTGTTATATTTATGTGTTTTACGTAATGTAATTTGGTAAATGTTTAATAATAGAGCGATTTTTTTTCTTTGTAGAGACATTATCTAAAGTGTCAGTATTTAAATTTAGAATCCGAACATTAAATTAACAGAATGACAATGAAATAAATCGGATAAATAAACAAGTAACCAAACAAATACTTGTCATTTTTCTTAGTGTGTAGTTTAGATACGGAACAATTACGATCCAAACTCATTGTATATTTAACCAGCCAATGTACTCCATTTAAATTACCTCAACTTGGTTACACTGTCTTATATTCATTATCATCATTCCCCTGCCTTTATCCCAATTATTATATGGCGTCGGCGCAGCATGTCTTCTTCCACACTTTCCTATCTGACGTCATCTCTTAAGTAACATATATTAATGTCATGTTATACTTACAGAACCGTGGCTTGGCGATGACACTCTTGCTGGGGTCCGAGGGTTCTCCAGGGCCGGCCTTGTTGACGGCCATCACGCGGAACTCGTACTCGTGTCCCTCTTCGACGTCTGTCACGCGGCCGGTAGGACGGTCGCCTGTAGTCTTGAGGCAGTCAGACCAAGACCTGGGAGATGGATGGAGATGTTTAGATATTAATGTATTTTAATTCACCGGACCGGGTTTCTTCTCTTGAAGTGGGCGAACTTCAAGGAAAGAAACCCAGTCCTTTTAAAAGGTTTACGGGGGCACAGGTCCAAAATGCAGAGGCCTTGATGAGAAATTTAATTTAAAATGTGATCTACCATACTACCAATCTACCATATTAACCATCTAAAATATTTGAATGAATCTAAGATACGGATTTAGAAGTAAGCTGCTAACTGATAAAATAATTATGATCAAAAAATGATATAAAATTCCAGCTTGATTTGGCTTGGATACAAAAACGACAATAACATTCTAAAATATTTATTTTTCCCCCATATCTTAAATAACAATGACTAAGACAGCACGTCACCAAAAGGCAACGTTTTCTTGCTTTTCGTTCATGAATACGACTGTAATTCGTTTTCTGCTTAGATTTATTCATGATTTGTCCAAATATACAATATTTTGTCATCCTAGACCCGTGGGAATATTGAGTAAGAACATAAAAGAGCCATCAAACCCACCTTCCTCCCTTCTCCCTCTTCTGCACGATGTACCCAGTGATGGGCGCCCCGCCGTCGTTCTTGGGCGGGGTCCACTCCAGCTCCACGAAGTCCTTGTCCCAGTTGCGGGGCTCCGGACGGCCGGGCTTGCCGGGCTCGTCTGTAGAAACCACGAATTATACATTACCCTGAATGTTCACGTGAATAACTGAAGGTATTTTTAGCCTTATATCAGCTCTGATTACTGTTAGATGATGAAAGAGTAGCCCGAGTGGTAATAGAGGATAATATTACCAGCCTGTAAATGTTTCGATACTGGGCAAAGCAGTGCAATGGAATAATGCTGACTTTTTACTTAAAAAAAGGGTCTCTCAATTAACTAACACGTTTTTTTTTTGAGCAGATTAAACGCTGATCATTCACCTATGCGATCTTTACATTAGATTAACTTTTTTAGTTTTCTGCCATTATCTAATTCAAACTAAAATATCTATCTAACTCTATTTCACACCAAAACTGATATTCCAGTATTCAATCATCACTGACTAGCATAACTAGTTTGTACCGTTCTATTCAAACACACAATTGAAATAAGATCCTTCATAATAGCATCTTCAACTTACCGAACGGATTCTTAGCGATGATAGGCTTCTCAGTCTCCAACTCTTCAGACTCGCCCTCCTTGTTGACGGCCTTCACGCGGAACTTGTAAGGCTTGCCCTCGGACAGACCGGTGACGTTAGCCTTGCAGTCCTTCGCGGTACCGCACGGGATCCATGTTCCTGGGGAATTAAGAGTAAGGAAAATCTTGTAGTATTAAAACTATAAGAGCAATCAAATTTATATAAAATATGCAGTTTTTGCCCTACAATAAACTTAATCACCAAGGTTGTTTTTCTTTGGCTAAATGCAATTATTTATAAATTAAAAACATCTATGTACCGAATTGTTAAATTATACAGTTTACTCGCGCGTATTCACCGAGATAGCCCAAAAGATCTTAGATCTCTATATCTCCTATCCTCTTTAATAAATACTTGATTGTTATGCAACGCAATCGACATTAGAAGGAAATCATTATGAAGACAGACGGTCTCCAAAACAGAATAATGATTTTCAAACCCGCACAAAGTATCAGTAGATGTCAGAAGTTTTTATATATATTGTGTCGCTGTATATTTGCCTAGTTTGGTGCTAATGACAACAATAAATGTAATATTTTTTTTAATAAATTTCTTTTTTATTTCTTTAATATTTTCTCTTTTCATACATACCAGTAAGCGGGTCGAGTTTCTCGATCTCGTAGTACTCGATCGGGGAGCCGCCGTCGTCTTCCGGCTTCTTCCACGTGAGGGTGCAGCCGTTCTTTGTGACGTCAGCCACTTCCAGAGGTCCTTGAGGTTTCGATGGCTTGCCTGGTAGAAAACATTGATAAATGATAAGATATGTAACAAATTAACAAAACATTACTTTATCGAATTAAAAAAGGAGTTGCTTAACAATACTACGCAATTTTTACGCAACGAAATTGAAAATACTACTAACAAAGTTTACATCCATCTTTTTAGGCTGCAAAACGGGACGTGAAACGCCGCAGAAGTAGTAAAGTTTATATTTCTAACAATACTTATAATCGTATATCTTCATCATCATCATCAGCCTATTGCAGTCTGCTCCCGGACATAGGTCTCTCCAATATATATTATGTAATTATATTCGTATATATCTGACGTTAATTTCAGAGACAACTCATTATTTGGAAGACATCTCAACCGACCTATTTTTTCTAATTACCCAAAGCGACTCTTCAAATAAGTCAAAACAAAACAAAACCATACCCAAATAAAGCGGCACTTACCAAGAACAGTAATCTCAATCTCAGCCTCATCCTCACCGACCTCGTTCTTCGCCTTGATCACATACTTTCCAGTCTGCGCTCTCTTACACTTGGTCATCAAGAACTTAGTGTTGTAGTCCACGTTGATGATCTCCAAGTTCTCGCGGTTCTGCAACTCTTCGCCCTTGAAGTACCAGGTGACCTTCGCTGGGGGCTCTCCGAAGACCTTGACGTCTAAGGAGACCGGCAGACCAGCCTTCACTGTCAGCGGGTTCAGGTTTGTGCGGTCGATTCTTGGTTTCACTGTGGATGAAAGAAATTAAGTTAGGATTTTGGTTTTTAAATCACTACATAGTATAAAACAAAGTCGCTTTTTCTGTCATGTGTGTTGTATGTCCCTATGAACGCTCATATCTTTAAAACTACGCAACGGATTTTGATGCGGTTTTTTTTAATAGATAGAGTAACTCATGAGGAAGGTTTTTATGTATAATATCATCCATTAAATAGTGGACAAATACTGTTATTTTTGAGGTTTCTAATGTGATGTCGCAAATAATTACATTTTTTCCGCTTACATTGCAAACGCAGGCTGAATCCTACGAGATTTATCAAAATAATGTACTAAGTATTGTACACAATGAAAAGGTGTACAGAAAACTCCGCGATGGTATATGTCTATCTCTTATGGATATCCCACAATAACATTTTTTTGTCATTTACTTTTTACGACAAATAATGACTAATATTCGAAGCGATTTTAACCAATACAGCATTAATCCTTATCCAATTAAATACCTTAAATACATTGTTGATTTAATATAGATCTATTTGGCCTTTTACAGCATCTGATTTAAATCAATATTTTTGAAGATGTACAGATTTAAAAATTGCGGAACGTAGCGTTTACGGCGACGCGGCGCGGCGGCAGCGTGCCTATAAATAGCGCGTCGGAGGTAAATGTAAAAAAAATGTAAAAAAAAGTAAAAATGTAAAAAAAAGTAAAAATGTTAAAAAATTGTAAAAATGTAAAAAAAAAGTAAAAATGTAAAAAAAAGTGAAAATATTGTGTATAAAAGATATTCCAAAGATAAGGAAAGGGGAATTGTTTTAAGTACTCCAAAAACGCGTGCGGGCTACGGGCAGTAAATGAATAAATCAAATCTACTGGATTGATTTTATCATTTTTTCAGTGACTTACATATTTTAAACCCGTGCAAAGCCGGAGCGGGCCGCTATGTTTTTTTATAAACAACGTTCACAGTTTTTCTGTAGCGTATTTAGTATATCAGCATTGCACCCGTGCGAAGCCGGGGCGGGTCGCTAGTGTTGTATAAAATAAGAGAGAATATCGGCAAAATATGCAGCTTTCACAAGCAAAAGAAATCTGATATTTTTTTTTTAATCTGAAGAATAGCTCGAACTACAATTCAGTATATAGTTTCCTTATGTCCCGCGTAACTGGCTGGTGACATAAGAACATTAGCCGCCGTGGCTTAAATCGGTCCGGACATTATTCCGTTACGGATATTATTACAACAATCTGACTACTTTGATTTCTCCAGAACGACAGTAGTTCAGCAATACTGGCAACAGCTAACTAAAGCTTTTTATTACTCGTGAACTGAATGACCTGGCGATAGTTAAAGATACTCACAGAAGCGAGGTTTAGCAGTATGCCAGTTGGTGTTCTCGGAAGGCTCGGACTGTCCGGCCTTGTTGAGCGCGCGCACGCGGAACTGGTACTGGTTGCCCTCCTCCAGGCGAGGGACTGTGCCCTGGCAGATGTTGCCCTGGATCTCTGCGGCCTGGAGATAAAATATAACGTTATATTATTATGCTGTGAAATTATAAGATAATTGTAAGAAAATTTAATATTGTAGAGAGACGCCAAGATGATCAAAGTTAAACTCGAATAGTAGCTTCGAGTTTCATATAATTAAGGAGGAAGTGCATCGAAGAACTGATTCGAATCATTAGTTAGGAAATCAAAGCCTAGATTGTACAACACAGAATCGATAGACATTCACATCTTTTCTAGTACTCAAAATTTTCCCAGTTGCCAAATTTTGGATAAAATCATCTAAAAAACAGAAGTTACCAAAAATGTATAATTAATTTTATTATACTCAAAATTATTTTAAGCAACTACATCATACCTTAACAAACTCGCCCCTATCTCTATCCATGACTTCGATGATGTATCCAGTGATTGGAGCCCCGTTGTCCCTGATGGGGGGCTCCCATTTGAGCTTGGCGGACTTCTCGTCCCAGTCCACGATGTCGGGCAGACCCGGGGGGCAGGGCACGTCGTAGGGGTTCTTGGCCAGGATGCCGTGGTCGGTGTCTAAAGGCTCGGATTCCCCTTCCTCGTTCAATGCCTTGACGCGGAACTGGTATGTGTGACCCGCTTCGAGGCCTGTGAGATGACAAGTTTTGAGGTAAAGTAAGTCTTTGAGTAGTAATGTGATATAGTAGGTACAATTTTGAGGTCGTTACTGCCTTTCGTTTTTTTGCGCTTTATAAACATTTTTCAATTTTTATAAACCCTAGATTAGAAAAAAAATCTACGCTGAAACCTAATAACATAATACATCAAATAATATTCTCGCTATTTTTCATCAAAAATAAAACGAAATACTAGCTTATGATGCTTACAAATATCAGAAACTATAACACCAAGAAACTTTAAATTTGACAAGTATGTTACGTATAAAGAGACTTTCTAAAACTCGAAAATCTAAAATTTATCTTCTATAAATGGTGTAGTTTTAAAATCATCCCGCTTTTGGGAGTATAATTACAAAGAATTTGTGCGATCCACAAATGCTTGTTCTGAGTCTAGGTGTCTCTGTGCATGTGAAACTGTGAAACCTTCGCGATACAAGGATTCAATTCCTTAGTGCGGGAGTAGTTTAAGAAAAAGGAAAAACAACTAGTAATACAATAAACAATACAACAATACTAACCAGTAACAGTAGCCTCAGTGGTACTAGGGTCCACAGTACCAGCCGGCACCCACTTGCCGGTCAGGGTATCCATCTTCTCCACAACGTAGGCGCTAAGTGGCAGGCCGCCGGTGTGCTTGGGCTTGTTCCACTTCAACTTCACGTGGTCAGCGTGCACGTCTGACACTTCAAGTGGTCCTTCGGGCTTGCCGGGTTTGTCTGGAAGAGGTGGGAGTGTTAGAATGGATTTAGACGAGATCTTTTTCAGATCGGATATAAATGTTTTTTTTTTTTATTAAAAATGAACAAAAATTGTTATTTCGTAAGAAAATAAATCTTTTTTTCGCATTATCCATTAAGCATTGTCATCCAGTTGCAAACTTGTCTGCAACTAAAAAACTTTACTTTTATTTGCTGCTTTTTGAACAGAAAACTTTACGAATAGACAAAAAAACTACTTTTTTTTTAATTTTTCACAGTGAGAGCGTTTCTTAAGTGGTAAAGTTGTACAATTTTATGAATAGACCAAAAACTAGTTTAAAAAAAACCCCAGTGAGAGCGTTTCCTAAGTGGTAAAGTTGTACCCAAAGGTTGATTATGATACGACTAAATAGACAATACCTCTGGCATATAAACAAGTAAATCTCTCAATATCTCAATACATACCTAGCACAGTAATTTCTACTGTAGCTTCGTCGACACCCGATTCGTTCTCGGCCTTAAGCGTGTAAACGCCAGAGTTCGCCCACGTCGAGTCGAAGATCTGCATCTTAGTGTTGTAGTCCTCGTTCTCGATCTTGATGCCGGGGCCGGTTTCCAGCACCTAGGAGAAACATATAAGAGGAACTGTGAGATGCTGTAGAGAAATCGTAAAAAGGTATATTTATGGTTTTGCCATTTAACTCCAGGCTATTCTGTCTTGAGTGAATTTATTTCCCGCCAGAACCCTTTAAAATAAATCGATGCTATTGCGCCATAGTTTACACAGAGTACCCCAATTTATCTTGGCTAAATGAACTTGAGCTCAGGATGGGGTTTAAACTTTAAAATAATATCAACCTGTAGATATCTCATTACTGAGCAGACAATTGATCAATTAAATCTGCTGTCAAATTAACTGATCACGACGATCGACGATCACGTGATTGGTTGACCATAAAACTTACAATCAATCACAGAGCTTGAACACAAGATATGGCTGACGATTAACAAATTTTTGAGTTGATCAGCGTTTGATAAACCAGAGGCAAGATCTACTTCCATTCCCATCAAGTTATTTCATAATAATACATCTTAAGCTCTATATACTCGTATTTAAAGTTTAAAACTACTTATGATGTATTTACCTTCTTGGCGAAAGTCCAGGTCTTGGATGGTGGGGGTTCACCCTTGATGTCGACATCCAACTTGATGGTAGTACCGGCGCGGACGCGGATAGCTGTCATCTTGTCGCGGTTGATGTGCGGCTTCACTGTAATGGGAATCATCATCATCATCAAAGTCGTTAACTCGTAGATTGGGGATTGTGATCATCATTAGAATTGGAATAGTTTTGTGAGAAATATGTTGTTTTATAGATGTATGCAGTTAGCCTGAGGACTGTTACTGCTTCACAGATAATTGTTTTCTTGTGTTAAAGAGGGTTTTGTCTTTAAAAAGTATAAATAAAATCAGCGTTAATTTATTTCTCTTTATACATCATAGTAATATTAAACAGGGGTGTTTCCTGTATTCCTAAAGGTGGATTTTTACTGCAGTTAATCGACAAAATTCTCAGTTTTAATCAAATTTGCCATTAAACTATCCCGATGATGAAACCTCAAAAGTCACTCCAATTTGATGTAATCTTTACAGCACAATACTTAAAGTGAACCTAATAATACGATCGTGGTCATCACACAAACATTTGATGGGAATCGAACCCACGACCTCCGGTTTAGCAGTCAGGGGCACTAACCACTAGACCAACAGGCCAGTCATGAATTAACACTTTGACTGCTGAGCAACAAAATGTGTATTGTTTTTCGGTCACCGGTGACCCCCACGGCGTTCAAAGACTTAAATTACTTCAATCAAGTATACTTACGGAATCTAGCCTTAGCCGTGTGCGGTTGTGTGGCATCTCCGGGCTCTCCGGGGCCGGCCTTGTTGACGGCTTTCACGCGGAACTGGTACACGTTGCCCTCGCGCAAGTCTGGCACGCGAGCCTTGCATTCTGGCGTCTGTGGTAGGAATATTGCAATTAGTATTTATAAAGGATTAGCTTTTACCCGCATAGATATTAAACTGCTTTTTTCCACGAATTTTCGATACAGGCTGTTTTTATCTCGTGTAACGTGAACATGTGAATGAATAGAATTATTGTGTAAAGTATGTCTTTATGTTGTTAGAGGTTACAGCTTCCATACCAAAATATATGAAAAAATCGTTCATGTTAACACTCACAAGCCTTAGTCTATAGTGTATTTTTGCTTATAGATTATGAAATAGAATTTGGTCAAATAATTCAATAAATAACATCATCATTCCCCTGCCATTTGATTATCCTAATTATTATTTGGGGTCGGCGCAGCATGTCTTCTTCTTCCATACGTTCCTAGTACTATGCGAGTTACTTTAGTATGTGATATAAAAGTAATCATTATTAAATCTTACCGTAGTAACAAGCGCCTCTGTCCATGATCCGTACTTCTCCTTCTTCTCAATAATGTATCCGGTGATGGGAGCTCCGCCGTTGTTCTTGGGCGCCTCCCACTTGAGGTCCACGCGGTCCACGTCCCAGTCCTCGATGGTGGGGATAGAGGGCTTGCCGGGCACGTCTGCGGGTATGAATGGCGTGATAAGTATTGGTTTTATGATATAGATGTAAATAAAATGAATGCTCGTGAAGACAAATATGGAAACAGATTTTTGGAGCTGTAAAACTTTGTTTTTTTCCAGTCCATCCGTGACCAAGGTCAACGCAACTCAGCCGAAAAGACAAAAGAAATATCGAATTACATCGCAACGAAGAAGACCCGTTTGCTGTCTAAAATATCTGTAAAACTTTGTTTTTGATCAGAAGTTTTACAAAAAACTTGTACAAATTTTATTTTGGCTACAGTCACCAAAAATATTATGCAAATTCACCGAATTTTCAACCTTTTCTGTTTGTCTTTTGATTTAGAAATTACTCATTTTTAAAGCGGTAACACATAAAACACAAGCTTCATCAAAAACTTCAATATTTCCAAACACCTTATAACTATAAACATATACAAAAAAACACCTATCCAAAACTCACCATAAGGATTCTTAGCGATGATAGAGTGGTCGGTCTTGAGGGGTTCGGACTCCCCTTCGTCGTTGACGGCCTTGACCCTGAACTCGTACTCCTCGCCCTCCTGCAGGCCCTTGATGTCCATCTCAGTGTCGTCAGTCTTGCCGACTGGCACCCAGCGGCCGGTCGCCTTGTTGAGCTTCTCGACTACGTAGCCGGTTACGGGTTTGCCTGGAAGATAGATTTTTATAACATCAAATCAAAATCAAAAATAATTTATTGGAACCATAACCTCCGTGATGGAATGTGAGCAAACACATAAAAGGTCTTGTAAAATAATTCAAAATATTTTTTTATGACATCTTAGTGACATTTTTGTCAAATTTTGTTATAAGACTACATGCCGACCCTAACATAGCTTAATAATAGGCTCAGAAAAGAGACTTTGACCCCTAAATAATTAGACGAAGTTGTTCAAAGTTCTTTAACACGTATTTGGTGCCTTACTTTATATTACTACAAAGCACATTGAAGAAGTGTGTAATAATAATATGGATCACTTTTTTTTTAAAGCAAAGATGGAAAAAATCTCTTTATTTATAAGCCATCTTATAAATAAAGAGATTTTTTCAATCTTTTTTCTTTTTTTCCACAGGTAGATAAACCATCTAACCAACGACGAACGTAACGTTAAGTCATTATCATTATCACCCTATCGCAGTCCACTGCTGGACATAGGCCTCCAATAGCACGAAAACTTTATTAAATTTCCATCTAAACTTGTTCAAAGTATATCCAAATAGTTACTACATTACTTCCATATTAGCTTAACAACATCCACTTACCACCATCATCCTCAGGTTTCTTCCAGGACAGCTTGCATCCATTCTTGGTGACATCAGCGACCTTCAACGGACCACCAGGCTTGCCCGGCGCGGAGAGCACGGTGATCTCGACTTCAGCCTCATCAGTACCGTGCTCGTTCGTCGCTAAGATACGGTAGGTACCCGTCATGGCGCGAACAGACTCCTTGATGTCAAGTTTAGTGTTGTAGTCTACGTTGATCACGTTTTCTGTTACCTGTAGGGTGTGATGTGGTGTGTTAAGTATGGCCCATTTAGTTAACCAACGTATGCAAAAAGAACACTTGAAATGATGCTTATTGTCTATGTCTATTTCCCACTTTACCGTGACAAAGATAGTATACAACTTCAGGGTTACATTTATTTTTTTTCCTCTTTATTTTAAGGGCTTTATCGCTTAGCGATAACGCTTAGGGTTACTTTTACTCAGTGTAATTCTTTAACACATTATTTATGCAGTGAATTACTTTCAAAAAATACCCATATATTTTTGAAAGTGGATCTCAACCTACTTAAAGAATTTAAGATGTAACACTATAATAACACGTGTTTTCCAGCCAATTCGGCCCAACAGGTACATACATATACAAGTCAGAGTTGGATTACATTAGTTTACTTTTCTACAATCTCTCCATATTGCACGCATACGTCTCTCGTGGATATTTTTATAAATCTTACACCGACTCTTTAGCCCAGCACAATTTACTTCAACACATTGAACCTACCTCCTTCTCATCGGCCTTCCACTTCTGGAACCACTGCACCTTGGGCGCGGGTTCACCCTTGACGTTGACGTCGAAGAAGATCGGCTTGCCGGCGCGCACCGCCAGAGCCTTGAGGTTTGTGCGGTCGATGCGGGGTTTCACTGTTGGTATACAATGGATTTACAGTTAAATAACGAGTTAACAATTAAAATCAATGGAGGGGGAGGGCACCAATTCTAAAGTAAAGCTGCTAGTTGTTACAGTTCCACTGCGCGGATAGCCTAGTGGTATAGGTCATCACTGACCACCAATGACCACTGTGCGATACGTGTCGCGGGTTCGATCCCCACGTGGGACAAGAATTTATACGTTGACACAAGGTTCAACGTCGTATAAAAAAAAATGTGGTAGCGATATTCTGCTATATGAGATGCGATGCGATGCACGACGTCTCGCTTCAATAATTACTGCAGGCTAACTTTAAAAGATGGTGGCTAAGTTTAACACTGGTATTTTTAAATAGCCTTATCCTCCTTGTCTAGTAATCGGTAGCAAGAACATTAGCTTCTCACTAACTATACTAACACTGATTTCTAAGAAATAATACCTATTGATAATAGCTAAGTAAAATATATTTATAGTAAATATACTTACGGGCTTTGTGCCTGATAGTGGTCATCTTTGTAGGGTCTGACGGCTCCGAGGGTCCAGCCTTGTTGACTGCGACCACGCGGAACTGGTACTCGCTACCTTCCGGCAGACCGTCAATCTTGGCTGAGGTCTGGGATCCAGGAACCTGGGGATTTCAATGGTATTGTAGCTCACATAGTCACTATATGACACAAACATTTTATAGTCAAGAGCTCTCCTTAGGGAATAAAACTTTCAACAAAGTTTTTTTTTGCAAGTACAAACTTTAGAGCCAATGCTATTAAACCATACATATAGCAAGTTTCGGACAAAAATCCGAACCACGAAATGGATAATTTACGATAAAAAAACATTTAATCCTATCCTTGACAACTTTGATAAGCACAAAAGTCGTTTATTTCATGATCAGCATTAAAGATATTTTTTAAGTCGTATACTTCAAAAACTGGACATGAATGTGGATTGATATAGGGAAAAAGGACGACCAAAGAAACGGTGGATGGATTGTTTGAAAGATGATATGGCTACAAAGAGCGTCACTTGCGAGATGACATCAGATAGGAACGTGTGAAGGAAGACATGCTGCGCCGACCCCAAATAATGGGATAAGGGCAGGGGAATGATAATATACTTCAAAAACTACCCCAATAATAATATTTACCTCAGCAGCATTCTCCCAGTCTCCACCCTTAGGCTTCTTCTGTATGATGTACTTAAGCACGGGGGCGCCACCGTCGTCCTTGGGCGGGTCCCACTTGATGTCCGCGCTCTGGTTGTCGTGGTCCGCGACCTCCACGTTGCCGGGCTTGTCCGATACGTCTGGAGATAACAATTATTGATTAAGTAATTTATTTATAACAACGAATACTATAAATGTTCCTCAACATTCCTACAACGCCATCTAGTCTCAAATTAAGTTTACGAAAGTCACTTGTGTTATGAGTACTAGACAACTGTTGAACATACTTATATGTTTCTAAATAAATACATATTAACTATAGATAAATTACATCTAGGCAGAACTAGGCTAGTTTGTGTGAGGAGCACGATAATTTATTGTGTCTGTTCTCAAAAATATAAATGTATTTAGGAATGTATAAGTATGTTTATCAGTTATCTACTACTCATAATACAAGTGCATACTTAGTTTGATACTAGATGGCGTTGTGTGAAAATCGCTTTTAATTCACGGGCTAAATACGGAGGAAACCCGGTCCCTTTTAAAGGCTTACACGGGGACACCGGTCCAACATACAGAGACCTTGTTGAGAACTTTAATCTAAAATGTGATGGGGTTATCTGCATATCAACTAGAGTCAGTAACGTTTTGAAAGTGCCTGAAAATGCCTACCCGAAATAAAAACCTATTGATTTTGATAACTCACCGAAGGGATTCTTGGCGAGAATAGCGCGCTCGGTCTCGAGCGGCTCGGAGTCTCCCTCGTCGTTGACCGCCGTCACACGGAACTTGTACTGGTGGCCGGGCTCCAGGCCAGTCACCTCCATCTCTAGAGGCTTCTTGTCTCCAGCGACCCTGTGTAGAAAGGCGAGTTAGAAGTTAGTTATATTACAAAAGAGATATAAAAATACTCTTCATACAAAAGTAAAAGACACCGAGACATAAGTTATAATAATCTCTAGTTAGTTTTGATTTGTTTCCTCCCTTAGAACAGTCACTCTGATATTTTGTTAAGCATTTTTCTTTCTCTCATTTATCTGTAAATTGCTAGCAGTAATCTTGAAGTTGCCGCTGAAAAATTGCTAAGAAGATAGTCGCTTACATTTTTTTTAAATAGGTATATATTTCAAGCAATAATTCCAGTGTGGAAGAAGAAGACATGCTGCGCCGACCCCAAAAAATAATTGGGATAAGGGCAGGGGAATGATGATAACTTTCAAGCATCACATTGACCACCTTATCATGTTTCCCCTACAGAAATCTCATATTTTACAATAAGTTTAAGTTCCGTACCTGCCAACCCTGACCCATTTGCCGGTGGCGACGTCCATCTTCTCCAGTTCGTACTCCTTGACGGGGGAGCCACCGTCGTCTTCCGGCTTCTCCCATTTCACTTTGCAGCCTTCAGCGTTGATGTCTGTCACTTCCAATGGGCCTGGAAATATTCAAAACAGATATAGATTTATTTTCAAAATCATTTGTGTCATGGTGACAGGTTTAGAAGTCATAAAAGATAAAAAAAAATTGACTTTCCAGCTCAATAGTCACACATAATCCGAAAATAATTCACGATTATACGATTACCACATCCCTGACCATTGTATTCCCTCAACTACCCTCGAATACTTTTTATTTTTCCCACAATCTATTGTAATGCACCACCTAATGCAAAGCATGTTTCTCTAATCAACGCTAAACTAAGTTCAAAATGCCATGACCCAATCAAAGACATCACAAAGACCAACTACACAAATCTGTCAAAAGATACAAGGCAAACTCACCCTTAGGCGCGCTAGGCTTGCTAAGCACAGTCAACTCAACAGTCTCCTCGTCGAAACCGTTGCAGTTCTCAGCACGGAGTTTGTATTTGCCAGTGTCGCGACGTACGGCGTTGACGATGGTGAAGTCCGTGTGGTACTCCTTGTTCTCAATCTTGATACGTTCTGTGTTGACAAGCTTAATGTTGTCGCGCCAAGACCTAGAGAATAAATATGAAGGTAAGTTTCTTTGAAAAGTTAAGTTGGGTAGCTTACTTTGATATCTATCAATTTAAGATGGGTTCGTTTTACAGTTAGTCAGTCCGATTAACCACACTGGACTGAACTGTTATATTATAAATTCCAATCAACTAAGTTTTTAAACAAAACAATTTTGCAAAGGATTTCATAGAATTTTACTTTTGTTTACTTGCATATCTGAAGTAAATATTCGATATATTTATATCTTTTACTTAAAACAAATTAGAAGGTTTATAAATTTCTGAAGATGTTTTATGCATATTACTAGAGTAAAATATGTTACTCACCAAGTCATCTCCGGTGGAGGTTCACCGATGACATCCACAGACCACTTGTGAGTGCGGCCTGCCTTGATGATCACCGACTTGAAGGTGCTGCGCTCAATGCGTGGCTTCACTGTTAAATGTATATAAGGGTAAGCATTAGAAAATTAAACAAAATATATTATAAAGGAATAATAATACAATATCAGTAAGTAACTGAATATTCATTAATGTTTTTATTCTTTGAAACCATTTCTATTTATGGTGACTAAAAAAAATATTTATTTAACATACAATTGAACCTTCAATAGGCCAGTTTCTATTGGAACTGTCATTGCAAACATATCTTCAGTACATTTAAATCCAAAATCAAAATCCATCTTTATAAAATGACAGCCAATTCAGTAGACACAATAGAAAATCTATTTCAAATCTAGGTTTTCTATTTTAAACTTAACTTCCAAATAAATTCCAATTATTGTTAGAAAATAACACTTACAGTTCCTATGCTTGCAGAGATGGTTGTCAGTGGGCTGTGAGGCCTCACCGACACCAGCCTTGTTGTGAGCCTTCACACGGAACTGGTACACCATCTTCTCCTTCAGACCCTCGACCTTGTATTCCGTCTTGGTGTCATTTGTTTTGATAACCTGTGTGTAAAGTATGGTGTTAATATAAAGCACATATTGTAAGTAAGAAGTTTTTAAGAACCTTCTCCATTGTTGGAGCTTTCTGGCATTTCACTTTGGTTTACATAAACCATTAAAAGCAGGGCGACAAAGATCCTACTAACTACTATCAATTAAAAAGACACTTATAAGTTTCGCGTAAGACTATAAACAAGAAAGATCTTGTGAAACATACATTGTTTATTAATATACATTAGACTGATAATTATGTTATTACTGCCATCATGTAAGAAAGAATGGGCTTGATTTCTAAACAACAGAAGGCAGCCTGTGGGACTGTACAGACAGGTAGATTTCATAATGAAATTGTAATAAGTAAGAGTAAATACAAAATTTACCTCAATCCAGTCAGGAGAGAACTTGTCCTTCATCTCCACGACGTATCCGAGGATCGGCCTGCCACCGTTGTCTGATGGCGGCTCCCATTGCAAGGTCACTGACATGTTGTCGTAGTCGGTGATCACCGGCTTGCCAGGCGCCTTTGGTGGGTCTGCAGGTCATATTCATGTTAAAAATGAACGTTCTTGGAAGGTGTAAATGTCTCAGAAAGATGGATGATATCTGAAGATGTTTTCGCGTAAAAGCTTTATCTTGATTTTTATTATCGTTATTATACATTGTGAAATTGAGTTTTAATATATTACTAATTCCTTTTTATGTTAAGGATAGAAATATAGAGAGCTCCCGCTTCAACATACTGAACAAAACAAATAAACGTCATATTTTAAATATGGCGGGCTTGTCGATCTGTCAAACGTTTTGTTACGCCGTCAGATTGAACATAAAGTCCGTTGTAACTTTAAGCTATCAAAATTACGTTACAAATTAGGATTTTTTTCGTTTACGTAAACATTTAACAAACACTTACCGTATGGGTTCTTGGCGACAATAAAACCGTCAGTCTCCAACGGTTCGGACTCGCCTTCCTTGTTGACAGCGCGAACCCTGAACTTGTACTTGTGGTTTGGTGTAAGACCCTTGACAGTGAATTCTGTTGGTTCTGGTCCAGTTTCACCGCAAGGTACCCAGTTACCGGTATCCTAAATTAATAAATAATAGCATTATGTATTCATTATTCATATCAAACTGGTTACCTACTATTTTGACATGATGACAGGATAATTTTAATATCAATATATATCCTAGATTCTTACCATGTCCATCTTCTCAAGAGTGTATCCGGTGATGTCTGAACCTTGCCAGTCGTCTGGCTTCTGCCATTTGACTGTGGCCTTCTCAGCACGGATGTCCGTAACCTCAATCGGGCCATTGGGACGGTTCGGTTTGTCTAGAATTAAAGAACAAAATAATCATTTCATAGAAGTCCCAAGCAGAGCCACTGGTTCAAGATTATTAGTAGAAGATGCTACTTACCCAGTACAACAACATCTCCGATACTCTCGCAGGTACCGGATGAGTTGGTAAGCACCAGCTTGTACTTGCCACTGTCGGGCCTGGTGGTCCTCCTCACCGTCAGGACGGTGTTCCTCTCGTACTTGTCAATGGTGATACGATCACCATCGTCACGGATCTCCTGTAGTGGTGAAGAATGTGAGTATTGGGTGGGTAAGAGGGATGCGTCTGATTGAATGGTGTTAGAGTAATGCTGGTCGATAGTGATGATTAAAGTAAGAAGAAAAATTGTGAATGTATGTTATTTGTTTGTGTGGAAATTTATTTATTTAGAAATCTGGAAGTAAAATAAAATAGTGATCTAGCGGCGACTGACGCGAAGTGCGAGAAAAGAAATCCTGTATCTTTTTTTTTAATTAACAACTAAAATAGATTTAAGAGGTAAGTTCTCCAAAATTTATTGTAAGGACTGTTTAGGACTGACTTCTAGAATAAAAAAGACTAATGATCATTAACCCTATTAAAAAATATGAATGTCTTCATTACATTACAGAACAATATTTAATTTAAACCCATAAGTAAAAGTAGGTGCGTAGATAGGTATGTGTTTTTATCGTCTGACTGTGCAATGGTCAAAAAGAAAAAATGGTGATGAAGAATTAAATGTGAAAATGGTGATAATATCAGACGCAATCCCAAAGAACATAATAAAACCTGGTAGTAATCAGTGCGAATAACATTGTGGAGTTAGATTGCTTGCGAACTGTCCGCTCCGTCCTGGTGGATGACTTACCAAACAAAACTCATTCTTATGTAGTTGTGCATGAGGTTTAGAATTACTTAATAAGATCTAACAATGTGAAATGTTAAGAAGTAAGATCTTATTGTGTAAAAATGAACCTTACGCTAACAAATTAAAGACGAATTCAGTTTAGAGTCAACATAGCGGTTCGGAGCAGTGCGCAAGCGCTGTTAGAATGTTATGTGTTGACAGCTTCAGGCTTAACCGCCATACTGTCAAGTGTTACCACATTAAAAAAGAAGAGATAAAGTGAGAAAAAATTGTTTGTCCTTGTTGTTTTTTTTTATAAGTCACCTGAATTTGCTTGGTGTTTAGAAATAGTGCCAATAGAAAAAAGTGGATACAATAAGTTAATTTAAAATAAAAGTGTAATTACAACATCGAAAGCATAATTTTGTGAAGCCAATTACATTGTGTATTCAGTGTTCCGATGGAAACAATGTAACTTGGTGCTTTTGCTGACGTGGTGGTGATAATTTCAATTACTGTTATAGAAAGAGACAGAGCTATCGATCCACAAAGAACCATCTCTCTCTACAACGCGATGTCCAATGAAGGTTTAATGCAAAAAAATCGAAAAATACCACATGAACTCTTTATTTTCTATTGATTAATTGAATTTATCACCACTAGATAAATAACATTTTGCTGCAGTTTTGTATAATTGTGTTAGCACATGTTGTTGAATATAGAAACAAAAAATCGTGTATGAGTATTGTGTTTAAAACATTTAAATGCGATACAACATTTAGATCCAACCATCTGACCTTTTCAGTGTACGGCTTGCCACGTTTCTTTTTTGGGGAAAAATAAAATTTACAATTAAAATCATTATTTCCAATCGTTTAGGAACTGCAGAGTATGAGAAGTATGTTGATGACGTGTTTGCTGGAAAATCTATTTTTAGGTTTCCTTAAAGATAATTTTAGAATATTTTTTCACCTTGATTTAGAATATCCTTTAGATCATTTATTTATACTTCATTGATGAATATTTTACATTAAACTTTTTTTTTTAACTTGATTTTAATGTTTTTAAAGATTAGACCAGAAATTATTCTTACCTCTTCTCCCTTCATCCATTTAACCTCGGGTTCAGGTTCACCACCGTATTTGATGTCAAAGGTGATGACCTGTCCCTTCTTGATAATCATGCTCTGGAGACCCTCACCAACGATGTAAGGCTTGACTGTAATAGATGGGAATACATTAGAGTCAGAAAAAAAATCATCAGATAAGGTATATAAAAAAATATTGAAATCAAGCCAAAGGGCAGTTCTCTCCATGAAAATAGTATTTCCTCCAGGTGATAATAAAAAACAGCTACCCAGCCTTCCTCGTACATGTGTAGAAAAATATTTACTCGCTTAACCAGGGTTTAAATCTCTAAATAAATATTTACAGTCAAGTCAGATGCTGTGCACTCACCGAATCGGCATTTAGCGACAATAGGTTTGGTAGCGTCACTAGGTTCACCAGGTCCAGCCTTGTTGATGGCACGCACTCTGAACTCGTAGGTGCAGCCTTCCTTGAGGCCATCCTGGGTAGCTTCCAGGCAGTCACCAGCTACCTCTTTGCCGGCTACCCAGTCTTTGCCGAACTTTTCCTGTAAGTACCACATAACATTCTCTTTAGAGTTGTATAAGATGTAGCTTTAAAACCAGTTATTAAATTTATTTTCACAATACATTACAATAAACTCCATTTGCTTAATTAAGAGTTTGAAAATAATTTTATGATGAGAATTCTTTACCTTGTACTCAATAACGTATCCTGTGATTGGTGCACCACCATCGCTATCAGGCTTCTGCCATTTAAGGATCGCGTGGTCCTTGTTCCAGTCCTTAAGCTCAACATTCTTGGGCTTCGATGGTTCATCTAAAATAAATAACACGTATATGAGAAACAAGTATTTGAATGGTAACACTTCTGTACCTCAAATATGTTAGGGTTGATCCTTACCCCATGGGTCCTTAGCCAGCACAGGCTTGGCGAAGAGACCTGGCTCACTGGAACCAACTTTGTTCACAGCCCGAATCCTGAACTTGTAAGTTTTCTTTGGAATAAGGTCTTCGACCTTGTATTTCAATGGCTGGCCGATAGCGACTTCGGCGACATTGTCCCATCCAGCCTTAAGAGACATGTCCTGTCTCTCAATAACGTATTTGACGAGTGCAGATCCACCGTCATCCTGTGGTGCCTTCCAGGCAACAATACAGGAAGTCTGGAAGACTTCGGTAACCTGTACGTCCTGCGGCGGCGTCGGGACGCCCTGCATGGTAATTGTGACATTCTTCGAGTCTTCTCCTTGGGCGTTAGACAATTTAATTTCATATTTGCCGGAAGCCTCTCTGCTCGGCTTCTTAATCTTGAAGAGAACCTTCTCTTGTTCAACCACTGCCTCAACTTCTTTAGCGGGCAGGGCTTTTCCGTCCTTCCACAATTTAGCTTCAATTGGTGTCTGTCGGGTGCCGGTAACTGCAGAAAAATACACATTTTAGGATGATAATTTGTTCACTATCACTGATTCATAAAGTTTTCGTATTTATCATCACGCTGTCTCTCACTTACTTTTATAAGGCACCTCAATGACGAAAGGTCGGTCACAAGGTCCGTAGAAGTCATCCGGACATTCGATAGCGGGCTTAGACTCGCCCTTCTTGACGGTCAGCTTACAAGATGAGCTCAGCTTGCCAGACTCGCAGAGAATCTCGCCGTCATCTTCCATCTCCAGTTTGTTGAAGATCAGCTGGTGTTTGCCACCGCCCAAGTTCTTGATTTCAATCCTGAGGAAAAAATGGTTTTGTAAAAATTTGTTTGCAATGTTAGTTTACGATTTTTGTGCTCTAATTGTTTTAAAAATAAGTCTTACCTGTCATTAGGAACAATTGGTTGCCCGTTGAAAGACCAAACGGCTTCCGCAGTCTGGTCCTGCAACTCAACTTCCAAGACAATTCTGTCCCTCTCAATTGCTTCTGTGTCCTTCAACTTTTTGTTGAAGCGATTCGAGTCTGATAAGCAAAATAACAATTTATTAATGATACATCGAATATTCATAATTTGCCTACATCGTGTTTACACACAACTGATTCGATCGAGACTTATTTTCTGATTAATATTTCTGCGTGTAACCTAGATAAAGTTTAGGTCTAGTTGCCCCAAACAATAGTCTATTATAACAAGCCCATTTTGTGAATTAGGCATTCATTTGTACGTGACACACAATGTCATCTATATTCCATATTTTATTGAAGATGCTTTCTGGAATTATTCCTACAGCACAAGTAAATGTCGTGATGTCGACTTTAGGTGGAACTTACAATTGACAATCAATTCGCATGTTGTTTCATCGGCGTTGCTGACACACTTGAAGTTGCCAGCGTCGGTGACCTTGGCGTCCTTGATCACCACCTTGCGCTTGCGACCCTCCTTCACGATCGTGATGCGCTTGTCTGTCTTCAATGGCTCGTCGTTCTTGAACCTGGTGATAACATAATGAACAATGTAATCATTTAATACGAAGTAATCATCAATTTAGTTTTATTGAAACGAGAATTATTTTCGTGACCTATTAAAGAGGATAGAATCGGTGACATGAAAGCCAAAATTTGAATAATTTGTGAATGTGTTTACCATTTGACATCACCACCAGCATCATCAAGCTCGCAAAGAAGTGTGATGGTATCCTTCTCAATAGCTTGTTGTGATTTAAGTACCTTGGTGAATTTGTATGGGTACTCTGTAAAAAGATAAAAGGAAATTAAACCAGGTTCCCACCGAAGTTGAAAACAAGAAATTGGATAGTGATAGTATTGTCCTTACCAACAATCTTAACATCAGTCTCTGTCTTGTCGGGCTGCTTTTCAATCTTGCAAGTGTATTTGCCAGCATCTTCGAACTTACAGTTCTTGATGACCAGTTTGCAGACTCCTGACAAGTCCTTAGAAATCTGGTAGATTTCACCATCTTCCACCTTCTCTTCTCCCTTCCACCAGGAGACAATGGCGAGACTGTTGGAGACGGTACATTCCAAGACGCATTCGTGTTTTGTGTAACCACTGGTGGTCTTCTTCAGTGGCTTCGTGAAGGTGTATGTCGGGTCAGGTTCATCGACTTGCAAGAAGGCTGTGCAAGTGATGCCGCCGATTTCTATAGTGATTTTACCCGTGTCTTCGACCTTCGGGTTCATGATGATCAGTTTGTAAGAATCCTGCTCGTTTGTCATCTTGTACTTAGAGCCGGGGAATAGTTCCTGAAATTTTATATTAGTAACCATTACAATCACACGTAATACGCTAGATATAGTCCAGATAATTTTATACGTATAGGAATCATTTCACTTACATCTTTGCGGAAGAACCATTTCGGTTTCGAGTTGGGTTTGGTAAAGATGGCTTCGAACGTAACCTTCTTATCCTTGCCTTCTTTAGCGAATTGATCTACGAGGGGCTTCAAGAACGACTCTTGTTTCTGAAAACAACGTCCGTTGGACATAAATATATCTGCTCCGGCATAAAAGGAGAAGTGCATCACAAAACAATGTGCTCTTCATACAAAAGCTTTGAGTGCTGACCATCAAGACACCTGTCTCACTGCTCACCGCTGTCAACGTCACGCACGTACAGTAAAAAGTGCAAAAACCAACGAAAACAACTGAACTCGTATATAGTATCCGAGGCGTTAGAATCGTCAGCCATTCTTTCATCACCGCCACCCAAACAATAACGTGAACTCCATGCCATTGTACAGAAATTGGAATTTCTATATTTCATATTTTAATAAATGTGCAAAAGTGGGTGTGTTTTATTTAAACATTTTTCTTAAGTAATATACATTTGACCGAACAAAAATGATGAATTCTAAAAAAAGCAGGAACAGGAGCAAATTTTGAGTCGGTAATTCTATTAAATTGGTATTCATCATTTTTGGTAGGATTTATATTTTATACTGGAACATTGAATTCACTGTGCATAGAATATTGAATCAGTGCGATGTGCTGCTAGTAAATGTCGTCGAAGATGTGCACTGAAGAATTGCTTTAGAAGAGAATAGAAGAATAGAGTACCAAAGATGTGCTGGACTGACTAGTCGGTGACCACGACGCTGTTGATCAAATAATCTGAAAAAATCATTGAACAACTCCTGCACCAATATCTGCTAAATATATTGAAGATTTAATGCCAACGTGACATTGATTTTAATTAGACAGTAATAACCGTTACTTAGAAATAGTTTAGAATTTATTTATTAAGACGTTTATTTTTGTGAAATTATAAATAACTATTAACCCAGACTAGTCTAGAGCCAGAAGTCAGTTTAGTCTAGGAGCTTTATTTTCGTGTCAAAAGTACCTTGGCGTTGATAGCTATCATCTATAATTTCACTTTGATTTGTTGTAGAGCAGTTTAGATACATATTAATTTTATTTACAGAAATATTTATACATTTTTACAAAAATCTGGTGGCGTATTTGGAAAAAAAGTAATTATGCATTTTAGTTTGGTTTTGTTTAAAATTGTTTATTAGTGTTTACGCAAATAATTTAGCAGACATTAATGCAAGATTTTCAGTAACAACTCAACCAGATTATGAGACCAGACAGGTTACTGTGGGACACATTGCTGTGCGACAAATAATTTGCATTTGTGATATTACACTTCAAGATGCATTGTCTATTGACGTTGCTGTCAAACCTCGTCTCTTTTGAACGAGTGTAGCACCGGCCAATCCGGGATCAGTTCAGCCAGTGACGGTCTTCTAATTTGGGATCTCTACAAAATATCCATTCATTCTTAGTGGTTTTTCATACTCTAGGAATTTTGGTTAAGGATTGTAAGGATTTTTTTTGTATTGCCCTATCAAATGTAAACACACAAAGTGTTGATCACAACATTGCATTATAACCGAATGATTGTTATCAACATAATTTGTAAAAAAATTCCAACATCTGCGAAAATAAGGATGCATCAGCTGAAATTAATGAAGTAGAGGATGATGAATACAAATATTTTAATAATAATGACGTGACAGAAGCTCTTCAATCGGACGTCAATATAAACCTGCAATTGAACATAGTGGACAACAATTGAATAGTAATTATAGTCATCGAATTCATTCCACTTACACTCCCTGAAAGTCTTGTTCAAGTTATAGAAACATGAAGTGGTGATACAAAACCTTTTGTTAATTTAAAATTCAGTTTTAATGCAGTTGTTTATTTATATAGCTCTGAAACTATCGTCTTCAATTAATAATTCCGTATTTTTATCAATTTCATCTTAACAGTTCTATTTATTTCATGGTTGATGTATTTAGTATTGTAGGGTACTATCATTACCATGTATAAATTGGTTTTCAGATAGTTCCCATTTTGTATTGAAGTCAATAATTTCAGAGTTACCATTTTTAGTTTAGTTATTTTATCATTCATTATTTTAATCTCAATCATTATTTAGAAGATTTTTTCCGTCCATTTGAAACTACCTGCAATATGAATCTTGTTGAATAGAAATGCTGGTACTATGGAAGATAGGTTTCTATCACCCAAGAAATTAGCTCAAAATTATTTTCAAATATTTCAAATGGACAAAATAATCTTTATAGTTTAAATTTCATTTTATGTTTCCTTTTTATCGAACCTTTATTTTGACAGCCTCCATCAATTCGGGCCAATCAGGTATTATTTCTTGCAGAGACTTTCGTCTCTTTATATCATAGACACCCTAGAATTTTAATAGCGTGTTACCAACAAGTAGCGAATTCAACAATCAATATAAAATTGATGAATAGCTAAATTAATAAAAGCTAAATGAAACATGATTGGAGTGAATTGCGAGATACAATAGGTTCTTTTAGAGTTTGATTTAGTTATAATAATTTTGTTTCCTTAATAGATAATGTTATAATTAAAACTGATACTAACATTGAACCAGGGAAAGATCGTGTTGAAGTACCATCGAGCCATTATTCCGGTTTATTTGATTAGAACATGCTAGCACTTCTTATGTAAACAACGCGTGTCGTTGTTTGACATAATTTTGACAACTTTGTTCTTTATTATAAAAATTGCTATTAGAACCTTTTAAATTCATGCTTGTGATTTATTAGAAAGGAGAATAGATATTGTGAATTTAAGTTAATAAATAGAGAAATAAGTGAAATAGATTTATTTTAATCGAAGTAGAAATATATTAGGTACGTACTTTTAGGTATTAAGGAAATTTTGTACTAAAATACGAAAATTACCAAGCATAATTTTGATTCTAGGATTTTTGCACGAAATTACCCAGTGCTTAGGGCCAGAAGAGGGCCAAATACACTGCCAACGAGTTTTGAAGAAAAAAGGGCCAAGTATACCGCTCTCGACTATAGAAAAGAAACCTACGTGATGCAATACGACTTCTGTATCTATTCTCCTTTTTATCCAAAACAAAGGTGAGCTATACCGTTTCCAACGAATATATGCTCGTAGTTAGAAAAAAAATGAATTCCAAAATTTTATCAAACAGTTTAAATTTGAAATTAAATTCAGAGAACAACAAAAATTAGATTGTTTTGACCATAATAAAAGAAACTGGAAATGTAAGATGGAATGAACGATGATGCTATATTAAAAGAAACTGATGACCTTGACCCAGGACCAGTTTAATGAGTGCCTCCTTTGAGTTGGGAATCTACCCATCTCGACACCTTCAGAAACGACCACGGTGAAGCCGTCCTCCTCGTAATATCCAGTTTCTAATCCCTAAGAATCAAATGTCATGAAGCATAGTGATAACAAGAATATTAGAACATACATACAAAGTAGCGCAGATAATGTTATTAAAATAACTCCAAACAGAGTTATAAATACACTATTTAATAATAAGCATTTGTCTCTTGATGTGATTGCCAAAAAGAATGTTATTAATAAACACATTTTCTGAAGTCTAATCATAGATCATGATTACAATGTACTTAGAAAATGTAAACAACATTTAATTTTGAAGTTATTACAGTTTAGGTTAGCACATTTCACAAAATTACTGTAGGTATAGCTTGAGTTAGCTGACTAGAACTTTCATTGATATTATTGCATGCTCCTTGATACAGAAGGAAAGCGAGCAGTTGTAGCGAGAATTGTACAATATCTATAAACTGTTATACACAAAATTAGACAGTAAATACAGATCTAGTAACATCGTTGTAGATGTAGCCCGATGGAGTTGTCTCATTTATAAATAGATTAAGATTGACACAAGACAATGTAGAAAACATTAGAACTTATGCAGTTTATGTTTAAGGTAATAAGAAGCGTTGGCTTCTTTGATAACGACATTATCGCGATTATTGCAATCTTACTGGAGAGTTCTAAATTGTCTTACGTCGTTTTATTTATATTCATGTTTATTCTCATTATTTAATTTATCGTTTATATCACCACCTTTTGTCTAACCATCATTGATTGTTTTTCAAGTCATTTTATTACGAACGGTTGTTGAAAAATGAATAAGAAAATACACCTTACCTTTTCGACTTTCTTAAGTGGTGGTATTGGTTTATCAGTCTCCTTGAGGTCACCCCAGTCGGGGTCCTCTTTCTTCTCGCCCCACTTGGCGTACTTCCTCTTCTTGAGCATGGCACGGAAGTCCATGCCACTGGAGTCTGTTCAAATCATCGCAAATTTTAGTTCATAGCTAGGCAAATTTTTAGCTATAGGTGGGGTAAAAGATATAAAAAGTAATCTTACCGGATACATAAAGCTGCATCTCAGCTGAATCCTCTCCATGGATGTTGCTGACCACAATCTTGTATTTGCCTTCATCGTTAGGCTTGACTTTTCTCATGCAGAGCGTAACAAGACCAGTTTCACCATCGGTGATGAACTTGAAACGGCCTCCTTCAATGATCTCACCGACACCCTTGTAGAACTTGAATGTGGGTGCTGGGTTACCCTCAACTTGGACAGTGAGGTAGCCAGTTTGATCTAATGGAATTAGAATATAGTGTTACTAAAATCCTTGAAACAAATAAATCTTTGTTTCGGAATGAATTGATTCCAGGTTGAAATTTTTCAGCTTTGAATCGCAGTTCATTTTTTTACTGACCTTCAACAGCAGAGTAGCTCTCCTGTACATCTACGATGACTGGCGGACCACCACTGCCAAGAGGCTTCAAAGGCACCGACGGTTTGTTGATGAGGTCCTCAAGATCTTGCACGGAGGGCCTCCTTGCATCGCCGGATTTTCGTCGCTACATCATCATAGTTATGTGAGTCATTTGTTTCACATAAAAGTGCCAAATAGGTTAATCACTTGGAAATCGACATTGAAATAGCAAAGCGAATTGACCTTTCCCTTTTCCAAAACTTTGAGGGAATTTAAGAACTGGAAACCATTTTTTCCCATTATATACAGAAAAATACTAATTTTTTTGGTTAAATTGAAAAGGGAATTGCCATTTCTATACTAATTTAAAGAACTTTTAAGTTGTTATAATTCGAGATAGATAAGGGGAGCAATAAACATTGATAAGTTCAACTTGTTGACATTTATAACAGTCATAGTAACATCCAAAGTACAGATACTAAGGACGTTAGTTAACCACCTGCTTCACCATAAATCGATTCGTCCCACAAAGATATTAACATAACGACACAACGCAAATTAATTAAATTAATCTTTGATGGTGAAACAGGTGATAAATCTCTGTATCTTCATCAAAGGTCATATAAATGTATCTAAAATGATTTTCTTGCTCGATATAGAGTGAAAAATTGGTTGGTAACTAAATGGATGATACATTAGAATGTTATGACAGTTGGATTGCATTAGGAGCGTTAGCCAAATGGCCTGACAATATACTGGACTTCCTGATGTATGTAACACAAGTGGCCTCAGACGCGCTTTTCGCTGTAACTGAGAAAAAATATCAAGGTTGGAATATGATAGAAAAATAACACTTAATGTTCAGTTTGAGTGAATTATTACGAACCGTTTTAAAAGAGATTTATTAGTATCACATTGTTGCTGATCCGTGCCAACCACATCACCTACATCATAATGTTGACGTAAGCAATTAGTGGCGTCAGTTTGAAAGGTAATGGACATTTAGACCCTGGCGAAAATAACGGCAAGCTCTAGAAGGTTAACAAAGTAACTTTGAAATAGAGAGTATCTTAGTCAAGATTGAAGTTGGATGTTATGATTAGTGTCAAGTGCTTGACGTTAGGGATATTGAAATTGTTGGGAGAATGTAAAAATATTTTTAATATAGGAAGAAATTTAAATAAAAAATACACCAACAGGTAAAATTAATTTAAGGAGCCTTTATAAAAAAAAAAACTAGATTTTTTTTTTAAATGACATCGGGGTCATCAAGTTTAGTAAAATAAATGAAACAGAGTTCGCAGATAGCGATCAAAACATCGAAAACTGGACAAGAATTATTTCTTAGTAACAGTAAAACAAAATATTCGAGTTGAAAGGAATTTATAGCTAACGCAACACGAACCAGCTGAAATTGACACAGGTTGGCGTTAAATTATGCATTTGAGTAGGTAAGGCTGTAATTCATAAGATTAAAATGAAATAATTAACAGATGTATCGTAATAACTGATTTATGAAGACCTAAAAGTAATTTACTGTGAAATTTTCAATGAAATGTGGTATTCTAGTTACGAAATAATGTCAATGTTGAGCCTAAATATCCCTCGTTTCTCGGGTTAGATTCAAATTATTTAAACAAATTAATTTTTGTGGGAAATATTGAGTTGTTATTAAATAACGAATGGGATTTAGGAAATTACACAAGGGAACTTGACTTACATAAAGCCTCAGAACTATTTAAGCTTTAGCTTTTAATTAAACACTTTAAGAATGTATGAAAAAAGTTGTACGTGAGCCTGTTCCAACATTTTAATGACCTTTGATAGTGGACAGTAAAAGCGTTTGAATACTTACCGGATCACCCGCAGGTTTCGGTTTAGGTAAAGTAGCGACAGGGTTTTTAGCAACCGCTGCCATAGTTATTCACAAATAATCACTCAGATGCCACAAAACTATCGAATCTCTCTTCAAACAATATAAAAATTAAAGTTCTTTAAGTTCATTACACAATATCACAGTCTCATTTTAAGTTTACACATTATTTACGCTTAAAACTATTTTTAATAAAAATAAAAACACGTTCAAAAGTTTTCTCTCTTCATTCAGTTCATTCATATTTACGAAAAAAAAGCTTAGAATTAAATGCTATTAAATTATTATTATTCGCTAAGTGTTACACCTTGATTTTTTATTATTTTGTTGTATTATTTTGGAGTCGTTAAGTGAATTTTCGATTTGGGGCAGTTCGTTAGTCGTTGTATGTAAAAATGGGCGCGTGTGTCAAAAGACTGAAGATGGGGTCGTGCCGACATTGTCGCCTGGCGCTGGTGGGGCGCGGGGGAGTGGGCGTCTATTTGCGCAGAGCACAAATCAGCACACCAATACAATTAATTATCAGATTAAGGTGAGCCATCCATGCAGCATGTTCTTGAACATTGCTAATATATGCGTGAAGTTGTTGCCGACGTAGATGCGTCGCGCTTGGCTTTCAACCTAGGAAGCTCTCGCTTCGGTTTAATGATGAATACGTATTCAATAAGATGGACACCTGCTATTAAGGTCAATGATTTCGCGTTGACCTACTGGGGATGATGATACTTTTAGCGACCGTTTAGCGATGATGCGCGATATTAAAACAATCAGTACGACATTGTAGCCAAACAGCGGTTGTCTCGAAGAGATAAAGTGTGTGCGCGTGTTTGTCTAGATTAATAAATAATACTAGATTGAGGGGTTGCGCAAGCAGATCGAAAGATTGATTGGCACCCTGGTATTAATGCATTCTTTTCAGATGATTGCCATCGTTGGCACTTGCGTTAGTGTCGAGAGCGCCTGCATAGCTCTCGAGCCGACAAATTTTGTGCTCGCGCATTTGAATGTAACTTTTTGGTTTTATTATTTCGTGGTCGCGAACAAGTTTATTTTTGGCGAGTTTATCTTCTGAATGAACATTGGCAGGAAGAGTTCGAGTTAGAATTTGACGGGAACTAGAGGTATGTTATAGTTGTTAAGATTTTACGAGAAGTTACTTTAGCTTCGGTTTCATAGGAAGGACAACAGTTATTGTTGTCTATGTCAAGATTAATTTAAGGAACTAACTGCCAAATATATCGTATCGTCACTCTTGCCAACATTGTTTGATGGAGCAGTTCTGTCTCTGCCCACTTCAGGCGCGCTCGTGGCTGCCCACGCGCATTATTGGGTGTTTCCACCTTCCTATTCGACCATTATGTCAATCAAAAATCCCTTTAATTTCTATTTGCGGTGTGTCCTTGTCTTGTGTTTATTTTTATCAATCTTAATTAAGATTTGTGTCTCGTTATTCAACTGTAATTCTTTTGTAAATATCCTAAAATAAGTTTCTTAATCTCTTTCTATTCAATGTTAAACGATTACTTTATGATTTTTACGTAGCGACTTTTTGACCACCTTCATATGACATATTCTAAATTTATTATTTTAGTCTCCATTTTCTATTTTTTTTTAATTTTAATGTCATTTACTATCTCTTTTCCTGTGGTTCGGATTGTGGCCTTGGACTTTGTGTGATCTCGAACCACCCTTTGCTTGTCTCGTCCGCCACTACGGTCACTATCAACCAGACAATGAATATTTTAATTCGTTTGCACTAAGAGTGTCAGACCAAATCGATCATCCATAATTTATGGTTAAACTATTACAATAAATCTTTTCATTCTATTTCGGGTGTCGAAAATAGTCCAACTGATCAATATATTGAGACATATATGATTTTAACAATACGCGATGGACATTACTCTTGCGTGCTGGCAACTTGAAGTAGTTAGGGGTGAGAACATTTCAAGAGCAGTGGGTTCGCTCTTGGCCTGATTACTGCAGTCATATTTATACTAATAACGATCAATCATAAAGTCGGCAAGCGCTCTCCTGGCGCACGCGTTTTGTATCCACTTCAGTTCATTAGACGGAGCAGCGTCATCAGCTCCTAAGATACCGCTAACAGGTGCGTTATCTTTATTTATTACTTCGATTTTAGTTACGGCGGCTTCATTTGTTTTTGGTTTTATTAGATCCAATCTCCAAACCTCATTTATTTCAACCATTTGCACTAAATATACATTGCAACCGTTTCCATTATCTCGTGTCCTCGGTAGCTTTTGAAATATTTTCTTGTTTGCGGAAGGGCTGATTAAAATTATGATTATGAAGTAAATATTTCCCGGGTTTTATTATTATTGGAGGTTAACTTATGTTGCTTTATAATAGGATATTTCCAATATGAGTCATTACGTTGACGTTATTATCGCCTTATTTGCGTCATGGATACCGAAGTGTTGGCTCTAATCGGAATTCATTTGTAATTATAGAATCTTTGTTTAGATTTGCACGCATGTTAATAAAGTTATTCCTTTTTTATATTTAGATATTGTATTTTGAGATGCGAACTATTTGAAATCTTTGAACATTTTGTGGCATCTAGGAAATGGAAGGAACATTTACGACTTATATTTATTGATACATTCATTTTAATCTTTATAGGTATAGTAATCGTAAACGTTACTTCAATACTCTTAACACATTAAACAAATAATATCAGGTGCATAAGCTATAATTGCAAACCAAGCGTCCATACCATCCAAAATAACGCAATAATTAATATTATTGCTTCAAGCAAATCTTGGCATTTATTATTACGTTAAATAGAATAATTAATAACTTATAGTGTTAATTACTAGCGTGCAGTGTTGGTATAGCGGTTTAAATTATTATTGGATTTCTTTTAACAGTTTTATCGAGAACAATAAATGAAATGGCTTCTAAGTCAATTACTATGGTTTTTCCTTATTGCCTTACATTTATGTTATCGATATCTGTTTCTTATTTATCCTTGGATTTAACAGGAGTCATGCAAAGATTTTATTTTTCTTTTAATATATTTTCTTTACGTTAAATAAAGTGTTAGGATGACAAGGTATTAGTAGCTCTGCTTCTAATTTATTTACAAAACATATAGATTACCACTGCCTAGTTCGAGTTTTGAACATATATTTTTTTCTATGCTGGCTTTTTATTAGCATAGTTTTGTTCACGAATAATTATTCACTTTAAAAAAATATTAACACCTTCAAAAATTCTATGTTAGCCACGTTTCTATATTTTTTCTATGACATGTAAATAATCTAAACATATAGTTTTCCACACATTATATACCTCGTCGGAGAGTTCACCAGGCCTGGCGCGTTTCTTTTTTGGAAAAAAAGTATAAGTTTTAGTAATACATTCTCTGTTAAATTGTGCATATAAAGTATATATGTACAATAAATAGTGTGCTTATAGTTAATATCGTGTATTTTTGTTTAAGTGTGAGATGTCGTTGTGTTTGTCAGTTTTAGTGTGTAGTGTCAATTGTTTGTGCAATTAATAATCATTATAATTATTGTTGAATATAATTAGTTTTTTCCACTAGAGTATAGTAATATTTGAAGCCACGTTGATTAACAATGTACGGTACATTGACGGTTATGTTGCGAGTGAGAAAGTAATGTTGACATTCATTGGTAGCTTGTAAGGATGAAGTCAGATGTATGCGCTTAGAGAAGGTTAGTGAAAAACTTAAAAGTTAATAAATTGGAAACTGAAAAGCCATTCTAAAAGTAAAACTAAAAAGCGTTGTTGATGAGGAAAACCAACCAATCTACTGGTTATTTTGTTTAATATAGAATTTGTACGGTTTTTTTGTAACCCAATTCGAATTTTGCTCGTTTCCCTCATAAACACAAAAGGTCAAACCCAGCGATGCTCTGTCACATTGTAAACCCGCTGGTCGGCAAAGCGGTAACTAGATCTAATTCTATAAGAACATCTAAAAAGAAAAAGATATGTAAAGAGTTCGGACTTGTAGAGAATGCGGCTAGAGGAGGGACTAAAGTAGCTGTATAGGAGCTTGTACAGACGCAGCTTTATTGAAAAAGGGTGTTATGAAAGTAAATGCAAAGATTGTGGTTTCGATTTATCTGTTGTTTATCAAAAACCAATGAATCGCTTGTACATTTTCTTGCCAAGCGTCGGGGGAATAGGAAATATGAACCATTTAACTAAATATTTGTGTGGTAAAAACTAATTATTACAATATTCCCTGTAAAAAGTAAAACTTAAGGCTATACAGGATTAATCTAAGAGTAAAGTCGTCCGTGTAGTCATATGTGCAACAATAGAAGAAAAAATAATATTAAAGACAAAAATGCTTGGCAAAAGCGAGCAGCGTCCACCTAAAACTGACCAGATCCAATCGGTCTCACCTTTTTCTCGTCTAAAACTTCGCCGGGACGTAATTTCGTGACCTGTTGTGTTAAAAAACATTGATAATCCGATGTGTAACAGTTACCCTACCTAACTCTCCGCTGCCGAACCTGCGTAACCCTAGATCCCTATCTTTAGTCATTATTGGTGCAGTCCTAGCGAGCTGTGCAAGTTATTACGTTACAGATTGCGTCGCCTCGTGTTAAGTTCGTGTTAGTGTCCGTTTCATTACGTGATGTGTAAGACAAGCCTCCTTAGGCACACCATTCCTGTAAAGATTACGTCTCGACACGACCAATCTCTGATCATTATTTCGTGTGCGTTTCGTGCTAACAAGCTGTGCAGTTTATCTGTGTGTGCGTACTTCACAAAGTTGTGCAATTTAGCTCTGTGCTCTCGACGACAAAACGTTTCTTAGACAGATATAACCTGGATAATTACATTTACCAATGTCGCGGTACTGGTCAAAGTGATTCGAGGTTCATGTGATTATCCAGTATTACGTGTAAAACAGTGTTTTAAACCGCGTCGGATGCAAATGCATTAATATAATTCCGTAATACAGATATAGTTAAGAATTTGTCACGGCAATAATAACATTCATTTAGAATTCTTAGCGGTTTATTTTTTACCTTCTTCTCTTCGATCACCTCACCGGGTCTTAGTTTTCTATTCTCCTGTGGATTACGTTTTGCACGGTCTTAATATCTCTACATACACGATTGAATATCATTGTTCTCAAAGTATCTGCTGTGACATTGCTAAACTATGTTTGATTTTAAAAGCAAGGAATTAAGGGTCTAAGCTCAACTCCACTGTAAACCAACTCAATCTCTAAATTCCTCTGCTAAAGCGTTCGTGGTAACAATCATAAGCATCATCGGTCTACAGACGATATGAAATGTCTTTTCAGGGTCTATGCATTCGTGTTATGGGTTCGGCTTGAGAGAATAGGGTCTATACTACTAAGGGACTAAAATTACTTTGTGTAAACGCCAACATCCGTGTAAATCACTCGTTGATTGCCGCTAATGTCACGCGATTAGTGAGAAATACTCATGCTTCAGTTGCAGATGTTGAAACAAATGCAGCAAAAATGTGAAAACAATTCATGAGACGCTTCAACAATCAATCAGGCAATCTGGTTTTAAGTTGAACTAATTCATTTGACATTATTTCATTTCAAAATCTCTCCTTAATTACTTTTCTTTAAACCAGAAAGCCATTCAAGTGCAGTTGCTACTTCCGTGACTCAAACGCCGAGTGCTCCAGCTGTCAAGCTCGCGTCTTCAAAGAGTGATTCTGATGCTAGCGCTTGTTTAGGAATATTGTAACGTGTCTAAGACTAAGACGGCACAATTGTACATATAAATCTACAAAACTAATCATACCTTCACTGAAAATGAAGACATATGGTATCCAAATACAAAAAACAATACAAGATATGTGATAGGTCTTAGGTCTAAGAGAATCAGTGGGGCTACATACCTCGTCGCTGATGATGAGGGAAGGACGTCTTCCCATTTCCTCTGGTGGAGGAATGAGGGAACCACGTCTTCCGACTGGTGCACCAGGTACAAGGGATGGTTTCCTTGGCATTTCTGGTTTCGGGGATTTCTCCCGGATGACCTCAATCTTGGGTGCGGCAGGTTTCTCCTCGGGCGCCTTGATTTCAGGCACCTTTGGCACCGGCTATTCATAAAAAAGTATTAGTATTGTTATATTTTTTGTTTATAGTTGTATTTACGATTTTATTCGTTAGTAAATTATATACCTTTTCCTTCTCCTTGGTTGACGGCGTAAAGTCCATCTTTTCGTATTTCTCAAGTTCAGGCCTCTCGTAATCTGCGATTTCTGGCAGATCCTCAGCCTTCTTCTTGACTGAGGTGACCTTAGCCTTCTTGGCTTCTTCCACAACTTTCTCTTCTTTGACTGCCGTTTTCTGTAATAAGGTTGAAATATTAATATTTGATCCTATCTAAAAGTTAAGGGGAGAATTTCTTTTTCACTAAATTTACTAATTTTATTTTATATTGAAAATTGTAAATGTAAAAAGAAATGGTTTTAGTAGAGGATAGGATTTATAAAAACTGGAAAGATAACAATATGAATGAATAGAACTATAAATTAACTAAAAATAAACTAATTATATTTAAAAAAAACAAAGATAATAAGAATTGAGGTAAAAACTATTCGTCTAGGTAATTTATTGTTGGTGGAAAACTATTTAATCTGAGATCAAGTATGAGATCTTTTGATTTTATGGGATTGAAAATATAATATTTGTAATGTGGACTAATATACAGGTTAATACTTACCAAAATACTTACCATGACACTGAAAAGTCTAAAATTACACATAATATTGTAATGTAAATTATTTACGAATATTAGATTACGAAGCGTAAGCAAAAGCAGGAAAAGTGAGATAAATTAAAAACATTCGTAGATTATAAAAATAGAATAGGTTTTGTGTTAGTTTTGGCAAACATTGCTTGTCACACGTTAATATACTACTACTCTTTGTGCACTAATATTTACATAACTATATACAAACCGGAGGGTAAAATAAAATTATTATAATAGAAAGATGCTTCTTATTTGTCTACAAAGAACTAATATACAGTGCAACTACAATACTCTACTTCCACATCCATCTAATCAGTTATCAGATACTATTATTATAAATCAATTTGTGCGAATTACGGGTGCTTGTGCAAAGTGCTAGTGCTCTACCAAACTCCTGTGAACTACATCTTAGTGCGTAGAAAAAAATATCCAATGCAGTTACACTGTGGGTGCCAATGTATACCTCTTCAGGCGTTTGAGGTCTGCTGCTATAAGCGGGCTGTGGGATTCCTAATGTGGCTGGTTTATTTTCATCTTTGCCTTCAGTCGTTTCAGCCTACAGAGTAAATCGTATTATTGGCGACCGTACGAAGTGTTCTAATTTTGCAAGCTGTTTGATGATGTATTTCGTAACAATTACAATTTTCCTCTTATCTTTACTTTGGGAAAAGTTTAAATGTCATCGAAATACATCATCTACTTTCATTTCAAAATTTGCCAATCCGATGCGAAATCCTTGTGCTCAATGGAAGTGTGTGCGTGTGTGTATAAGCGATGACTGTGTGTTGATGATTCGTGTGTGTACCTGCGGGGACTTAGCCCTGCGCCAAGGAGCAGTCGCTTCTGGTGTCTCAAGTAATGTTGGTTTATATTTGTCTTCTAACTCTGGAGTTTGTTCGGCCTGATTATCAAAATGTTTTGTTACTACCTATTCTTTGTACAAATTCATTTTATCGTCATTTACAATATCTACCTGTGGTATTTCAGGAATGACCTGCCATGAGAATGGAACCACCGGCGTATCCTCTTTAGTTTCCGGTTCAGGAGTCAAGAAAGTCGGTACCTGAATATTTTGAATCTGTTTACATACATTCTACAAAATACAGCCAATTTCTAATTTTTTATTGTAAGATGTGTGAGTTTTGTGCAGTATTTATTGTAGTGTGTGTGATTAGGTGTGAGTGTATGTATATTTGTGTTTACCTCTCTTTGCTTTCGCCATGGATATAGATTTTGTTTTTGATCAGGTGGACTTTCTATTTTAGGTCCATTCTTTGAGTCCTAACAAAATTCAGAAACAAAATTACTTGGAATTCATATTTCTTTTCTCAATATTTTAGATTCAAAATATTGAATAGAATGTTAAGTCCAAAATGCGAAATGTTTTACTACCTTTGTGTTTTGTATTTCGTTCTTCAAGGGTTCCACAAAGGGCCCCGTTTGTTCTTTTGTCGGACTCTCTGATTCCTAAGGCAAGTAGTTCAAATTTAAAAAGGCTTTACATAAAGAAAGGTTTAAGATATTCAGGTGCATTATAAAAAAGTGTGCATGTAGTCGTGTATTGAGTTTTATGTGTGGTGTAATAGGATTCATTTTTGTGTGTAGATAAAATTTAATATTGGTGTGTATACCTCTCTTTCTCTCGACATCCTTCTCATGAAAAATGAAGATTGTTTCGGTGTTGTTGGTTCTGATTGTGGTCTTTCCTCACCCTAATAACGTAAATTATGTGTTACAAGTGTCCTATTAATTTCATCAAAATTAATTTAAATATTTGATAATTCTACCTTTGCCCATGCGGCCCATGGATCATCCGGAGTTGATTCCGGTTCAGCAGTTCTACTTTCAGGTTCCTAATGGAATATACGAACATTATTCTCAAAACCGTTCACCAAAAATTTAAATAAGATATTTGATATTGGCTACGGTTTAGCTCTTGGCTTTTTAAGCAGTGTATTGAAATTTATGTTTTTTGTAATAGAAAACATTCTAGAGTATACCTCTCTCTCTCTTGACATCCTTCTCTCGAAGAACGAAGATTGTTTAGGTGTTGTAGGTTTCTGAGTATCATCAGTTTCCTAATAACGCAAAGTGTGTTTTGTTAGGTGTGTGTCAAGTAATTTATAAATTTGAATTGAAACTATTTTGTAAGGAATAAATTCTACCTTTGCCCATGGAGAATCCGTGGCTGATTCTGGTTCAGGTTCCTAGTAAAATATGCAAAATGTATACTCAAACGTTTAAAAATGCCTACATTAATTAAGTATTCTGAGATTGTATTTTTTTGTTTGGTCTACATTAACTTCTTTTGCTTGTCTATACTAATATTATAAAGAGGTAAAATTTGTAAGTTTGTATGTAATGGGTAATCTCTGAAACTACTGAACCGATTTTGAAAATTCTTTCACCATTAAAAAGCCGCATCTTAACTGAGTGACATAGGCTACTTTTTATTGCGAGTTAACGCACCACGCGGGCGGAGCCGCGCGCGGAATCTAGTAGTTTTATAAAGAAATATGTGGAGATGTAATGTATTGTGAAATAGAAAACATTATACCTCTCTTTCTCTTGACATCCTTCTCTCGAAGAATGAAGATTGTTTTGGAGTTTTAGGTTCTGGTTCTGGTTTCTTTGTATCCTCAGTACCCTAATAACGTAAATTATGTTTTGTTACAAGTGTTTCATAATTAAAAGAATCATTTACTATAAAAGAAGGTATTAATTCTACCTTTGTCTTTGGAGTTTCCTTGGTCGATTCCGGTACTTTACTCGTGGGTTCCTATTAAAATATACAAAAAGTATACTCAAAAATATTCTAACCAAAAGACCTATTTCATAATTATACTAAGATTGACAATATACCTCAGTTTTGCTCGGTCTACGCCGAGGCTGTTCAGTCTCCTTCGGTTTATCATTAAGTAATTTATCTTTGGGCTTTTCTGGCTCTTTTTTAGCCTTTTTGTCCTGTTAGGAAAATATTACATGAGTAAAAGAACAACTATTAAAATCTATCAAATTTTCAGTGATCATTTCAATATATACCTCTACTACATTATTTTCTTTTGGCCGCAAAACTGATGTTTCTTTAGGCTCAACAAGAGAGTTTCTCTTTTCTTCAACCTTTTCAGGTTCAACATTATCCTGTTTGAAACAATCATTTACCGTCATTATTATATTCCCTATTAAATTAATAGTATCATAAGGAATAAGAAGATTGTTTACCTCTTCAGAAATACTAGGTTTGCGCCAAGGATAAGTAGGTTGAGAGGGTCTATCAACGGAAACCCTTCTTCTAGGAACGAATGGGATATCATCATCTACATCCATTGCAAAACCTTCGGCCTGTTTAAAAAGTATATTTTAATCAGTATAAGAAACTACTATACTATGATCATCATATTCACTTTTATCGTTACTCTTAGTATTGATTTGAATCTAAGTATTTGAAATATCTTAATATACCTCATCTACTTCACTGGGACGTCGCCACGGGAATGTAGGTTCAGTAGGACGATCAATAGAAACTTTCCTTTTAGTTTTAGTCTCAGAATATTCAGTTTCAATATTCTCTTTGTCCTGTTATAAATATTTCGAATGAATATTTGGATTTTTAGAATGAGTTATGATTAAAATTAAAGTTTTAAGAAAATTAACTACCTCATCAGTATTACTTGGTCTTCGCCAAGGATACTCAGGCTCAGATGGCTTTTCAAGTGAAGGTTTCCTCTTAGTTTCTGTCTTTTCAACAGTTTCAGTTTTCTTTGTAGTTTTCTTTTCCTAATAATTTACATTAAATTAATATACGCAAGAAATAACATCTGATAAATTATTGAATAAGAATCTAAGTATTTAATTTACAATAATAATGTTATTGAAAAGTGATTCTACCTCATCTGTTTTGGTTGATGGACGACGCCTAACTTGAGGTTCTTTCGGCTTATCGACCGAAACCTTACGTTTAACCTCAGTTGATTCCTCAGTTTCCTCAACATCTTCCGTATCCTGAACAACAACCTAATCATTAATATTGGCCTTTATCATCAAAACTATCTAACGACAAGAGACTGTTTGAAAATACCTTGGTTTTGCTTTCCCGGCGTTTAGGTGCTGTAGAATCGACAGGTCGATCTAAGCTTGCCTTACGATCCGGTTCCACTTTCTCAGTAGGTTCCTAATTTACACGTAAATAATTAACGTAAGTACCGTCTCAATAAAATGAATTGTGTATGTGTGTATGAGTGTGTGTGTATATACCTGTGTATCTGTTTTCGTAGGTCGCCACGGATATGTTTTATCTGAAGGCTTATCTGTCGTTACCGTATCTTCTACTTTTCCTTTCTCATCCTATTCACAAAAACAAAACGTTCAATATCTATGTCTGAAGGTCGACGTCCCTTCGCGACGATATTAAAACATAAATGTTATATTCCACATAGTTAATTACTAGCACACAGTGTTCAAATAACCGTCTGTTGGCTATCAGAACTTATATAGAATTGTATATACAAAAGAAAAGACATTTAAACATTGATTTTCTCCATAGTTTTTGAAATATTCATATATTTGTTTTCTATGGACATGCATGGTATGTGACGTGGAACTTACCTTGAGCTTAACTTGTTCCAATTTAGCTTCTTCTGCTGCCTTAATTGTGCTCTAAAATAAAGTTAATGGGGATTTCAATAAGCGTGAATCGGGGCGCGTTTACGATACGGGAATAGCTTTCAAGTCAAGTATGGCTGCGGGCGAAAATATGCTCTATCTAATCCAACACATATTTGTTGAATTATATTTGTTGTTTTCCTTTCCTGACTACGGAAAAGATGAGCATCTACAGAATTAAGATCAGTTTGATTCTGTACATCTAACTACTAAAGCTGTAGGTTTCTAAATTATTGCTCTCGTAGTTCTAAAAGCAATGGAGTTTCAGCCTCAAAACTAAGGCACTCGGGGTATAAAACGTCTAAATATAAAATAATACTTTAGGAATTGCAAATTTGCGAGGGTTTGCCCTAACTACAAATTAAAAACTAGTCCTAACAAGACCATCGATATTTGGATCAGCTTTTGTAATGTCATCTACATCATCAATTACAGCAATAACTCGTAGAATTTCACTTAAATATTATGATCTGGTCTTGTTAGAATCTATACAGAATATTTGCTTATAGCTAGTCTTACCTTTTGGGCAGTCTTTTTCAAAGCAGTGACCTCCTGTTGTTCAGCAACAGAGGCAGTGGTAATAGAGGACTTTCTGCTTTCAGCAGTTTCCTTTGTAAGCTATAGGGTAGAAATAAAAACGATGTCTTAAAACGAAATGCCAATGCATTTTTTTATGCTTACGCGTTAAACGTTGGCCAAATGCCTTAGCCGCGATTAATTCCGATTAAAAATAGTTTTGTTTGTAGAAAAATCTCACCGGCAATTTGATACAGTTTTTTTTTCAAAGTTTAAACAATCGATTATTATTATGTGTTTTCGCGATCTATGAATGTAATATTTAAGGTTACAAAGTTACTAGCAAGGTGATAGTGTTAATAGTGAGACCCAACCATGTGATTTTTTTTAAATATCTAATTTCTTTTTTATTTTGAATTATTTTTTCTCATTTATAAATAAACTTACCTTAACAGCCTTGTTTTCCATGATAGAGCTCCTACGGCTCTCAGATTTCATTTCCTCCTTGACCTAAAGAAACAAAGCACAAAATTAACATCTAACCAATTATATTCCAACGAAAAAGCCAAGCATTTTGTCGAATCATTTTCATGTAATCTAAAGCAACAAAGTTCCATTTCATATCATACAAACCTCGCTCTGGAATGATGTCCTTCGGCTTTCAGTCTAAGAGAAACAAAATGCAACGAAATTAGCACAGAAATCATTTCGGAAGCTATTCACATTTGACATAAACTGTAAAACACAAAAAGTGGGCACTTTGGTAAACAAAGGACTTAACAATATATACAATTTGGGTTTAGGGTAAAAGCCAATGGGTTCATTAAACACTTGAAAAACATGAAGGTAGGTTGGTAGGTAATATAATACATACGTTTTGTTACAAACAAATCGAAAATAGGTTCGAATATGATGCAGGTGTTGTAAAAATTGTTGATTACCCAAAATTGTGGGATGTGAAACCGAAAAATCTCAGCCATTTTTTGATCTTAAATTCTTTGTACATATGGGGTAAAATGACGGTTTTAGGTAGTTATGGATAAAACTTTGTGAGAGGAACTGAAACTCTTGGGTTTTCTTAAATATGACATAAACGGATACAAAATGTATCTTTTTTAATAGCTGTTCATTGAATAGTGGTCTTATCTAGGCTCGATTATTCAAGAGAAGTGTAAATGACTCTAAGAGAAAAATTTAGATTGTTTGACTGTAATATGTGTGTTGTGAACTCTGTACGATCATGGATAGGGCACACACATAATACTTTTTCACAATTATACCTTCACTTCAAGATGTTGAGCTTGTTGGCTAGCAACCATCGTCACCTGTTTTATTTAAATACGCTTTTTCATAAGCTGTCACTTCATTAACTGATTAAGCTCCTAAATATATAACGTTGTTCACAAATATATGTCTAATATAACAAACATTTTCTTGTTCTATTTCAGTTTGCAAAACAGTGACATTACCATAAGAACGTCTTATTACAATTATTGCTATGATAACGCTGATATTTTCATTAGTATTAATAATAAGTACTTTAGTGTTTATTCTTACCTTAGTAGCTTCCTTTTCTTTCTTCTCCCTAACAGTGGGAGTTGGTGTGATCTTTTCGTATTTCTCAAGTACTGGCCTTTCGTAATCATCGACAAAGTCGAGTTCAATCTGTAAATATTGACGAAATGCATTAGTTTCTTGTATTTATTATTAGTTTGCTTAAATCCCATATAATACATTAACCCTTGAATATGCTGTTTTAAATATTATTTCCCCATTAAATATAACTGATTAGAATGAATCAAAAAGTAGTATAGGTTTGCTATGCTAATCTCAAATGCAAAGTTAAGAAAGCTTTCAGCTTATTTTTTTTTATAACATATTCCTTTGAAGCAACAAACATAAGAACATTTAATAAACCTGAAAGAAATACATTTAAAGCATAATACAAGCAGCATGCGACTTGCAACCAAACCTGTAAAAATCAACGACGCAGGACCCAGAAAAAATCTTCGGAATCTAAAAAAGGGTGTAGTGAGGTATGTGCCAACAAATCTGTGGATATGTGATTAGTTACGGACATTTACAAAGGTTCTGTGCTTGAAATTGGACAATACATGAAGTGTAATAGATTGCAGACAGAGATAGGTAAAGAGATAGAATAGAGACGTCACTAAGTATAACGTTTGAAACAGTTTTTACCCCATCGTCATTCTCTTTGCCACCAAGTACAGCCTTTTTAGGCTGTTCTGTTGCCTTCTTAACAGTTTTCTTGAGCTGAGGCTTTTCAAATTTACCACCTTTTACTATGAGTGGGTCCTAGGGAATCAATCAAGGATTTTAATAGCCTGTACTACATCAAAAGCGTTTTAGGTGCAAGTGTATCTACTTTTGCATTAGTGTTTCAGCTTTTTTGTAAACTGTGAAATTACTTGCATGCTACAGTGGATATTCTCCTAATCCTTCACACATTATGACTTTAAAATTTTAATGCAAATTTAAAGTGAGTGAAAAATTGTGTTTCCTTAGCTACTGTGCTAATAACATCGTCTTCATTGTCCAATAGAAGATCAGGTGTTCCGTGTACAGATAAAGAGAGTACCCATTGTATTAGACTAACTACAAAACGTTAGTTGTTTGTTTTTCTAACTATCTCAGCATTGAGTTTATCTCTAGCTACTTTCACAACAGTGACTACAACAACAGCATCCGTGTGACTACGTTGCAGCACTAAAGCGTTATCGTTTCTACCTCATCCTCATCTTCTTTATTCTTTTTATGCACCGCTGGCTTTTTGACTTTCAACTGTGCTGCCTCTGTACCCTCCTATGGATGTTCATATTACACAATTTTAGAATTCATTCTTTTTGTACCAATTATATGACAAAAGAATAATTATTTATTTAAGGCAAACAGTAATTGAATTTCATTTTACTACATTCTGAAATCTCTTTGTTTTCATTTATTTGAATTATTTTTGTATAAAAAAACTGAGATAGTTAAAAAATACTGAGTGACAGTACCGTTGGCTTTTTCTTAGCAGGTGTCTTTTGTGTAAGTTGTGCCTCTTCTGGGGCGGTTGTACTTGTCTTAGATCGAGGCTTGGTAAGGCTGACAGCCTCCTCAGTGTCCTCTCCCTAGCCCCCAAACACATACGTATTATACACCACATAAACAAGTTAGATAAACATAGAATTGTTGTAAATGAAACCGATTCTATCACTCCCAGTTTTTGTATCTACTTATATCTCTTATACATTCCAAAACGTATCTTTAGTCGTGATAAAATCAGTCCATTTACAAATAAACATTTAAGAAAATGTCTATGAAATTATTAGAAACACAAGTGTTTTGTGTATTCGTGTTGTGTGCATCTCGCTTATTTACATTACAAATCCGTGGAGTTGCTAAATCGGTGCCGTTTCTACTTCTATTCGCATTCTATCGGTACCTTAACCAGAATTAATATTCGCTTTAAAATTGCGGGTGCTGATAATGGTGGAATATTAGTGTTGATTGGCCTCAATCCGGTCTGTGAATTATTTTGAATTAGGATTTAAAGTTTTTGACTTTAAGAGCACCTAAGTTGCAATCTTTTACTGATGGCCAGTGGTTTTCTCCTTTTTGTATGAATCTTTTTCTTTTTATCTCACTGACGGGCAAAGGTCTTCTTTCAATGATAACTACACAACAACTTTTAATCATTACGGTTGAAAATTAAGAGTAATACCGATGTCAAATTAAAAAGTAATAAGTTCACGTTGAACCGTACCTTCTTTTCTGGTTCTTTAGCTGAAGGTCTTTTAATAGTCTTTTCCTCAACAATTTCAGGTTTCTTAACACTGAGTTTAGCTTCAGCCTCGTCCTCCTAAATTCAATATTATTATTAGAGTTTATCGTAAACGTTATTTCAATTATTTTATTATTGTGAGCTTTAAAGTTACGAACCGTAGGTTTAATTTCAGCTGGAGTTTTGTGTGTAAGCGAAACGTCTTCAGGTTCCTTTCCAGGCTTAGCCGGTGTCTTTGGTTTCGACACGCTGACGCTTTCGTCAACGTCCATAGGCTAAAGAAATGTTTATATTTTAGTTTCTACTGCATTACTAATTATTTTGTGTAAACTAGCTATTAGAATATTTATTACCTCTGGCTTATCTTTATCTTTAACAGAACGCCTTCTAGCCGTAGCCGTAGCGGAGGAAGGTTCGTCTTCCTCTGTTTTTTTCTCGTCCTAAACATTATAATTATTACTAACTACCGCAATATCTACTATTAGCGAGTCTGATTAAGCAAACGACTTAGTGTAATCCTGTACCTTTTTCTTTTTCTCAATAGGCGTTGGTGTGATTTTCTCGTATTTCTCGAGAACTGGTCTCTCGTAATCGTCGACAAACTCTTCCACAGCAACCTTCAAATTGTTAACATGTATAAGTGTTGTGTACACAAATATTAGTCAAAACATAGAATAGAGTAGAAGATAAAGTTGAAGAATTATTAACATTGTGTTTGTGTGTCTGTAATTTTGAGTTCAGATTCCAATTCTCCATTTCACGTAGCCAATTTACCTACCATTCAATCAGCTTAACAGGAACGCTGTAAATCCTTTAAAACTTTACATTTAGAACATAGAGAAGCGAAGCTTTAACAGATTTCGCCATGCACGCCATAAGCTTACTTACTGTGTTTAAAAACAAGAGCTGTGAATGCTGAAAATAATTTTGCCGCGATAGAGGATTATAGCGTGACTGAATCAAAACTGCTGCATGACTTGAAATTTAGTGTGTTGTTACAAAAGATGTGTTCCCGGCTGTAAAACTCGTTATCGTGTGCTACCAAACTGTTAAGTGTGAAGTGTTTGAGTATAAATATGTGTGTACCTCTTTCTCTTTGAGAGAAGGACGTTTTTTAGCTTCCGGTTCGTCTTTTTTCTTTGGCTTAGCCTTTGATTTTTCCTCTGGCTTTTTCTCCTCCTCCTACATTAAAATTAGATATTATTTCATCAACCCTATATATCAATAGCAACATTTTATTTACTTAAACTGATTTTAACTATTACCTTGTCTTTAGCGACAGAGCGTTTGCGGAGTGTAGGCATTTCAGGTTCAGCTTCCTTGTCTTTAGGTTTAATTTTGCCCTTCATCATGTCTACATCATCCTATTGAAAATATTTGAAATCAATATTACTGGCCTACCCCTTACAGAATATCAATAATGTGAATTCAAGTATTTGTTTTATTATTACCTGAGTGTCACTAGGACGACGTTTGTCTTTAGGTGTAGGAGCAATCTTTTCATATTTCTCAAGCTCTGGTTTTTGATAATCATCGACAAATTCAGGTTCGGCCTATAATTATTATTATTAAAAGTTTTAATCACGTTTAACTACATATTTACATTTTAATATTTATTGAAATGAAACAAGAATTGTATACCTCATCAACTCCGTTTTGCTTTTTGGCCCTATCACTTGGAGTTGGTGTAAATTTATCGTATTTTTCAAGTTCTGGCCTTTCATAATCATCCACGAATTCGGCTTGATCTCCAGGCTTTAAAAATGTATAGACACGATTTATATTTCATAATTTACCTCAATTAAATTTAATATCATTTTGAAGTAATATTTTGAAAGTTTTATTACCTTTTTGACCACTTTTTTGGTCTTTGCTACCTGTGGTTCCTCGAGTTTGGTCTCCTCTGGTTTGATTGGAGACTTTCCGAGTTTAACCTTAGATAGCTCGTCCACCGGCTCTTCCGGTTTAGGAATAGCCTTTTTAATACTAGGCCGTCTAGCTTCTGGTTTCTCTTCCTCAACCTATTTTATACCCCGAAATAATTTAATTAATATCTCTACATTTCAAATTGAATTTATTTAAGTGTCTTAAGTATTTATGTAAAATGTACTGTGATATACCTTTGTAGGTTCAACTTTAGACTTTTTCTCCGGGGCTGGCGCTGCCACTGAGGGTTCTTCCTCACTGTCTTGTTCACTTTTAATGCTATCAGCGATAGAAGCGCGTTTACCCTAAATCGGTCAACTCGTATTATTTTTACATTCAATTTAATTATTATTTTTCAACATCTATTTGTCATGTAAGGTGTGTAGTGTGTAATGTAATGTTTACCTTAGGTGTGTGATCCTCTTTAGCTTTTTTATCAAGCGGCGTTGGTGTAATCTTTTCATATTTCTCCAAAACCGGTCGCTCGTAATCGTCGACGAAGTCGAGGATAATTTCCTATATCCAAATAAATTTTAGCACATCTAGTTAACACAACACTCACAACAGAGAAAATTAAGTTATCACATACTATCTAGTATTAATTACATTATTTATATTTCAAATATGTTTGTCTATGTTATTTTAGAATTAAGACTTAACCAGTTGGATGAAATCAGTCTCACGTGACTGTTTAATTTCAATTTACTTAATCTTTATCTTTTAAAGCATGATAAGCTTATTTTAAACCAGACAAAGTAAATAAGTATAATTTTAGGAAATCTAGATAAAATCATGCCTTAAAAGATTTTTCGTACAGTGTATTAATTCTGAAGAATAGAAAAATGTTGTCACTGAAACAAAACGGTCAAGTCAAGTTTGAAATAACTACGAAGGCTTTACGACATGTACTAAATGGTCGGCTAAATATCTATTTAACGATTTGGTTTTCTTAGCACAATAAACAATACTAAGATCTATAATTTTAGTTACTGTTGAAGCTTTATACATTGCTTAAAATAAAAACTAGACGGTCACTTACCTCATCCTTTTTAGCAACGACCTTCTTTTTGACGACCTTCTTCTTTTCTCCTGTCGTCTTCTTAACTTCTTCTTTCTTTTCCTCAACAGGTTCTTCCTTAGGTTTGACAGACCTAAGTTTTGGAATGCCTTCAATTTTCTTTTCCGGTTCAGGTTCAGGTTTCTTCTTTTCAAGTTTTTCTAGAATAGCCTTCTTTTCTTCCTCAGATTTGGAGAGCCTCTTTTCTAGAATCTTCTTGGTTTCCTCAGCCTCGACTTCGGCTTTCTTAGTTTCTTGTACTTTGGCCTCAACCTTTTTGGTTTCGACCTTAGATTCGGTCTTCTTGGCCTCAATCTTGACCTCTTCTTTCTGTTCTTCAACCTTTACTTCTTCCTTCTTTGACATTTTCCTGACTGATTTCTTTTCTTCCTCCTTGTAAAGTATATACATAAATTGTAGGTAACATAAAGGGGACATCGTTCTTTCGTAAAATGGACAAGTAGCAGTACAGTCTTGAAACGAACATTTTACTAATTTATTTATATGTACAGTGACGTACACAAACATAAAAAGTTGCAAATAATATATACAAATACATTTAAAACAAAGGTACAAAAGGTATTTAATACTACGTAAATTTTACTAACTGCTACGAATGCTATTCGTTTTCTTTGGGGTGTCCTTACCTTCTTTTTCTCTTCGACGTGGTTTTCTTCGATCACGGATTTCTCCTCTACGATCGACATCTCTTCCTCAGACTCTTCAATGACTGTCGTTTCTTCTTCTTCTTCCTCCTTCTTCTTTTTCTGTAATTTGATAAGCATTTTATCATAGACATTTATTTATTCTTTAGCTAAATTAAATCTTCTAGTTTTGAATTATGCGATCTCTTCCAACAACATCCTATCTAAGAATAATCTTCCGTGGATGTACCTACTCAGCATCGCGCGAGGTTTAGACATTCTTAAAATTAAACTATATCAATTTCTTTACTTATACAATGAACATCGTAGCACATACCTTTTCCTCGACAATAGTCAAGTCGGCACTCGACTCGTCTTCACCAAATTCGTTCTTGATCACCACTCTGTAGTTGGCGACATATTTGGTCGACACCTTCCTGATGATCAGCCTGGCGTTGGTGCCGTCGAATGAGGTGTTCACTTCGGAGGAATCTCTGATAACAGTCGAGTTCTTGTACCATGTGCATCTGCACGATTGGTCTGAGGACTTGAGGACAGCTACGAACTCAGCTTCCTCGTTTTCTTTCCTGGCCTGTAATAGTGAAGAAGATATGTTAGAATAAAAATAATTATTTAGTTTTCGATTATCATTCAAAGTATAAATTATGATTTTGGAGTATTCTTATGATATGTGCTAAGTATACGATAAGAAAACATTTCATTTGCATATAAACTCACCAAGCTTCTAAGATGTTTGATGATTTGTGGTTTGTCACCCTTCTCCTCTGGTATGTCGGTGATCTCGACCAGCTGTGATGTCGCCTCACCCTTTTCGTTCTTGGCGACAAGTTTGTACGAACCCTTGTCTTGTTGTGACACGTTCGAGATTTCTAATTTGACTGTGAATTCACCCTGTAATTAAAATATGTCATTAGATTTTTTGACTTGACCATTTAAAAATCAATCTTTAACATGAAGACTTTAGTCCGCTGTACAACTGAATATAATCCAAAAAAATATTAAGCTTATTAATGTAAAATAGTTCAGTAACATTCGTAATACTTACTTCTCTACTAGGTTCAATAAGAACAGTGTGCCTAGAGTCCTCTTTGACAGCGCTAGTCTCCTTGAACCAAGTACATGCTGGCGCAAATTTACTTAATACTTTACATTCAACAATAACAGTCTTCTTCTTAACTATCTTAATGATCTTTGGTTTCTCTTTGATAACTGGAATGACTGTGGAAAGAAAAAAAACATTAATTTCGTGATAAATATTCTAGGTATACTTGATATACATATTATATTTTTTGAGTATTCTAGTTATTGATAAAATAAGTCATGCTTACTTTCAATATTGAGCGTAAGATTCGCATTGAGCTCTCCAAGTTCATTTTTAATATTGCATTTATACAATCCGGAGTCTTCAATACCAGGATCGATTAGTTCCAATATGATTGTGTAGATGTCCTCCTTTACTTCGACCCTGGTCTTAATTTTCGACGAGTCCCTGATTTCTTTACCCTCGTGGTACCACACGATCGTCGGTCGCGGGCTAGCTTTGACCTTGCATCCCATTATAACTAGTTTGCCATTATCCTTAGATTGGATCGTTGGCTTTTCAACAAATGTCGGTCCTTCACCTTCCGGTTCCGGTTCAGCCTCAATGTTCAAATTGAGATTAGCGTTGCTTTCGCCAAATTCATTGCCGACGTGACAGCGGTAAGCACCACCATCCGCTGCCGTCGGGTTTGTCAAAAGCAACAATAACTCATATGTATCCTCTCCTAACTCGGAGGATCTGATTTCGATTTTACTGCTAGCCTTGATGACGGTCGAGCCTCTGTACCACGTGACTTCGGCCGCCGGCTTTGCTTTGCAGACACAGCGCATCGTAATGAGTGTGCCATCCTCGTTGGGAATGATTCTGGGTTTCTCCACGAATGATGGTGGGAAACCATTTTCGTCATCCCCACCTGGGAAAGCAATGTTATATTATAACACAGAGTACCGATCACAATTTCATGCTGCTCGAAAGCTTAAAGCTTTACATGCCTTTGCTACTGTATGCGTACATTATAAAATAAAAAAAATGATGTCATATCCTGTTTTACCTTGGAAATTGAGAGCAATGTTGGCATTACTCTCGCCAAACAAGTTGAAGGCGTTACACCTATAATTGCCCCCATCTTCCCGCGTGGGGCCTAAAATTTCTAACGTCAAATTAAATGAATCTTTTCCGGTAGCTTTTCTGGACATCTTCATTTTTGCACCATCCCTAATTTCTTTATCTCCGTGGAACCACGTGATGTCTGGAACTGGATATGCTTCTAATATACATTCCATTATAAGGACTTCGCCTTCCTGTCTAATGGTTGGCTTTTTAGGGAATCTCGGTGCTTTACCGTCGGGTATTCTGTTTAAAAGACAAAATATTTTAAAACTAGCCCTAACTTTAACGGATAACAAATATTTTGGAATTTTGTGTGTTTCTGCTTACTTCGGTCTGTCTCCACCTTCGAAGTTAAGATTAATTTTCGCTACGCCTTCACCATGTTTGTTTTTCGCAACAGCCCTGTATTCTCCTCGGTCCGAATTCTCAACGCCTAAGATTTCGAGTCGCGCCATATGATATAATGTTTGGTCCTCTTCTAACGTTATTTTATATCTACTACTTTCTTTTACCATCTTTTTTCCATGGTACCTGTATCATTGAGTGCTAGTGTTAAAACTGTTTTAAGTTTTGAATCACATGAGATAATGTGTTGTAGTGTAGCATCTTACCATGTGATGGTTGGTTTCGGTTTGCCAACACATCGACATTCGAATGAGATTTTGGTACCATCATCCGATTGCCTGATGACCGGTCTCTCCGTAAATGTCGGTTTGATAAAGTCCTCAGGTACGGGCGCTTCGTCGCCTATTTCATCAATGCACATATTATTAGAATTTGCACTAATTTGTCAGTGACGAAGATTTGCAGCTTTACAGCCTTTGTTATCAGATTTAAGATGTTTTCTTTTCTAGTGTATTAAGAATCGCAACCCAGGCTCATTCAGAGTTAATCGAGGAATGTATAAGAAAAATAGATAAATGATATAATCGAATAGAATACATAAATAAAAATTTGGATTATACGTGTATAATATTCTCCACTCTACTCTCATTCTGACAAACAGTACGCATGACAGTTGCTAGTTATTTTGTTAATTGTGCATTTGCTAAAGCGAAGAGACTGCAACATAATACTAACTACAAAATATTGCGAGGGTGTGTTAGGGTTAAATCAAGCAGACTTGCATAAGATGATACATACATGATAGAAATAGGAATAAAGATAGATAGATAAATAAGAGAAGATAAAAGTGAAAAATATATTTTTGTTAAAAGTAATATAGTGTGTTGTGTAAGTGTAAAGTGTGCTAAAGGATAAAGATTAATGTATGTGTAGTGTTCGTGTTGTAAGTGTGCAGACATTTTTGGAATATATTAGGTAATTAAGAAAACATCTTAATCTGTAAAACAAAATAAACCAATAACAATATTTTCTAGTGTATTATGTAGAGTAACTGAAATTCTGAAGGAATTAGTTGATGATTATACAAGCTTTGCTGCAATATCTACGTTTATACTCAGACAAATTACAACTAATACATGTAACGGATTAGATACACACAATAAAATAGCTTTGGTTAAACAACATTAAGCATAACTTCAAGAATACATTTCTTTTAAAATTTTCAAAATATTTTTTTCTTTTTTGGTTTTTATGAAATTGCCAATTATTTTTATAACTTCTTCCAGCATTTTAACGAATAGTGTATCGCTATACTTACTATCGAAGTTCAAACTGATCGTGGCATTACTCTCGCCGAGTTCGTTCTTAGCCGTCACCCTGTACTTGCCAGCATCCTCAACGGTTACATTATTGATCTCCAAGGATGCATAGTAAGATTTTGTTTCTTTGCTAACTGTTAGCTGTAAATCAAAAAAAAAATTTGAGTCATTATTAGTTATCAAAGCTTCAATGAATATATTGGCTGCACTTAAATCACTTGATGATTCTTATGGACTCCGGTCAGGTCCGAAAGGATATCGCGATAAATATAAGTGAGTAAGCTGTTAAAATATAAATGGTAATAATTCGATTGTAAAATTTCAACGAAAAATTCTGAAGAAACTTCAAACACATGAAAGTCGAGATTCATTGCATTATTTTCGAGTCTGTATTCGAAAAATCTCATGGCGACATTTCTTTGACGCCCTAAATTCGTTGCATAGCTATCACATGGAACTATGTGTTATTAATAAATCGGTCCGGGATGAAAGGTCATCGAGCGAGACAGTCAACACCTGGTATCGCCACCGGCCAAGTAGAACGGGGTCAAGGCCATTTCTGAGTACTATTAAAACTAGGACATCTTTGACAGACATTTTTATTTTTACTTTCTTTGACTGTTTCATTTATATTTTCTTCTTTATCTCTTGCATTTTTGTTTTACAGTTTAAATTATTACATATCTAAATCACTTATTTTCAGTGCTAAAAATGTGAGTGTGTATTTTTTATATACCTAGAATACTAGAGAAAATTTGAGTGCTGATTTTAACTGTATCACCTGACATAAAAAGTGTGACAAGCTAAACTTGATTCTCACTTCTTGTAACTTTCATACATTGTAAAACAAAATCTATTGTAACGACTGATAAAATTTTTCATGTCTCTTCCTTTATCAAAAATTACATCTGGATCTCCCCTGATAGATTCAAAGATCATAACTGCCTAAGGTACAGGTAAGTAGGTATATTTAACAAAATTTTCTCAATGTCATAACTGTTGATAACTTACCTTATGCCTAGCACCTGGATTGACCTCCACACCGTTGTGGAACCAGGCGACGGCGGGCACGGGCTCGGCTTCGATGCGGCACTCGAATATAAGCCGCTTGCCATCGTCTTCCTGCCGGATGGCCGGCTTGCGCGCGAATGTTGGCGCTTTACCGTCCACTTGTCTGTAGAGCATCAAAAAGTAAGATTAATTTAATGAATTTTAGAAGATCTTTATCTAGCTTTATCTTGTGTAAACATTCCTATCTGGAAAGCTAATTTGAAAGAGTATGAACACAATTTGAGTACTCTTCAAATGCTAAATAATGATCATGAAAATAAATAGAAGTTACGACTAGATCTAAAGAATAATAATAGATCTCTAGACTAGGTGAATCCTAATAAAGGCTCTTGGACAGCATTATAAAAAACATATTTGTAACTGTGTTCTATAACCCAAAAATGTTAACGAGATGTTCATACTTACTTCTGTTTTTCTTCGTCAGCGGCTGAAAAAATAAAACATAACACATTATTACAACAGTCACACCAATTGTTTTTACTTAACTAAATATATTAGAAGAACCATAAAATAAATACGAGTAGTAAAATTAGACTAGGTATTTAAATGTCTAAATTCTGGAAACTTAGTTCTAGACGAAAATATCGATTGCAATGGTTGCATCGATATAGATAGTCTGAGTCATAAAATTTAAGTGCAAAAGCGTTTATTGCATGTAGATTCAATTCTAAACATATTTTAGCTAAAGTTTACACGTTGTGAAATATGTTCCAGACTTAAACAATCTGAATAATTGTTAGTGATAATGCTTTAAATAAATCATGGTTGTTCGCGAAATTAATTGATTCGGGAGTTGTGTAATGCATTTCCTTAACTTTAGGGGGTTTAAGACAATATCATCATCATCATTATCATCTCAACTGTAGGATGTCTCGTTATGCCTCCCTGAAAGACATCTAGAAAGATCAATTGTAGGCGACCTACATCCAGCAATTTCTGGCGACCTTGCCGATCCTTGGTCCACACCCGAAAATCTTTCAGCCCCATCGACTATATTTTCTACGGCTACTACCCTGCCCATTGTCACTACAGGCGATATATCCTTCCTCATATCTAATGACGTTACTATAATTTGCATTTCCTTTAAGACTGCTGGTTGCTGTCACTTTAAAACATCCTCAGATACAAGTTTAGTACTTACATCTGGTTGGATTGTTCTAGGATAAGAGTCATAAATTTGTGATTTCATGTTTGACAGTTGTAAGACCTTACATCCGATATTAAAGTATTATTTATATTTGTATTATTACACATTATTTATTTGCACTTCAGTTTCATCTATAATATGAGACATGACCTCGAGCTCCAATAATTTTCTGACATAAATACTCTCAATGTTTGTCTTGACTCTCAAATATACAACTTTACAGCAATTTTGTGCATTTTCTTAGAAATGCTCTATTGTTTATTCAGTTGGTATTTTTGATGTTTGTATGAAAAACTGCATGTTGCTATCATGCATTGAATCATTTGTTATCTGTCAAAACATGTCGGTCAAATATATTTGTTTATCTAATATTTTCGGAAATTCAAGTACCTAGTTTCATCTGAATTAGTAAATGGTTTCTGATGAAGAACTATATTGTTTCATTTTTTTATGTACTAAAACATTTTTATGGGCTTCTTCTCACACTATTTTTAAGATGTGCTTTAAAAACCCTTACCTATCTGTCGGAGTTAAAAAATCAAAAAAAAAACATTTCCGTGGTTCATAAATAACTGACTGTATTTTGCAGCTAACATGTTTACAATACGAGCATTTTCGTCAGCGGACTGTCGTCACAGTTTCATCGCTTCTGACATTCGTGTTGCCAACGTGAGTGCGCGAGCGCACGTTTGGCTCAACACCCGGAGCGTGGGTTAACGTTCAACAGTACATTTTTTGTCTTAAACATTTATTTCTGTCTATGACTAATACTGTTATTTGCGAAGGTATTTTTATTGGCCAAGTATTGAGTTACGGGTGTATATGACAAATGTTTGTGTCATATTTGTCACAATGTTGGTGTTGGCTTCTGTTATGACATGTTTGAGGGGCTGAGGGTAAACATGTCACGGGCGTTTAGGTCATAAACAAGTCGCCGTTTAGTGTCATTTTCAAGTTCCACCGTGATGTCATATTTGTTGTTCTGGAGCCAAAACGTAGCGGGTTACGTAAATTACCTACGAGCGTAGTACAGTAATTATTGTTCGTAATTGATATGACAGGTATTACAAATAAAGCAGATTTAAGGTACCTGTATTTTCTAAACATTTTCTCGTTCTCATACATAAGTTAGCCAAAATTTATTTGTTTTGACAACAGACGCAGCTATTTTTCTACTGGAAATCGTTTGTTAGTAATTTAGACTGAAACAATTGAAACTGGCCGATAATAGCTACTTTTCTTTCTTATCCGAATTGCTAAAAACATGCCTAATAACCTAGATATCTACCACCACCTCATAAAGTAGGACTTTTTCAGTTTTGGTTGCGAGACAGCGCACTCTACGAAATGTCTCTTTCACATTGTTCTTACTCTAACAGATAGTGGTAAGCTTCTTGATTTACCCAGCCTCTTAGAGATACTGGAGATATGTCTGTTGGTAGTAAGCATCTTGATATACTCAGTCTCTTTAAGGTACTAAAGGTATGTCAAATCAAAGAAGGATCTTCTTAGAATAATCTACAGGATGATCTTATTATTAAGTGTTACATATAATACAGTTTTCTATACTCACGGCTGAAGTTAAGATTGATGGAAGCGGCCACCTCGCCCATCTTATTCTTAGCCTTAACTTTGTACAGCCCCGCATCGGTCTCGATCACGTCATCTAACTCAAGCACCACCAGGAACTTGTTGTTGGCGATGCTCTGGATCCTGAGGTAAGAGAAAAAGATTACATTAATAAAATCACAATACAAGAATCACGTGGTAAGGAAGGTGCTGAACATGAATGTGGATGGATATAGGGGAAGAGGACGACCAATGAAACGATGGACGGATTGTATGGAAGATGATATGGCTGCAAAGAATGAAGAATAAAACATATTGCGCCGACCCCAAATAATGATTGGGATAAGGGCAGAGGAATGATGACAAGAATAGATTGTTTCCAATGGCTGATATGAGTGGCCTGTTGGTTTAGTAGTTAGTGGCCCTGACCAATATTCCGCGGTCGTGGATTCGTTTGCCACCCGGGACAAACTTTTGTGTGATAAGCACAATCATTTGTTCTGCGTACAGGTGTAATTTATATATAGTATGTATTTAGAGATATATAAGTATGTTTATTACTGTCTTACTCATAAGCCTCATAATACAAGCTTAGTTTGAGACTAGACGACGTTGTGTGAAAGTCGTGGAATATTATATTACAATGAATCATTCCAAGAAGAGACTATTAAGATGTGTTACTGGTTTTATAAACGTTTGATCCTTTCTTGTCTACTATCTACCGTAGTATTTAGTCCGTTCTAAAATTAAATACATTCTTAGAAACTAGTAGAACACAGGCGGAGGCATGATAACCGTAACGTGTATGTACTACCTATTCTAGGTCCGATTTTTTTTCGCTTTAGTCAAATCTACTTAGTTACTTTACTTAAATCGTAGTAATAGTTACTGATTTCGATTTACTTATGATAAAAAAAAAATATAGAAATAGCATGAAAAGCGTGTCGAAAATGTTGTACGTTGTAATTACAGTGCCAGTGAAGTGTAATATTTAATTAATGTAGTGTCAAATACCGAGGCAATCGCCTGCCAAAGACGAGCAATAAAATGACGCGTTTCCTCAGTTTTACATTCATAATACACAAATAGGTTGACATTCCTCTTCGCTAATATACAACGGTGCATATAAACTTTAATCTCAATAAATATGCTAAGTTTTTTAAATCCATAGTTAAAAAAAAAATCTTGTTTTAGTTATTATACAAGCTGGAAACTAACAGTAAAATAAGATTTTGTTTAAACGACATCTTTGTCATTTAATACGTTTTAGAAACGTGTTTGGTTACCATTGTAAAACGAAATCGACTGCCCGATTTAATTTTTGGGGATACAGACTTACGCAGAATACATAGTACGGTGAGTAAACTATAGTTATATAGGTACCTGGTGATAAAGACTCGGTGACGTTGAAGGTGCCAAAATTCAACGAGAAAAATCAAGAAAAACAAACATTTTATACATTTTGGTTTTATTACATGTCTTATAAACAACGAGACCTTACATAAAACACATAAAGTTAATTACAGTTACAATTATAGTGTTCATGACCTTGTCTCAAAATACCTTCTTGCCAAATTGTTTCATGTATCTTAAGTTCATCTGTATTGGCTTCAAATTGGTTCATAATTAAATATCGAACATTACGATGTTTTAAAATAGCTTTAAGAAATGCATTTACAATGATGTAACCAGCTTACCAGTATTTATAGCCAATGTTTGGTCCAATATTGGTCTGGATTGGAATTGGGTCGTCGCAAGTATTTGTAAACTGAACTGACTTATTGCTTGTTTCTTTTGCTTAGTACAAATTATGAGTATAATGAAGCTTTATTCATGATTTTATGACTAACGTAAAATTGACTCTACTAAGCCGTTATTAAGTCGGATCTTATTGTTTAAAATTTAAATATTCTAGGTAACATGAGACATAGATTCCCGATTTTCTTCTCCAAATGATTCATTTCATTCAAATTTACAATTGTTTATACATAGTTTTACATCATTAGAAACTGAAATTGTCGGGATATCGAAGACAAATTTGCGTTGCTTTGCAAAAGGCAAATGAACTCTCGTTAAAAAAACATTCTTGAAATTATTTTATCAACTTCAAGGTATATTGGACATCAGATTAATAGGATTACTACTATGTCTGCCCTCATGATATGGCTTTTAGCCAACAGGTTCATTGTTCTCGAAATTACAAATATTTCTTAGTTTATAGGAAGGTCTATGACTCATAGATTTACGCCCTATATCAGTAAACTTTATATTCTTGTTGCTATGTCGGATTAAAAGTCAAACCGAAGGTATCTTTTTCTTTTTAAAGTCTTCTGAAGCTTTATTTTTTGCCTTTATTTTAATGATATACAAGGACAAGAAAGAGAATGAAGTATATTTGGCCAAGATCTTGATTTTGGGTTCAGAAGAGGGTTTTAGCACATAAAGACGAAATGCTCTGCCCAGCTGCAGCAGTAGGATCTAAACAATTGAAAGAAAAAAATAATGTCGCAAAATTAAGGAACAGACATTTTTATTATTTTAATAATTTGTGCTTTTTCTGATAATCATCAGTTCGTCGCTTAACATCAAAACATCTGCTAGGACTACAATATGATTGGCGTATTTAACTCTTATTCATAACGATCTCATCTTATTTCAGTTCACCGTATATTTACATTATCTGTTTATTGTTTCATAGGAAACCTACATGAGCAAGGTCACGTAACCCAACCACTTCATTTAAATACTCAATGTTTTGAATTCCTTATGAAATTAGTTATATTTATAATATCAGCTATTGGTTAAGAGGGAATGACGTAATTTCCTGTTCCCGGAGATCAACATATTAGTGATGGTTAGAGTAAAAGGAAATTGCTCTATTCATTCATTTCAGATCGGTTGTATCTTTATACATATCAAAAAGCTTATACACTTTCAACTGCTAATTTAGTACGAATGTTTTCTAAATCTCACATTTGACAACAGTTACAAAAGAATACCTTTAAAAATAATGCTTCAATAACCTAGTTAAAGGTAACTCATGGAAATTAAATTTAGACTCCAAGCGTGAAAGAAACTCTTCGAAATTTAACAAGACTTTCTTTAGACAGATGCACTAAAAAAAGATAATCACGAAGAAAGAGTTGAATGAAACGTCCGTATCTCATCTGTCTGTCATAATAATATGTTTACAATGGACTCGTAACACATGCCTAGCATGACAGGCTAAGATGAGTAATCTGCACCACAATATTAGAAGTGCCACGAGTAATAGATGAATTTCTTGGTACAGATGCACTAACTTCATAGGAATATATACGAGTAGGAAACAATCTAGTTACAATCGCGTCGAAAGTATAGAAAAATATGATGAAGAAGTAGTTACAGTAGTAGTGTACGTAAGTAGTGATGACATACAGTTATTGAACATAAAGGTTTAGATAATAATGACCTCGATCTTATATTTATAATTGAATTTAAGAGAATACTGTTTAAAGCTGGACTTGCATTGCAGTAGTTCAAACAGCTGATATACAATAATGTACTGACTCTAACTGTCATTTCGAAAATCTCTATAGGTACTCTCAAAGATTTTTATCAAAGTTATAACAGAAAGTACTATCGTCATTTATGTTAAAACACTTGGAAACTTCTCAAAAGCCATAATATTCACCGATTTAGAAAAGATAATATTTTGGTAGCAATAAAGCAATGGAAATATTATGAGTGGATTCATGTGGTGTGATTCTTTGAAGTGCAATTTTTATTCTGTCTTGAGGTCATCACGAAATTAGGAGATTTTAAAAACGCTCAAATAACTATGTGGAAAAATTGTGGTAGGTATAAGGTTATTTTTTAATCCTATCGTAACAAGAACCTCTGATTACAAACCTAGCTTTTCAAAAGATAAAGAGAAAAAGAGAAATTGTAATGCTTCATCCAGATGAAGAAATTGAGTGTCAAAATTTTACCCATTGAAAAGCCTATTTTTTTTTTGAGTATTTGCACGTCATAAACAATAGGAATTTCAAATGATTACTATTTTATTTTAAACTTCCTGTTATTAATAACTGAGCGTTTTATTTGTAATTGTCGTAAATAGTGGTATGCCAGGATCGTAGCAAATGGAAAGATGTGATCTCTGCCTACCCCCAAGGGAAAGAGGCGTGACGTTTATGTATGTATGTATGTGTAAATATTTTTGCGTGTATTTTTAATTCGAAGTTTAACTTATCAATGTCGGCTTGCTGTAAGTGTTTTCTGTTTAATTGTGCTGACATACTTTCAAACAAAACATCGTATAACTCGATGGTATTTCTCTGTTATTTACCAGATTATTTCGAGACTCCAGGAAAGTTCCAATTTCATTTAAATTAAACGTGACGTGAACTGTTTTGGTTAAATTTTATCGTCGTCCGCAGATCCGTTAAGACGGTCTACAATTTTATGGTGAGCCGTATTTATTACACAGTTAGAATTATACGTTCAGTGAGTTTCGACAGAAGAAATGTCTGGTTGGAAATTCAGACTAACATTTCCAATATCCTCGTCATCATTTCTTAACTTCCAAAGTAATTCTTTCGTCATCCTAGTTTTGGATTCATGGCAAATATATTGGATCTAAATACGTTACTTATTATTTGATACATACATATTTTATACGCTCAATATAACTATGTCTTTATTTCAGTACCACTAAAATTCTTAGACTTAGTTAAGAAGCTAGAACTGACTTATCTTCGAAATTATTTTCCACTTCACTCTTTCACTAATTTTAAATGAGGACACACAGATCAAATATTGAAATCCCATCATCTTCAAGAATTTGCTATTCCTCATCAAAATATTATTAGAACGCAAGTCTGGTGGGTGCCAAGTGTGTCGACTTGCAATCGTCTCGATCACATCAAAGGGATGCTTGGGACAAACAAATCGTAAAGCTAACGATACCGAACGTTGACCTAATAGATTTTGGACATGTCGGACCTTGTTAATAAGGAGATGTTCTGACAATGGTATTAAGTATTTAAGATTTCAATCCATGAGAGCTTAGAATTTAGGTTCAAAATCTGAAGTGTCGAGACTCAATAATTGTGAAGACAGGATTTAAGATTCAGGAATAAAGTCTAACCGTATATTTATGTGCTTATTCTAAACCCTCTATAACCTTATAGAATGTGCAACTATCAAATGTGATTATGTATACCCTACACAAATACTTAGTGATTCAGATCGGACTGAAGAACAGACGAATTTATTCAATGACTAAGAAATAGTTCCTTGAGGTATACCTGAGCAATGTCACGTAAGTAACAGTCACCGGTAATTAATAGCCATCATCATCGTTGATCGGCCAAAAGCTTTCGCAATGTCGCCCTCAAGTCTCGTCTAAGATAGGATTAATTGTTCGAATGAGGTAGACAAAATCTAATTATTTCAGTTCTTTGAGATGTCTTGTCTCTTCAGATATTTAGGTTGTATTATAATTTATTGATTGTTCAGACAGATTTTGACGTAGAGAATTTCAGACAAAGCAAATATTTGTGATATGTTAGCAATTGTTTTGATTTAGATGTTTTTCTCTATCTTTGATGTTTTTGTGTTCACAGACAAGCATTTAATCGGTGATCTACTGCTTAACTTTGACGTGGCTCAATTATTCAAGAGAGAAGAACTCTGTTTCCTTAGACTGAAGTTTCATTTGTTTCCGAAAGAATAATGGCACCATCCATGTTTGTCAGATCTGTTTCTCATGTGGTGTGCAATAAAGAATACTCTATCTTTTTAAGAAACTTACTTGAACTTGGTCCTATTATCTTCTTTGAGCAGTTCATCGCTCCTAAACCAGCAGATCTCTGGCTTGGGCGATGCGACCAGCTGGCATTCGAAGACGAGTTTGTTGCCATCGTCCTCCTGGCGCAGCTGGGGCTTCTGCGTGAAGCTAGGGGCTAAATCGTCGAACACCCCCATTGCTAGCTTTGGGACATTACGCTCGCGGCTGGACCAACACTGCCGCTCTGATGATAGGCTTCAACCTGGAAAATAAATGTCTTTCGTTAGACCTTGATCATGCAAAAAAAATGAAAATTTAGATCAGATTATGTATCATCAAGAAAATACAGTATTGCATTGTCTTAAATAAAGTCGTATTGTGACAACTACAGTTTTTACCGCAGGGATGTCGCTCAGTTAAATAATAAAGCTGGTGTTAGTAGATATACTTAATTAGTAAATAATTAAATTAAGTAGTTATTACACAAATATTCTCCATACTTTTTAAAACGATCATCACGAAGTTGTAAAAATCAGACACTGTACAAGAATGTTTGAAAGACCCTACAATTAAGCTTTATTTTACAAATGACATTTTTACAAGCGTTTAAACTGAAGAAAATATCTACTAGCTCGTGTACATGGAAATGACACACTTTCATCCACATGAGTGACGGGAGCATGTAAAATTAAGTCTTGACATGCACATTGCTGTAACATTTCTTAGTTTCATAGTTCAGAAAAATTTATCATCATCAATAATTTTTTCGACATTCCCAGTTTATTCAAAGCGCTAGAAAGCTTGCTATAATATGGCCTGAATTAATCAACAAAATAATAAGGGTTTGTAAGTGATAATTATGCTATCACGATTGACCCGTACGTCTTCATAATATGACATTAAATTTTTACCTGTATTTAATACATATTTTATAAAAATAAAATTGTTCCTTTTTTACTATAATTAACATTTTTGATAATATAAAAATTATCATAGTAAAAATTGGAATTATGAATTTAACTTTTAAATCGCCTTGTTATTTTTTCTTGAATTATACTAAACATTAAAATCTCTTGTGACTTTGACAGAAAGTGTTTCTTAGAATTATTTAGTTTTAGTACCCACGCAGTGCTATACAGTAATCAATATCAGTTCGAAGAAATATTGACGTAACGTATTCTTAGAAAACCTTCAAATTACATATTCTATAGAAACATATTCTAGTTATATTTTGCAACTAAAATCAGCAGTCAAAAATCATTGCAGCTGGCCGCAGTATCGACAAGACACCTGTCACGATCATTTATATTATCGGCTCTGAAAACCATTCATCAGGTATCATCGTGTGTAACTGAAGCAATGTTGGCCACTTCAGAGCAGTCAGATTCACGGAATGACTCACGCGCAGTGCGGTCAGCGCCATCAACACTCGCAAGGTGAAGTGTAACCGAGTGGGTGTCCAGTGTTCAAATTTTCACGCGAGTGTGAACGAAACGAAAGAGTGTCTCGGTCTATTTCTGTAACCGCTGAAGGCCTCTGAAACTCAGCTCGCGGCGAATGCTCCTCGAAGAAATTTTATAACTTGCAACAGTAACTTCCTCTGATTACCTAACGCTTACGAGTTTCATTTCGAAATTTAACGATGCATTTCTTCAATCAGAAGTGGCTCGCATACTTGAAATATACAGCTGTCGTTACGGACTTTACTGCTGTATTAAATTCTATACATATCTTGATACGTTTCGAAGTACTCCAAGGCCATATATTTGGACCGATGTAAGAATTTAAGTAGTACTTCAAAGCGAAGTCCTTTATTTTATAGATATAATATTTTGGACTTCAGGTCCTTCAGACATGTAGTAAAAAGTAAAAGTTAGGTACATACCAAAAGAGTAGGAACTGCCAATAATCCAAAAGTGTCACGAAACACTCAAGTCAAATCACAATCACAAAAAAGTACAAAATTCGATAATCAGGACGTTCGAGAACTTGACGAAGGTTATAAGAAACTGGATTCGTCAGAGAAATCGGGCGGTTTTGTCGCCGGCGGCGGGACGCGTCGGGTCGTTTTCGAAATCGTAACTAAACTATGAAAATTTTGGCGGCTGGCCGAGGCGGGCGGGCGGAATTCGCGTGGGCGGATGCAGGCACCGCCATGGGTTGGATAACGGACTCGTCATACGTGACGTTGCCGGTGCAGAGGTGTTTTCCGCTGAAGATAGAAGCTGATCTAATGGTATTGTACTGTTGCAAATATTGGGATAGGGTTTGGGCCAGTGCTAATGTGATTTATATGCGTGGGCGTCACTACTCAGAACATTATACCTAACCTTCGAGTTACTTTTACATTTCTATTTTAACTGTCGACATTTTAATCAAATGTTTTGTATTCAACACCTACAGATTGGTATTTTTTTCTTAGAAATTTCTTGATGAATGAATTTTCTATGGGACATTGCCTAAACGATTTTCCTTATAATCCACGTGACCTAATTTCAATGTCTCAGATACAATGTTTCAAATCTGTCGTTATAATAAACATTTATTTTAAGGCTAAAAAAACTGATACATTTTATAAAAAATCCTATAAAATAATGTTATAAATGTTTATTTCAACGTCCATGAATTTGACAAACAAGTGGTTCCAGTTTTATTATCGTCCATAAATCAGTTCGCGTCGTATATTTTTCTTCAGAGTTCGCGAATATCCCTTGGCAACTGGAGAAGTCAGGTGACCTATAAATCTTCAGGTGAAGAGTGTCAACATTTAAACCCTGTGATTGATGAACAAAATGCTCTTCGAGACAATGATTAAGTGTGATTTCATTACTGAGTAATTATTAAGAATTATTTTTGGTTTGGATTTGACTAAGGCGTTTTATTGCTTCGACCTTAACTTAATTTGTACCTGACAGTTTTATGTCGAGCAATTTGTTTCGAAAACTCGTCTTACATGTTCTGGTATTTACTTTTAGATTTCAAAATTTGTCAAGCTTACTTTAAGGTTCTGCGGTTTCGGAGCCAAATTAAAGGGTTCATTGACTTTTGTAATATTTGCATTCGAATTGAGGCCAAAGAGAAAGATGATTAAATGAGTTGAAATATTTTAAGCGTTGGTAATACGTATAGCCAATATTTGGTGGGTTGGATTGTATAGTTTGTCACGAGATAAAATACGTTTAAGCGCGTGACTTGATGATACAGAACATAGAAATAAAACGGATAGTCATTTGGGGCATAAAGTAAATAAAGTTTTGGTCGATGTTACTAGACTACGAAGTATATTTGTTTTCATGTATGAACTGAAAAAAGACAGCAAGGATGGCTGTGAAGGGCAAGATAGGAGAGAATGGCACAAATAAAGACAGTCCCATCTCCGGGTGTCCAGGGCTGAGGATGATTTATGAACTGATATTTTACACATGTTGTTTTCTGTACTCATACGAAAAATGCTAGGTAACAAGTGATACACAAATAATATTTTTTTCTAAGAATAAGTAGTAAGCTTATTACAGTCCTATTCACTATAAAACTAGGTAGACACAGGAGGATAAAAAGTGTATTTCTAGGAACAAGGTGAATACCTAAAAACATTCATTGATGAGGAAAAACAGCTTTATCATTCAAGTTGATTAACAGCTTCCTTTCCAATTAATTTATATGTTTTTCGAAATTCAGATCAATTCCCAAGAAAAATAACTCTACAGAAACATCCTGAATATGCAAGATACAGAGATATTAAGGAAAAACCATCGAAATCCACCAACTGGAAAACTACAATAGAAGGAACATCAAAGGCCGTAACAAATGAGTTTGTATTGCATCATTAATTGGTCTATTATAACCATAAGTACAGTATATCAATATTTACAGTATGACATCTTCACATAAATGAACGCAACGAGAGTTTTGCCTACGCTTTCGGATCGTGGCATGACCGTGGCATGATACAGAAGCAAGTGTATGGCAGTGACAAACAGACAGTGCGTTATTGGTGTACTGCACGGATAGCCGTATGGTCCCCACTCCAATAACCACTCAGCGCAACCTGTCGCGTGTTCAACCCCGCGAAGGATAAGAATTTGTGCGTTCCACAAATGCTTGTTCTGAGTCAGGGTGTCTCTGTGCACTTGAATTGAATGTCTGTGAAATACAAGGGTTAAATTACTTAGTGTGGTAGATGTACCGCGCGACTGCAGGCATTTAAATTTTAGAAACAGCCGAGTCGTACTACCTACTGTATTACTGTATTTATTTATACTATGCCATTAGCATGAATGAGTTGTGAAGATCACAGGAAGTCTATTTCAAACAGTCGGGGTTTGACTGCCCACATATCGGATATTTTGGATACCGGGACAATAGCGTCCTGTTAGGTATCAGAGAATATTATAGAATGTCAGGGGGCGTGAGTAGGTGTGTGATAAGTTCTGCCAAGTAATGTCTAGAATGTATGGGATCGCAAAACCGTCTGAAATGTCGGCTTTCGAGTGTTGTTCGATTAATTAGTTTATTTATAAGTTAGACAGCTTAAGAATGAGAACTATGAGAAACTGTCTTATGTCTTACCATGTGTGGTATTGAACTTAATTCCTATGACTTCCCGTATGGTATTGATCTTAAATAAGATTTTGATACTTTTAGTCGTCAACTACGCGTGGGTCTAATATCTGAACTTGACTACTAATTTGTGGCAGTCACTTGTAGTGACTGCCACAAATTAGTAGTCGACTCATTTACGATGAGTCGACTTTGGTCTAATTGAAAATACTCAGATAAAAATCGTTTTTTGTTTAGTACTTTTCACCTAGTTGTAAGTGGTGATTTTGAAAGTAAAGTACATAGTATAGAAAAAAATATAACCAGCTTTCCCAGTATCATCGAAAGACTTGATTACTCACAGACTTCATTTCTCCCATAAGAAGCGAAATATTACGACTCCAGTCAATAAAAACATCCTAAAGACCTACCACTAACTCTCAAAGTTAGATTGTTGCAGTCGTAAATAGTCATACCGTCCGTCCGTTCTACGCTGTGAAACGTGCCGCCACGCTTCCATAACTACGACAGTTTTAGGTTAAGAGATGGCAGTGGGCATGAGTTCTACAGGTGTGTGATGCATTGCAACACATTGCCTCGCACCGACTAAACCATAATGGTTCAGGTTTAGTCATTAGGAATCTGACACAACACTCTTCCTCCCTCGAGGAAGAGAGTGTCCATAAAGATTCCCCTGCCTTACCAAAAAAAGCATAAATTCTACTCCTTTTCCTTACCAAACTACCGAGAAACTCACAAATACACAGATTGATAATGATTTATCGGCGTTTTGTTCCTAACACCGTCGGGTCGCAGTCAATTGATTTATTTACGTCTACGTAACTGGATATATCTGGACAGCCATAAATAAATCCACCGAAGTATCTTTGTATGTTTGCGCGGATCTTCAGTAACAGTGTATCTTCGAATAAATGTTGGTACAAATGAATACGTAAACAAATGATCAATTACTCTGTTCGCGTGATTTGGCAAACAAGGTGCGCGCGCGCAGGCTAGCGGTGTGATGCCGACATTAATAAGAGGAACGATGATTCACTTCAGCTTGAATAAGAGATAGTTGAGTGATCATTTTTTTATAAAAAAAAGTTTGTGATCTTCACATTACCGTAATAGATTAACTCTTTTTGGTTCGCCAAACTGCTACAGTTTGTTGGTGAAAGAGTTAGATTCACGTTCATTTTTCTGTATTGTTAATAACATTTGAACGGTAAAGGAAAACATCGTGAGGAAACCTAGATTCCAAATATTCGAATCTGAGGTCGCCAATCCACAGTGACAGCGTGCGATCAACACTCGAACCTTCCCTGCATGGGAAGAGGGCTGTGCCCAGCCGTAGGACGTGTAGAGGATTGTTTATTTTATTTATTTATGTAACGATATTTTAAGCATGCAAAATGACAGTTTAAAAGCTAGCAATTACAGCAGTCTACCTCGACCCATCACAACACGCTAACATGAGATACAACCTATATTAATTCTGTTCTTATATGCAACAAGTTACATGTTTAATAACAGACGCAAACAGATGTAAGACATAAACAACTGACAATTTGTCATGAGACTTGATTACTCATGACCTATTAATCAAACGTATTATATTTACTAATATCTAGGCTATTTATATGTCTTATTACACATACAAGAGAGAAAGTCGAGGTCGGTTCGTAAAAGGAGGTCCAAGAGTTAGCATTGATTAGAGAGAGACGAAGGAAGCTGCTCCGAGAAGAGCTAAGCTTTTAAGAAGAAGAAGAATGGACAATTTGATTTTTCCGGACCAGTATTTATTTACGTGGACATTGTTGTCAGTGACGTACAAAAGGTTCTCGCTTGTGGAGTTGTCGAGTTCAAATAGAGATGCTGAACACAGGAATCCATTAAATGACGCTTTGGTATACTTTCTTCGATTCCATAAACGTAATCGAAAAAGTACGCTGTCTTGATGGCTTTAGCATGCTGGCTCGGTTTTTATCGTTAGGTTGGATACAGCAACGACATTGCAGGTTTTCTCTAGGTATAATGAAAGGGTGAAGGACTTCTATGGTTTTAGATGTACGAATATTTAGACGGCCAGAGGCAAACCTTCCCGTCAGCCCCGCGGCAGAGAAAATCCGTGAGAAAAAAGTAATGAGGTTTTTTTTTCTTTGTCATTGTGGCTTTTTTTCAGATATACAATGTATAAACCGTCTTTACCATACCTATAATGTGAATATCATATATTTTTATCGCAGAATTTGTTAACATTTATTTAAATTTCCTAACCAAATTCACCTGTCAGTTTAAAATTTTGGCTGACTTAACTGTAGAATCCCACAATTTTTTACCTACAAACCTAATAATAGTACTGATAAATATACATTGTACACTAATGGTACCTACTGTCAGCCAATTAGCTAAATACTCTGTGACGAGAATAATTAGTGACAAGTACGTGTTGGCGTGGTCTCGCAGTTTCGTAAATATCAACCGTCAACTAAAACTAAACAATAAATAAGAAGTATATAACTAAAAGTCAAATAAATATAATGGTATTAGGCTAGTAGGACTGATTTAAAATGTCTACTGGAATTATTTCGGTATGATTATAATCGTAAAGTTTGCTCTGTAACCTAATTATTTTAATGTTAATGACTAGTAGAAATATTCTTGTATAAGACTTATTAAATATAATGTTGGTTTTCAATTCATTTATTTTTTATAAACCCATATTGTCTCACTGTTGAACAAAGGTCTCCCTCTCATCTTTCCATTTTTGCCTTTCGGAGGCAGGTATAGCCCATTTCTATTCATTAATCGTACAATAACGGATAAAAAAATAAAATTTGTGTAATATCGCCCACTTAGGGAGGAGTTTAACAAATTGTGCACTTTAGAAAGGGAGAAAGTTTAGCAGTGCCCTGCAGTAATTTAATTGATTTATAATTATAATCATTACTGAAAATTCAAATTGTTCTTTCAATTGAAAAACCGGCAGGAAACTAGATAAAAAATATAATTGATCCGAAATTAAAATTTTTGACACACAAATACCTGCCATTAAATCTATAAGAGTAGCATAGCAGACATCAATAGGATATTATTAGAAGCATCAGCAGCGTGCGATGAAAATAGACAATATGTATGGACAATACGTTGCTCCCACGCAATGCACGAAGTCTGAAGGGCGATGGGCTTGTGTTATACCTGGATTAATGATTCTGATGACTTGGGTAGATCGTCATTTTTTAATCGTGATTTTCATTTATTTTGGTTCAAGTGAAATACATTTCAGATAGCTGGAATAGGATAGATAAAAACAGTAAGAAACAGAAGAGTGGAACATAAAAGTAAGGCCTTTGCCCAGCAGTGGATATTTCAGAGCTTATATAATTTTACTACCCCTTTTAGCAACGCAAAAGTGCTTTCAATTTATTAGATACAATATTAAATTTACAATCAATAAACTTAGACCATATAGAAAATGAACAAAATACTACCCTTATATAAGCTCAGACGTGAATTCACAAAACGTCACCCATATCTAATTAATTAACACACCAAATTTTCTGCATGTTGCCTCAAATTTAAACATCCGTGCGCAGACGCATGAGTTGATTTCTTCGACATGTAACCGCACCTACTGCACTAGTGCCAAAACGTGAAGAATTTTAAAATAAACGTGACATTGTGAGTTATTTAGCAATGCCACGGCAAGACAACTAGAATTTTGAAATACAGAAACTATTGTTTTGCATCAATGGTTTTTATGAGAAAATTTTACAGTCAGATTCCGTTCAGCCAACTGAGAATTTACAACCACTAGGATTTGATTCTTGTTTAAAGGTTCATTATAAGAAACAAATATTACATAATGAACCTCAAACTCAACATCAAAATGTCAGAGATCTAATATAGTAAAAGGATGGTCGAGTGGTACAGGTCACCACGCCAATTCTTCTATGCGCGACGAGTCGCGGTTTCGATCCCCGCGCAGGACAAGAATTTGTGCGGTCCACAGATGCTTGTTCTGAGTCTAGTTATCTTCGTGCGTATGAATTGAATGTCTGTGAAACCCCCCGCGACACAAGGAGTAGATTCTTTAGTGCAAGAGTCGTTTTTGCTTTAAAGAAAAACTAAGAAAGTATTAACTTTTTGTGAACAGATCATTATTGGCAGTAGGTAGCTTAAGACAAAAAAGAGCTAAAGACTTCTTGATCAAGAGTAATTTGAACTTAAATGATGATTGAGGAATACAATCATTCTTAGAATGTTATTTTTACGATCTTAAGTTAACTTGTGGTGACCTTACAGTTATATGTAGGGATTTTTACGCATTAGGTTACAGGTTTGATCCGCAGGCTTACAAAATCTAATGTGATTTTTTCAAAATTAGTTTTAGTAAAGGAAAACATCGAAAGGAAACCTCGTTTCTATGTATCGGAATCTGTAATCGTCATGCCGTTTCTATATGAGAAGAGGCCTTTGCCCATCAGTGGAATATTAATGGGCTGGTATTACGTGTTACATCTATGATTTCGTATTAAGTAAACGTTTCTAAAATAGAAATTAAATTATTAGTAGTAAGGTATTACTATCAACCTCCTACTTCTCAAAATTCTATTTTGGTCACGTTACGACAGGATCTCCTAAAATACAAACAATATACACCAAAACTTCACTAAACCATACCACCATCTGTTATTGATAAATTCAAAGTTTCTGCGAAAACTGGGATCACGTAACACAACGTCAAAAATACACTTGACGAATCATAGGTATTAGCAGGCAGTAGGTAGCTACAGAACGATTTGATTCCCCATAAAACGCACGACTGTTAACTATTTACAGTCGGTATTGCAAATAAAATGTTTACTTTTGATTGTGGTTAATTCATTTACGAGATGTTTAATATGTTAGTGGCCTTGATATATTAAAAGGTGCAGGGTTGGCGATAGAGAACTGTTTTTTTTTTATTTTCCGGGGTGTAACGCTAATGACTTCAACCCACACCGAGGGCAGGTGGGGATATGTTAGTTAGACTTGTTCTGTGTCCGGGTGTAATTTATCTATAATTTGCATGCATTTAGGAATATGTAAGTATATGTTTATCAGTTGTCTAGTACTCATAACACAAGTTACTCTCGTATACCTAATTTGAGGCTAGATGGTGTTTTGGGAATGTTGATCAATATACATATGATATGGAATATATTTATTAAACTTAATTGTATTTAATGATATACAGTCTTGATTTAAATAAAAAACAACAGCAAATGGAACCGAGACTCGGTTACGTGCGGTAAACAGCGCCATGTTGTGTCAACAACAATTAATCCAACAATGCTTTAAGCGCAAGAAATATTGCAAGTCTTAACAACCGTTGCACAGTTGAACATAGATTAATTACTCAATGTTTACAAGGTACGTAAAGAAATCGTGTATAAAATAAATTGCAATGTTTTGACATGAAAACGTTCGTATTGCAGTATACATTATTGGAAGAACGACCAATTGACCTCCCAGTGGTAAGATTGTCTTGACTTTTATTGATGTTTACTTTCGAATTTATTTTGTTTTCTTAGTTGCTATAGATTTTATATATATTTGAGTCGTAGTGGCCTTGCGGTTCTATATGTGACTGTATGCACGAGGTGCAGGTTCGATCTCCCACAAAAGTAAGTACCAATGTGACTTTTTCAAAGTTATACGTACTTTCTTTAGTATTCTAAGACACTACCGACATACGGTGAAGGAAAGCAACATGAAGATACCTGGATTTCAAATATTGGAATCTGACACCGCCAATCCGCAGTGAGCTAGCGTGGCAATCAATGCTCAAACCTTCCCTATACGGGAAGAGACCTGTGCCCAGCAGTGGGACGTATATGGACTGGTTTAATTATTTTTTATAATATAATTGAAGATAAACGCTGCTACAGTTTTCATGTGATACTTTGTCGCGTTTCACCCTGAACAAGTCCGGATCCGCGAAATATGTATCACGTGAGTGGTGCATCTAACTATACTAGGTATACTGCTTAAATCTATTTCTTATTCGTAAAACTGTTACCCCAGCTTCAGTGAAAGGAACATAATAATCGCAGGGCATTCGCCAGACCTATACATAGTTTTCCTGTAGGTACATTTGAATACTGTGAATTAGGTAATATGCTATACAATAAGTATAGTAGTAATAATAGTTAAATCTCGAGCGAGCAGTATAAGGTTTGATATCTACAATAGGTCTCTTGCGACACGTGCGTGGGTGATAGAAATTCGGTCATTAACACTTCTATAATAAGACGGTATCGAATATAAGCTATCTATGTATGCTAATTAACGTTACAATGACCTATAATAATTGACGTTTTTAATTAGTAATATTAATTCACTATCTCCGTTGTCAGGATAGGAGAAGATGACACGATAACTTACACATACTGCACTGGTTCGAGGTGGAGGGATAGAAGAAAATCTATAAGGGTTTGGAGGGAAGCTATAATGTAAGGATTTGTCCAGCAGCTTACATACTACCCGTATGTAAGCTAAAAAAAGATCGGCCTGTGTGCTTCCCGCTTTTAGGTTCGCATTTTCTTTAGAAATAAAATGGGCACCATTATTTTTATTAACCTTAATATAATTAGGCATTCGACTTAAAAAAAATCCAATTAGTCCGTCAATAAGATTTTCAAAAAATATTGGTCAGTCATTTTTACCTTTATCGTCAAAAATAATGGACGTTAAAATGAGTTGTGATTTCGTGTGACGTCGAGTGTTAATACACTTTTTACAGACACTTGACGTTATTAGCCCCCACTTCCTTACGATTCATCATCTTCGATGCGTTAAATCTTCATATTTTTTTTTGATTTGATAAAGGAAAAAAAACATATCCAGTTAGATTTTTCAGTAAAATACTAAATTACTAGATTACATATACTTTCTCTAAATTCTTATAAATCCGTAGCCAAAGAATAACAGTCCATATAGTATCTTCAAATTGCGATCTAGGTAAGAAATAATATAGCAAATGTGAGCATTAGTCAACCAACAGGTGATAAAGAATCACATAAAACGGATTAGAAGTAAAAAATATACACGTGGAAATGAATGAAAAAAATATAGTTACTATCATACATTATAAATTCCCGGGCTACTGACGATATCTAGGTAAAACTTTTCACTGTTTTTCCATTCATTTGAGCAGACGGAAATAGACTCCAGATACACATACATACTTATATACTGAGTGTATATGTTGTTAGCATTTACATACACTTTTAGGTACTGGAAAAAATGTGGTCACAGAAAAGAACGTATAAAATTGAGCCGAAATAAGCATGTCGAAATTAAAATCGAAAGACCTAGGTAGTTTTGATGCATTGTATTCATATTTTTAGGTAATTTTCTTTTTGTAATTTTTTGGTGTAAATAATTGTATTCAATGCCTTTTTTTCCTTTTCGGTGTTAACTGCATAGAAAGTACTTAGTACCTAGGTAATCAACAGCCTATTATAAATTCTAATTACATTAAACAATGACCCCAAACAAAAAAGACAATTTGACAAGTGCAATATATTTATATAAAATACTCATAATTAGATTTCATATTTCGTAACTACTTTGACCGGCTGTTGGCTACACGCCATCAAGAAAGAGACAGTGTATATATTTCGTCATGAGTGCGAAAAGGACAAGTTAAAATCTTGTGTGAAAAATATTTATGCTAAGGCCTTCTGTTGCTTGGAATCGTCTATGAATAGTTCAGTCGGTTCACCCGAGTGGTATTTTTGTCTCTCTGAACGAAGGTTAAAGATGCTTTTACAAGTAACAGATTTGCAAAGAATTTTCTCGCTGTTAGCGTATTGATCAGAGTTCGGTCAGTGACAATTTCTGGAAAGAATTACTGGATAGATAGACTCTCTAGATAACTTGACTTGCTTTAATTTTTATGCTGTTTCTTCATAGAAATACATTAATTTCTATAATGTAGGAATTTAGAGAGAGATTTTCAGTACAAAATATTAGTATTGTGAATTACCAAATGTAAAATATGAAGTTTATAAGTGAAAACTGGGTCAATTTATATTATATTTGTAATTGAAGATATTTTATTTTATAGTAAATGTGTTATTTTATAGTATAGATATATAAGTTTAGTTTTAAATGTAGATATTTTTTGTTTAATAATAAAAATCAATTTCCACAATTTATTATTATCATTAAAACCTAAAACTAAACCTGGTCTGGCAAAGATGGCTGCAAAGAAAAATCAGTTCTTATTTTCCTTACAAAATAGGCTCAGTGACTAACTATTTGTTGTTTCTTAAATGGGAATCGAGAAATTCAACGTTCTGCGTTTAACCCACACAGTAACAAGTATTTTATGTCTCATGCTTTTATTTAGAACTTTTATTGATACTTTGTTTTTCGTCTAGGCGTCTGTGTTTTTGTGTAAACACAGACAAACACTACGATTCTTTTTAATGTGAGTTTTACCTCATGATGTATTCAGAAAAACTATGAAAGTTTCAGTGATAGAAAGCAGAAACTATAGAAAACGGTCGTTTGATAACTAGGCGTCGAAAATATAAACGATTGACGCGATGATTGTCAAATTAGTAATCTCCAAGTTATTGTTAAATTAAAAAGAATTCCATAACTAGATAAAGCAGTCAAAGCTGCGTTGAAGAAACTGCTAGTTTAAGTACAAGTTCAGTTAAGTAAATGTAATGCGAGACAGTATTTAAGTACTGTATCCAAGGTTAAAACTTACACAGAAGTATAGGAGGTACTGCATGCAAGTAATTGGTCTTAAAATATATCGGAAGTCGCGTGAATTGTTTCGCAATAGTTCCAAGTTGATTGAAAACCAAATAACTCAAAAACTTTGTGTCCCGTTTATTTTGTTTTTACAGTAACTTCCCGCCACTGTTTGTTCGTAAATATCTTTGAAAATAAACATCCTCGTTTTAGATAATCCTTACTTAAGATTTATTGTTATAACTGTTTATATTTATGCATATGTCTGTTTGTTTATGAAGTCACAATTTCTAGTATTGTTCACTATTTCGTTCTATATTTACAAATGTATCATTTTCCTTGAGTTTCTGTCTCATTTTTGTTCTTAGAATATATTTATTTTTAGTTCTTATGCCAGTTCTATGTATTGATCTGTATCGATCGAAGAGCTAAGTTTAGTAATGACTCTTAGTGCAAATATTTAGTAACTCATTATTCTAAGAAGTTGGTACATAGTGTTATGTTTTACTAAATATAAAAATCGCTTGTCTATACTTCCTGGGACGAACAGAGACGTATAGATTGAAATAAACAGTAAATAACCACGATATTACAGGCTTGAAAACCTGAATATTTTATAGAGAATCCCAGATTTACTTAGATTGCTAGGTTAAGATATTTTTTTACATTTTAACCAAGCGGAGTAATGGTACCTCGCAGATTAGGTTTTTCCTTCTCCTATTTACTATTTCTGAACCATTTCGTTGCGGGTTCCAAGACATTTAATCGTTTCCTTGACACACCGAGCTCGAGTGCTGAGTGGTATTCGTTGGTTTAATTGTAGATCCTGGCTCACAAGAGCCAACACATCGAAACACGTAAACAAAGTATGTAAGAGATAGACATTGTCAGACACGTCCGATTATCTCAGTGGCCCTTAAAAACAACTGACGCCCAATAAAACAATCAATCGAAAGTAAATAAATAACAGCAAAAATAAATTCAAGGCTGCGATTAACAGAGATACCTGCAATTGTCTTAATTAACCGTCTCTTGGCAATAGTCGGTTATTATTTAAAGTGTTAATGCATGCTTAGTAGCTGATTTTACTGTCCGATTGGCAGAGAACCAGGCGGTGCATCGTCGACCAAAATGTTAGTCATGGGATTCGTTTTAATCTCTATCTCGTGATGTTGTCAGCTGATTTCTACTCAGAATCGTAATTATTTGGGATTTTTGTTTTTTGAATGCCCGAACCGATTTCGGCCACGGCAGCTAGTGTTACTATGACTAGTTAGCTACGAGGGACATATGATAGTGCACAAACGCGTACACAAACACAGGTTCACTCTCTATTTCTTTACTCTCTTAGCCGGATGGGACGGCAATCCGACACGACCGGAGAAAGATCAGGCGCAAGATCCACATTTTTACGTACCTTCCGAAACACGGAAGCTGTGACAATTATTTCAAAAACGCACACAACATTCTAAAAATTGGTACAGGCCGAGGGGACTGAACTCAAAACTCTTGGCTTGGCAGTCCTTCGGTCTTACCACTAAGCTATATCAGCTTAAAATTATTTTGGTATAAGTAATAAGAGGCAAATGCAAAACCTTTTCAAAGAATTAATTATGTTTTACTTCAACTAGAAACAAGCTATCGGTATTTTCTTTTGAAATAGACAATCATACCTAATAAATGTGTCATTTACGATCATAATAATAACTCAATATGAATGCCCCGGGGGGTCACTCTTCATGAGGACTCCCAGCTCTTTCTTGCCTTAACTGGCTGGCTAGAGAGGGGTCGCAAGAGCTATATGCTCGGGGGTGGAAGTGTCTAATGGCGTAATAACGAGGAAACCCGCTCCGGGTCTGTGACCCGCGATGACGAAATCGGTGTCGCACCTCTCTACACCCCTTAGCCTTTACTCTCTGGTGTTGCCCACCTGCTGCCTATCGTGGCGGTATAATAGGGGGCCATCTTGGAGTCGGCGAGTCACCGCCTGCCAATTTGAATTACATTTTCATGTGTTTAAAGGCAGGTGCCATAGTTATCCATAGTTTGAAAAATAAACACATCCAACATATTATATCCTATCCATAGCCCAAATTCGTTTTATCCATAATTTACAATAGTTTTGTAGCTACCTTGGGCCGTCCATGTCTGTTCTTTCATAGAGCAGGGGTGGATGGCCCTTGGTAGTTGCCCCATCACATATTAGATTAAAGTTCTCAACAAGGCCTCTGCATGTTGGACCTGTGTCCCCGTGTAAGCCTTTAAAAAGGACCGGGTTTCTTCCCTTGAAGTTATCCCGTGAATTAAAAGAGACTCAAATGGATGGAAAAGACAAAACATTTGTTTTGTACATTCTTTTAGACGCGTCTTGTCTTCTAATTCCAGTCAAGAGTTAAGCTTGCAGTTGGTTCCAATAAACCATAAAGGCATTATAATATTGTCTATTATTACCACTCTCTATCAATATCCTTCTGCCAGCTAATGAGAATGTCCAGTCTAGACTCGTTTATCCAATTATTCAGTACGAAACAATAAGAGCGACGTTTCAATCTATCACCGCTAGAATCCAATCAATCGAATCGGTAACCTTCTCAAAGACCTGTCCCGATTTATTCTAGGAAGCTAGTGTTGGAGCAGTTGAGGGTCATTGGCATTTAGCGTGTCTAATTCGCATCGGAAGTGGCTTCGCCAGGTGGCGCCACGTGCATCTGGGGCGGGGCGATCCAACTGCGAAGCTTGTCTGTATCTTGTATCAAATGATACGGACAGGTTTGATCAGGTACGTCTGATAAATTTGGGTCAGATTGGAGATTATATTGGTTGAAATAGGGTAGTGACATGTGGAATCGGGCAGTTAGTTTGATTGCTAAAAATATCACAATGAAAAGGTGTGCTTTTAATTTGAAATTTTGGGATTCTATGGTCCCGGTTCTGAGAATTTTGGGAATATCAGGATTAGCATGAATCGATGTTTTATATGATATCCATCGCTCATATACTGGATTAGAATTAGTCACACACTCATCATCATCCTGCCTTTAACACGTGCCATTTTCTCCGGTTCTCAGATTCTTTACGTGTTACTTTGGCTGCTGTTCTGCCAGTTTAATCATGATTCAACCCAATACTTTTGTATCCATTATTTTGTACACCTATATAAGTTTAGCCCATGATGCCTTGGATGATCAAAACTTTTTGGCCTTGCCTTGATTCTATCCCTTCCTTACCCTACCTGTCGCCATACCGTCTGGCCAAGTCTAGCTATTCAAACAGCCCTAAGAGAAGCCGCCATTCGCTTTTAAACAATTCTGCTTATTATAGCAGAGATTCAGATTCTCAGTCCAATATTTACAGTTGCACGAACATTATTTTTGTTTGTTTTCGTTTGAATCTGATCTGTTCTTGCATCATGGATCGTATTCTTTCTATTTGGGAAACAGCTCGCATTTCACATGTTTTTTGGGATGACTCGGCTTACATTGGCAGGAGTGCATCTTGACATTTGTAGTTTTAGATTAAATTACGTTTCAAAGAACGGTCGTACGGGGTGACGAACTTTTGTCATTGAAATATGAAATGGGTGTAAAAATATAGTAATAATGCAAATTTGCTGCAACTAGCAGTTTTAGTTTTCCTGCAAATATTTGAGAACTCACATTCAATTTATCAATTTTGATTGTATGTAGTTATGTATTTTATTTATTAAACCTTGTTAAATACGTTGCTTTGAAGAGTAGGTTTTTTAAAGTCTTAAAAATATTCTTAAATTATATTTTCCTCGAAAGCCGATATGAGAATATACCAGCACATTCAGCATACTTAATAATTATATTCTTGAAAGACCACGAAAAGACCATGAAATCATATCTCAAGTACCTTCATATCTTTAGTTATTCACAACTATAGTGATGTAACTATTCCACAGTGCATTGACATATCTGTCTTATAGCTCGCATTCGATAACGTGTTAGTTAAAAGATCGGTACAAACCAAGTATTGACAGCTCGCTGGCTGTCTGCCGGCGGCCGGTGGATGGCGGACGGCGTTCGTTTCGCTTTTGTTGACTATTTGTATAGCGTGATTCATTGAAATGAAATTATATTAATTATTATTACGTGATAATAATCCAAGTTTAGTATCATTTTTGAGTTGATATTTCTTGGCTAAAACAAGGATCAGTCTTTTAAATTCCGGCCTTACAATTGTCATAGTAATGGTATCACACAATTTATATATTAATTCAAATTATTTATTTAAGATTTAGCGTTGAAAAATAAGTTGGAAGCAATGAGGGGAGGAACTCACCTCAACAAGGTTAGTGAAAAGGTCAGTCATTTAAAAATCTTTCTTAGGTATTTTAATCTTATGTATTTCTTTGTGGTAAATTTGATATAATACCTATGATTGATATCAAACTTTTTTATTTTACCATTAAGCATAGTTCAAGTGTAATTTACAAAAAAGAAGGCTACCTATAACTGGTAATTTGTGTGTATCATACACACAAGTGTTAATAAAAATCTTGAAAAACAATTATGACTTTTCCTTTATTGAAAATTAATGTAGTTTCCCCTTTCCAGCATTTGCAATAACTGCTTATAATGTAACAGGCGTCCAGACGACATTATGTCGTCCTACATTCGAGCTCAGAGGTTCCGTACAGCACTGTCTGTCTGTCTGTCAATCTGTCAGTCCTTCGGCGAGTGTGTTTTGTTTGTGCAGTGTACCCAAAATAAAATATGGTTCTGTAATAACTAGAGAAACGGGAAAGATGACTGTGAATTAATAGCTTGATTTTTATAAATGTTGTTAGACACTTGAATCTATTTTTCTTATTTAAGTAGACCTTTTCAGTGGGTAGTAAAATCTGATACAAGATATCCTTTTCCGATTTTATTTCTTAAATGTCATCTATCCTTATTTGATTAACTTTTTTAAAACAGTTTTTATCATAGGATATTTGGCGATTGTCGAGGATTCAGTGGCATCTACTGACCCTTAACTTTACCCCCATAATAATCTATAAAACATTATAGAGGCACAATTTGCATCGGTATTGCAGTAAGAGAATTAAATAGAATGAATGCAGTGTAAATGTATGCTTGATTATAATTATTTGGACATGATTCTCTTCAAATTTAAATAAAGAAGTTTACAATTAGCAGGTAAGTAAGATACACAATATTTAGCACTTTTTTCACTACAATAAAAAAATATTCGTTGATACTATGTTCGAGAAAGTGAAATAGCTTTAAAATACAAGATGATTTATGAATGTACTTATCTGATTTCATAACTCGATTAGTCGATAAATTAATTAATAGGACGTTCCATGGTAGTGGCGGATATAACTTCAAAGAGTTAAAAAGATAAATGCGAATAGGTATTAGAACTAAGTTGCGATTATTAATAAAAGTAAGTTAGTAAGGATTATACATTATTAGACAAACAGAAAGTCTTCGTGTAGCCTTTTAAAAAGTTATGTATAGTATCATGTTCTAAAGTAACTGGTTTAAACTGAATACCGTATATTTTACTAGGTATGATTGCGTTTTTTTTATTACCCGGTGGAAATCCTCATGGACCTCCATCGCCCTGGGGAAGGTGAAGGGGTGCGCCGGACTCTTACCAGCTAAAACCAGGAGGAATGACTGCCTTCCTAAACTCCACAACTCATTTTGCTGAGTACATATTTTTTTATTTTCATATTCATTACATGAACATAAAAAATCACTACATTTATAGCATAAGCTTATTTGTATTTTTTTGAATTGTGTCTTGTGTGTCTTTAATATTTTCTTGTAACTCGTATTAATAATTGCAAAACACAATACTATAGTTAAATAAATTATTTGATTCATAAATTGTAATGCATTTTATTACGTGTTTGTAATTTCAAATATGTGTGACCTCGCTTATTAAAGTTTATTGGTTATGCCCTGATTCTCAGCATTAAATATTATGTCATTGACCTAATCTAATTATTATGATATCGTATGTAGCATTAAGTATGAGCAAAATAAACTTCATGAAAATTGTACCTCTACGAAATTGCTACGAGTTTTCGTAGCTGTCACTCGTAGCTGCCATTTTATTATCGCGTAGACATTTTAGTTTACTATCCAGACATCGTATTTCATAGAATTTCAGTTACTAAATGTTAAGCAGTTATTTTAATACAGAGTGAGTCCATCACGAATTGAGGTCAGATCTGTCAATGGCTGGAACTAATGTCACAGCACCTGAAAACATGTGTGACGCGGCCTCAGAGACTGAAACGTGACCTTAAGATATTTGTGTCGCCGGCATTATTATACAGCTTTCATTTCACAATTATGGTGCAATACATACTCATATAATATATATTTCATAGTAATTCTAAAACAACTAATAAAATCTGTTCCAATAAAATCGTTTACAGAATCACATATTTCAATTAAATGTAGCTAGTTAATCGGTTTTATTGCTTACAGCAGCGACGTGGGACGTTATGCCGTGTCCATGATTAATCTTTTCGCAAATACGTAACGACACTGTCACATGCGTATTTAAACTGTTATTTTTAGACATCTGTAAATGTCCATCTAATTTTAACTTAGCCTGATCGATCGTTCAAAGCTTCATGCAAAGCTGGCTGCTAGTCCTGCAAAGCATACAGCCCTACATAAATTTCGTGAGAATATCGGCGAGGTGTCGTGGAAGCGGGCGTCGGCGCGCGCGCACGGCTCGCAGTAGCCGAAATATCTCGGCCGACGCCGGTCAAAAATAGTAGCGCGTCGCGCGGCCGGCTGCCCGCTGCATACAAAAGTGGCGAGCCGCTAACCTAACAGCACGCCTTATCAAATTTCGCAGCCCACAGGCGCGCCCACGCGCACCCCTGCCCACCCCGCATGCGTTAGTGTGTTAGCACAGGCCTGCTTTGTTAGACGAGTTACAACTTCACTTAATCCTGCTGCTGCGACACAGAAGCACTGAGCGACATCCGAAGCATTAATTAGTTACATCACTCATCACTTACACAGTTGTTGTCACTAAACACTGCTCACTAGTGTATATGATCGTTCGCGAGCCGAGAGTACGGTAGCGCACGCGAGCGGCGCCTGCCTCCACTGAACTGGTGCGAGCGGGCCCTCCTCTCGCGCCGACGTTCCAAAAATACCCGTCATTGTGTACACAACACTTATAACACCTAGGCTTTAGTATAAATCTCGGCGGACTTTATAAATAGTGCGGTTCGATACGGCGAAGGTATAAAGATGCGAATGCAATGCTATTAACCTAAATGATTTGGCCTGGATAAATATTCAGAGGTGGGCAACGAACAGATTCTCTCTAGTTACAGAATAAATTAAACTATCGCCATATCCGTTGCTCTGAAATATATGAACTGAGGTTTTTACCTGTATTCACATAAGTAAAGACTTTACTTTAAACGCTTAAATGACAAATGTAAACACACAGACTTTATCTATGTGATATTTAACACCCAGACTAAAAATGAGCAGACCTAGATTTTTAATAATACATACTTTCAAATCACAAAGTACATCTAATAATTATAATCAAGCATTACATTTTCAAAACGCTAGGACCTTGAAAATGAAAAGAATAATTAAAAGCGCACCTGTTGTTCATTATTAGTGTAATGACACGCGTCGAGATGTAATCTCTTTTACATCATCCACTAAAATGTGCCAAAATCCTTCTCAAAACACGAAATGATTTAGTATTGTTCACCTGTTTGTGATGCATCCTTACATGTCATAGGATTAAAACAAGGGTACAAATCGGCCTACAAACCTTGTATTAATTCTATTTAAGCTAACTTTTTTTCCTAACGTTTCCCTATCTTGCACCGGCGAGATCTGGTTCGAAGCGGTGGAGGATTTAAGCTCAAAATCAAATCAATATCAAAATCCATTTATTCAAATTAGGCTACAATGTAGCACTTTTCGAACGTCAAAATTTATAAATTATAGACAGCACCCCATCGCGCACCCTTCACCGCTTCCTGTGCTATAACTGCGGGAGAAGAAACGGCGCAACAAACTCCCCAGCAGCACGCTGTCTTTCAAATAACATTTAAATTAAAATATAAAAATTAAATAGGTATCGTGCCAGATAAATAAATATTTGAGGATACAAGAATTATGACATGACAAGCTAGCTAGCTAGCATCTACCCTTATATATACACCGTGTAACATAATTAACGCACATCCTGAAACTACTTTGTTCAGAATCGATAACAGAATCCATTTCATTAATAAAAATAAATATTTTTTTTTACCAAAAAAATATTTAAAAATAATTAAATTGTAGACACTATTTTCATAAAGCTCTCGAAGTAAACGAAAATGAGGCTTAAGTCGATGCAATAAGGCTTTAGCAATTCACAGCGGTTCACACTTTCAAACACACACAGTTTTGCCAATTATTTGTACAAATTATTCTGACAATATGTAATAAAAACAAATATCTAAGAAAATGATAAAAATGTTTCAATACATTAATTGTGGATAAAAAAGGATATTCTTTTTGGGGTGTCTGTGGATGTGCGTTATTTCCGTTACACGTTGTATAATTTTCACACAAATTGTTAATTGTGACAGTCTCCTGAGCATTATTGCTAGTAGGCCTGTAGGCTAATTAGTAAGGCACCTATACCTTGGCAACAATATTATGTAGTGTGTGTAGTGCATCTACATAATATTGTTGCCAAGTGGACCCATAAGAAGAAGAAGACTTAAGTTGTTTTTTCCTTTTACCTATTTTTTCTTAATATGTGTTTTTGTTTTTGTTGTCTAAGTCTTTGTGTATATTTTATACGAAGATAGTTTAAGAACCTACTAATATTAACTACTACTACAACTACCACCTCTTAAAAATGTGCTGCAGTTGTGAAAGAGAGATTTATTTATTTATTTATTTATTTATTTATTTCCAACTTATAACTAGTCATTACAGGCAGGTTATCACCTAATGCGACAGTTATGTTTCTTATACATATATATTTAAATCTTAAATTTATACCTTAAATTAAATAATATGTATCTATAACTTACAACTATTGTATATATTATTATAACCTTAATCCTACTTTCATAAAGAAATATATATATATATGTATAGGTATCTATTCTATACTATAACAAAGGATAAATAACAAATTTCTATTAAAATCACTAATGCTACACGTAAATACGTCAGTCTTATAGTGCAGTTCATTAATAATCCGAATTGCTCGGGTCACAGCCGATTTGGCGAGTAAGTTGGTCCTGGCTGTTGGTACTGCCAGTAATGGCGGGCGATGTCTTCTCCACACGTAGCGATCCGGAACACTCAGGCTCAAGCGCTGGAGAACTCCTGGATTGCATAATATACCCCTAAGTAATTTAACTAAGTACGAAACAAGTGTAAACTCTCGACGTACTCGCAGTTCATTATACCCTACCATTCCTAGTACAAATAATGTAGGGTACATTAACGGGTAGAAAGGATATACCCCATAGAGCCTATGGTACAAGTGTCTCGTAAACTTGTTTTGTACACGCTCCAGCATCAGCTTGTACTTAGCCTCGTGCGGGGCCCATATAACAGCACTGTGCTCCAGGTGGCTCCTGACCAGAGCGTCATACAGGACCTTAAGTGCCGCAATATTGGTGAAACCTTGTGATTGCCTGAGTACAAACCCAAGATTCCTATAGGCCTTTTTGCATACCTTAATTATATGTTCCCTAAAATTTAAATCCGGAGTAACAATCACCCCTAAATCCCGTACCTGCGACGCGCGCTGTAATGGGGTGGCGTCTATTTTGTACTCGTAATGCACAGGGGTCCTTGCGCGAGTAAATGTCATTACTGAGCACTTGGTGACATTAAAGTACAGTTTGTTACTGTGACTCCATTTCACTAAACTGTTAATATCCTCCTGCAGATGGTCGCAGTCTGACTCACTCTTAACCTCTAACATTAATTTAAGGTCATCTGCAAATAATAAACACGATCCGTGTCTAACTACCTTCGGCAAGTCATTGCAGATGCAGCTCTATGCTGAGTATTGCTGAGTAACGCGCTGTCTTGCTTCTAAAACCATACTAGTACAGTTTCAATACTTTGTGGTTATATGACAATGTGGTCTACAGATTGTTATAGATATTAAGTTATTACTATTTCCTAGATTCGATCTGTTAAATCAAATGTTAAGATGTTTTAACACTGTCTTCATTTTTGTTAAATAGCGATACTGCGACTCTAGCCTAATATTTTGTGAATGTAAACATCAATCTTTTAACGTTATGTACGTATTTATCTGGTTACTACCGTGTATTATAAAGATAATCATAAATATTATTCTTCAAAATGGTGCTAAAACGTATACGAAATAATGATGATTAATGAGAATTATTTGCATAAAAAAGTATATACGAAATTTTATGAAAATTATAATTTTCTATAACATATACATATAAATTATATTCTAGTTCAGCTTAGCGACTAAATCTGCAAATAATAAAAAAAATATTACTATGGCTGAAAAATTGGCAGAGATACTAGAAACAAGTTTAATTTATAGAAGATTTTCGGTTTCGACGATAAAGTTACGAGTTACGTTAGCTATAGTATTATATCCGGCTTCGAACAAAAAATACATTAAATTACAGTTAATTCGCTCAAAATATTATCACTAACCTTGGAGTTTTTAATAAACTGCAGTTGCGAGAAAAACAAAGATCTTTAGTTGAACTTGTAACTAGAGTCATGTACTTGTTACTTACATAAAAAAGTACCTTTTCTTATTCTATGCTTGAAACTTGGTGTTACACAACTTGGTAAAAAAGTTTAACCCACCCGTAAGCCTTAGATGTGGCAAGCCTGTCTCTTATCACAACTGCATCTGCAACTGCACAATAATGCATGAACAAAAATAACTACTAACTTAACTTAAAACATGCTCTACTTAAAAAATCTCATTGCATTTTGTTAATCTTTACACTTTTTTTTTTCAATCAACGAAGCCAGATTTTAATTGACAACAGATGACAGCATCAGTCAACGTAAATCATTAGAAAGAAATCTAACGTGACCTATTTTCTTTGAGTCATTAGAATAATATTATTAAAAGCACACGATATTCAATTTAAAGTCGCCATACTGTCTCTCTTTTTTTACTAAAACACAAAGGAATATGATTTTTAGGTCGAGAAGAAAAGGACTTTGAAGGGCCTGTTGGTCTTGTGGTTAGTGATCCTGACTGCTCTACCAGAGGTCGTAGGTTTAATTCCCACCCAGAACAAACGTTTGTGTGATGGACACGATCATTTTGTTCTCTGTCTAGGTGTTATTTATGTATAATATGTATGTATTGAGAAATGTATAAGTATTTCTGTCAGGTGTTTAGTACCCATAACACAAGTTGCTGTCTTATATACTTAATTTAAGAGTAAATGGTGTTGCGGGAATGTCGAGGAATACTATATTACTTTAAAATCACATGCACCAAGATCACCCAGACTTCGAAAAAAGTTTTGTGAATTATACAAATGCTTGTCCTAAGCAAGTAACGCTCAGTGGTTAGACATAAGCCACTCGTTTAGCCGAGTAGTTCATGTCACTTAAAGACTTACAGAGAATTAACACAGAACTGCTTCATAACACAGTATAAAACAAAGTCGCTGACTGTCCGTTTCTATGAATGCTCTAAATTACGAAATGGATTTTGTAAAGATTTTTTTTTATAGGTAGCACTCTACCAAGAGGAAGGTTTAATGTATAAAATACATCAGTATTGCACCCGTGCGAAGTTGGGACGAATTTTTTGTAAACTATAATCATAAGCAGAAATTATTTTTTATTTTTTTTTGTTTTAATTTGGTAGTCTCTTCCTGACTTATCTAAAATCCGCTATGCAACGTCACCCACGTTTGATCGTTGCGAGGCAATCCGTTCATTCAGCACGAGCCATCAACATTATACCGACAGAGGTTATATTACACAGGTGCTGAGTAATCTACATAACAACATATGCACAACAAGTAAAAATCCTTCTGGACGGGATCCCAAGGCGTACACATGTACCTATCATCGCATAAGTTGATAAATGAACTATTGATGACCAGTGTGTGCTAATAATTGTTGAAGGTTACTATCGCTGTATGACTGTCGTGCCAAAGGTTGCTCGCTCCAGTTCGAATGGCTAGTCACTGGGTGGATTGTTTCTTTATTATATGCTAGTAGCCTAAACAAACCCATTTGAGTAGTTAGGTATAACTGTTGATATTACTAAGAATTGTTTACTGGGACTGTGAATCAGGTGGTAAGACCGAAAATACTAAAAATGACTCATAGTTTTTTGGTTTTTTAGAATAATATTTTTAGTCCATGATCCATCTAATAGATAAGAGCAGACACATGCCATTTATTTATATATATTTTTTAATTATTACTATTAGTTTTTTTTCTGCGAAAGATTCTTAGTGTCTTGATTACGTTCAATGAACTGTATTGAACGATGTTTGTGATTCGATTGGTGATGATTTCGAATTTCAGGAAAACCAACAAGCAACCAATCTTACTTTTCATAGGAAGCAACTTACACTTATCTATAAATTGTTTATAGTCTATCTATTTCGAAATCGAAACATTATTTCACTTTTTTCACTACAAACGCGTGCCAAAAGTTTTTTGATTAAATCTAGTAAAAAGTTATTTTCGACTCTTTTGCACAATCTAAAACATTGGCATATAAATTTACGATTTAACCGCATTTTATCATTCGTTTTAATACCTAAGACTGTTCATTCGACTTTATTAATATCAAATGTAACGAAACTGGTTAAATAATGGCAGAGACTATGTTGTGTGGATCGTACATTTTATAAAAGCGACGATTGGCAAGAATTTTGGTACAAAATTTATCGTTGGTGACTATGAAGTGTCATCGCTTCGCTCGTTCGACACTCGGAATTAGAAACGTTGTAATCTTGTTATAAGTGGTGCAATAAACAGTAATATTGTGTATTGTATAATGTAGATATTTCAATGTCGTTAGACCTTAATAATACTTATAAACAAAGTCGTGTTGTAATCCTTTTAGATCTTTTGCTGATGTCGACCCGTTTAGGGTCTAAGCTGCCATTTGCACTATTTTATGCAGATTCCTTATTATCAGTATAAGTAAATTACAACAATTGATTAGAACCTACACCGCTTGTATACCGTAAGCTTGTAAAAGCACAAATTAAAAAAATACCAGATGTGAGAAGGTAAACTAGGCCCCAAGTTTTTAGTAATACAATGGTTCTCGGTATATTAAAGGAGAAAATTCGTGGACAAAATTGAGAATTTGCAATCTTTGGTAGGATTAGAGGAAGCCTACAATACAAATCAATAGTATACAATACATACAACATTCACTGTTATATTTCTTGATTTAATGAATGTTGTTTTTGTTTACATTTAGTTTTCATTCATCTATTTCCATTTTATTTTTAACTACCTTTGGACAGTGAACAAACAATAATTTATGTTGCAGTTTATTACGTTTCTAACATAAATCAGGAACATTTATACTAAAACATATTTTGCAGTAAAGCGAAGAAATAACTTAAGTTACGTTAGCCATATAGCTTTATTAGTATTT